>CM023484.1:21540055-22027261 GCA_013339685.2 Hyalomma asiaticum
CTACTTCAAAACAAGATTCTGCACTTATTAGACTGCTGTTGTCCATAACAAAAAGTTCTCTTAAGATTAGTAGTGGTAAAATCAACACACGATTAATCAATTAATTGATGAAAAGGACCCTGTAAAATGATTAGTCATCATTGATTTCTACCATTCATTTAATTGACTAAATTGATGAAACTGTTCAGTTAATCGATCAGCTCCCCCTGTTTGTTTTTGTTGCCTGCTTGGCCCAATAGCGTGGAATTGTAATGCGATGATCCTATTTTTCCCCGCTCTCCATAGCATGCGCATGTGTTCCCGTGTACAATGGAACGAACCCGGCACCGGAAACATCCTTTCCCCATGCAGGCGTAACCAGAGTCCTTCAATACTTTCCCTTGCCATGAAGCTCCCGCAAAAGTTTGATATAGGGACAGGAGCAGCTGCTATGGGCACCCTCACCCATGCGAGGGCATCGGAGCGGCGCCAGCGCTGCAGTTCTATGGCATGCGCCAGAACTGAAAAACGTCATTAAACATACCAATGGGCATTGATTATATCTTCAGAGTGAGGGAATTCCGGGAACCTCCAATACAGTGCTATTTAGCATCGAATGAGGCCTTGGAGCTTCGAACTAGATGGCAACAAGCACGTGCTGCTTCTGCTATGTGATATCCCTAAGAGAGAATGTTTCATCCCCTGTTGAAATCTATGAATGACCCCCCTGATTTTACGAGGGGCTCGGCCCCCCCTTCGACTATAGCACTGCACCACCCGTTCGACCATTCAGCAAGTGTTGGAGCTGATTTGTTTGGCAGTAGTGGCTTGAGCAGAAAAATTCAAACATTTCAATCTTGCAAACGTAATGTTGTATTCGTGATTATTAGTTTGTGCAGTGCCCACACACTGCATGACCATTCTATTCTCCCAATTGTGCTGGGCCACTAAAGAGCTGCCCTGCTGCAGACTGGTTGCAACTCTTGACCGCGCATATCAAATCTTGCAGTCTATACACATGGTGCGTGCATGCGAAGATATCATAAAATATCCTGGTTTTCGTTTTTTATTTTGCGTTCATTTATCACTGCAGCCCCATGCCACGTTTTAAGTTCGGTTGCTCAAGCAATACAGTGTGGTTTTTCACAGTCCTTCACTGTTTTATTTTGGTCTTCAGTTGCGACTTCCAATAAATTATCTTTGTTTCCTGCAATTGTAAATGTCTCTCTCTTATTTTTTTTCTTTTTTTATCAAGTGTTAATTACATCTAGAGTTAGGGCGTCAGAACCAGGCTTGTTTTGCACAATGGTTAGGAATTCTTTATTGCTCCACCAAATTCAAACCCTATGAGACCAGCACCTGCAACCAAATATTTTTATTTAGTTCAGACGTTTGCTCTAATACACGTGCACAGTACATACTTTGTGTGTATATTTCACGTTTTAAGCAAATCATTCTCTTGCATGACCGAAGCACTGGTAAATAACATGCAGCAGCTGTGACGAGCGGTCGTGCACAATGTTGGTGCAGCCTCGACAGTCTACAGCTCAGATGACGGTTCCCGGCAAAGCTTGGAGTGCCTGTGCTGTGTAGGCGGGCGACATCCGGACTTATTTGCACTCTACAAATATGCCAGGAGGCCATCGAAAATTCTCTGCACAGCACTGGGCTAAAGTTTAGGAACATCGCACTGTGACGTCATAACACCACCTCCAGCTAGCCACTCATTCATGCAAGCAAATTCACTCTCATCAATGTTCTTTTCGCAGACATGTACATGCGGGGGAAAACACATTTCAAGCAAGTTGGTTCATCACGGGCAAGAACAACACGCTCAGGCAATGACAAAGAAAGGCAGGACGACACACATGCACTGACTTACAACTGATGTTTTATTTATTGTTATGACACCTTAAAATACATCACGTATAAAAGCAATAAACAAAGAAACAAGGCCTAAAATGCACTCTAGGCAAGACTACTAAGAGCTGAGTAACGCTAGTGTGCTGCGCAGATGCAGCTACAAGAAGGCACGCTAAATAAATGAAACCGAAAAATCGCACATCTCAAGGACAGCTGTATTAGCGCTTCATCTATAGCCCTACTGGATAAAGGGTTGTGTTTTTTTATCGGGAGATAAATAATCTTGCCTACAGTGATTTTCAGGCCTTGTTTCTTTGTTTATTGTTTTTAATATGCAGTGTATATATTAAGGTGTCAGAACAATAAAACTTCAGTTGTTGGTGCTGTCCTACCTTTTTCTCTGTCGTTGTGTGAGCATGCTGTTCTTGTCCGACACGCAGCGAGTCAAATGTAAAACCACCTGTTTCTTGCCTCGCTATGGCGCGATTCCACATTCCAAGCACTTGCTGGCAGGCAGAAGATCAACACCTTTTTATCATTTCCCTTGTATCCTGATCGACATTCACATACGCAGCAGGTTCACGGCAGTCTGTCCGACTTTCAATCATAACACAGAAGGCACAATACACGACTTAAGGTGAAAACTTCCAGCTGAGGCTCCCCGATATTTAAACAAATCAGTGCCGCCCCACGGCTGCCATCGGCAGCGCACAAACCTCCTCCACTGAGTTACGGCAAAGCTTCATGGCCAGAAAGTATTGAAAGACTCTGGCATAACTAAACTCGCCTGCAGTGATCCAAGTCACCATTCTGCTTAAACTCTGCCTTCCTTTCTTCTTTCCCTTTTACTTCCCATCCTGCCCCAGTAGTCCAGTGGCTATGGCACTCGGCTGCTGATCCAAAGGTCGCGGGATCGAATCCCATCCCCAGCAGCTGCATTTCGATGGAGGCAAAATGTTGAGGCCTGTGTACTGTCGCTGAACATTAAGGAAGACCAGAGGGTCGAAATTTCAGGAGCCCTCCACTGCAGTGTCTCCCATAATCATCGCCAGTTTTAGAATGTAAAATCCCAGAAATCAATCAATCCTTTTACTTCCCCTGCACTTGCCGCTCTGTTCCATTTTGAACTGAAGGCGACCACACCAAGATGGTGTGAGAAGGAGCTTTCATTTGACGGATGTGGATCGCCTTGACCGATTTATAGCACTGGGGTGGCAGAAACTTAGGGAAGAGGACTGTAAGGAAGACCCCCTCGAGTTTGAGAAGGAAAGCGGACAGCACGGCACCCGCTGAGGGCAGGGTTCAGTTGCAAAAGGGGGAGGCAAAACGACGGGTTGGTTTTGTGCAATGCTCACCGACCTAGTGCGTTTCCTCCGAGAAGCAGTCTAGAGCATATCTTTCTTTTTTTTTTCATCCTTTTCTGATTGCATTTAGTTGATTTTTAATGAACACATTCTCCTTTACCATTCCATTACCCCAGAAAAATGTCTAGCTGGCACTGAGACCACACAAGGCGGCCTCCCCCATGGTGCCAGCAACAAACTTTCTTGCCTCTCAATCAAAGCCTGAAAGTCGATAGCACGACCACATTTCAGTGAAGCTTGTGAGAATCACGCGCGCCCTCTATCACCCGATGGCGCCACAAAGTGTGCAGTGGGGATGCGCATGCCCCCACTTGTATGCTATATCAGCGGCAGCCTGCGTGCTGCCCGGGGACTTGGATTTTGGCTTCCTTGGAGGCTGAAACGTTGCCGTGCCTGCCTGGTTCATTGTTATTGTTCTCTCACCAAGGAATGTGCTGTCCCGCTGCCATGACCTGTTACTCTTGCCACTGGGTTGGCAATGTTAGGTGAGTGAATGGCAGGTCGTCATTAAATAAATGTTGTTTCCTTTGTTCCCTGAGGCCTCCGTCTGCACTGCTTTGACTACGGATGGGACGCAGCAAGCCCAATACCCACAAACTGTTTAGCAAATCATTCCTTGTCCGGTGAACCAAAATATCATCTTCATTACTTCCAGTGTCCAAGAGTGCGTGTGCGACCACACATGATGATGAGCCTTCAAATATGGCGCATACCCACTTCAGGGGATTGGCCAAGAGCTGGAGTGCTTAACGTTTAGTTGGTATGTTGTGCGAATACCACAACGTGATGAATAAAATAGAATAATGAATTAATAATAATCGGGAGAAAAGAAAAACGGAGAAAAAAAAGAACTATGTGCAGCGTTCGCATGCGCTTCTTTATTCTCTTGCACACATGACCTCAGCCCACTACTACACTGGCAAAACTGTGGCTGGCAGCCGCAACAATAAGAAAAAGAAGTCAAAGACAGTGCGCATCAACTTTCCCGGTGCACGGCGTCTCGCAAAGCTTTGCACCACGAGAGCACGTGTCCTCTCGTGGCGCGAAGCTATGTGTACTATCATGGTGCGAAGCTATGCACAAATGCACAGTGTAGTATAGCAAAGGGGTGGGACAGTGTCAAGCCATGGCCCCTTTGTGTCTGCCACCGTCTGTTGTTGAATGCGAACGTATTCAAGCTGATCTTTGTGCGAAACTTTGAGAAGCGTTTGCTGGGCATCACAGTGCTTTGCAAGGCATCTCCTGAAGCCTCAGACCACAACAAAATGCTGGTGCCGGAGACAAACCCAGACCAGCCAATTGCCCATCAGCTTCGCTAGCTTTGCGCCACTACTGCAAGCTTCACTCATTTTTTTTGCTTCTTCCAGAGTCTAAACCATGCGTCACCCCTCGCCATCCTCACTTCTATAGTGTTAACCAGTGATCACTGGTTATAGTGTTATAGTGTCACTGGTTATAGTGTTATAGTGTTAACCAGTGAGTCACATGCTGTCTTGTGTTACATGTCCACCCTCACGCAGGTACCAGTGTCCCCCAGGTAAGATATTATTCTCGCACTATTTAACCAACAGACGTCCATCCCTGTGTCATTTCTAACTTCAAGTCACTTTTCAATTACGCAGGGCATTCCTCTGTTTTTATACATCTGTATGTGTTTATATACAGATGTTAACAAGAGTCCTTCTTTGAGTATATATACACCCATTGTTACTGTGCTCACTAGTAAAAGGAATATATTCACACTATATACAGGGTCCATTATAAAACCAATGCGCAAAAACAGATTTATTCATCGAATATGTACAAATGATTAAAATTCTTCAACATACTCTTCCCCTGCATCGATACACCTGTGGAGATGTGCCTGCCACACCTGGAAGGCACCCTCAATGTACCTGACAGGAACGTCTCTCAGGAACGTTGTGACATGCTTTTGGATGCTTTCCACGGTATCCCAATGCTTTACTTTCAGCTGTCTCTTCAGTCGGGGAAACAAAAAAAGTCACAAGGAGCCAAGTCGGGACTGTAAAGGGGATGGGAGACCACCAGGGCTCCAGGCCAGGAAGTTGGCATTGATGAAGGTCGTGTGGCTGGGGGCATTGTCGTGGTGGAGCTTGACCATGTCTTTGATGTCAGTCCTCGCGCCCGTGACACGGCATTTCAATCTCTTGAATACCTCAAGGTAAAAGGCCGAGTTGACTGTTTCCCCCTGCAACATGTTTAGGGTGTAAGCAATTTGCCAGATGCTCAATTGATGGTCTGAACTTCACACACGCAATCCATGTTTTCCTCATTTCTGGTCGTTGCTGGGCATTCAGAACAAGGTTCATCAGCCACCTCTTCCCGGCCCTCCTCGAACGCCTTGTCGCACCTCTCTCACTGTGATCTTGAAATGCAGTCGTCCTTAAAGACCTCTTGAAGCATCTGGAATGTTTCAGTTGCATTCCTTCTAAGCTTCATGGAAAACTTGATATTGTATCACGGTTCAAGTGAACACTCCATCGCACCATTTTGCAAAGTTGAAAAAAACATTTTACGCAGAGGCATGTTTGTCCGCTCACACTGCGAGGAGTGAACTAGCGACCGGCTGCGCGGGGGGACAGACCCCTAACAACGTTGCGTGACCACACAGCCACAAATAGTAGTGTCAGAACAAAATCATGCACATTACTTTTATAACGGACCCTGTATATTTACAGTATGTCAAACCTGCAGAGTCCCGGGTAAATATGCTCTGACATTGGTACCTTCGCCATATTTAAGGTCCCGTGCATAAAAGCACACTGAGCAGCTATTTTCCATTGATAAGGCATCCACATTCATTCCAACGAAGGAAGATTACTTGTCTGTTATGCTACGGACAAAACTGAACCACAACAACAATACATAGTGTTTCAGTTCAGCGAATGCAGTTCCGTTTGCTTACTTTGTTACTCCACTCTCACATCGTGTCAGCCTTTGAAGCTAAATGTGGCATCTTTCCACGAATGATATGAGTTTGGTTGAATATTTAAAGATGAAGAACGTGCTTTTACGTCAGTGGTTGCAACTAGGGCTCCAACTAAAAATACCCGCTAACACTACCACAATAAGATATTTGTTGTGTATTGGGTTAGGTTTCGTTTTGAACCGCCGTACGTAGACTCGCCTTTAGGGGGTGCTACACTCTGCCTGTAGACCCACTGTTAGGGGGCGCTACACTCTGCCCCGCTGCCTATTTAAGCGAGATGAATAAACAGGGCAAATCTTTCCAGCTTTTGCTCTGTGTCTGTGTCCACTTGCTTTTCTTTGAGCCACCTTTCTACGTGCTCCCCTTGTGTCTGAGGCTACGCCAGACACAACAAATTGTGACCATTTTATGCAATACTAACTGGACGCAGTCAATCGTAAATGCACCGCAACAAAGGTATCGATCATATTTACTTGTACCACATTGACCCGTCAACATCGTTATTGTGCTTGAGTGCCTAACGCAGCAGTATTCTTGTTGCCATCATGCTCGAAGAGTGGTCAGTGGTGACTGGTGCTCTACCACAGCACTGCCGGTGCACATATGCTCGACGCTGTACGAATACTATTCCAATGCCCGCGTGGCTCCACACGCATGCATCGAGACGGACTTTAGAATGCGCCTGGAATGGTGCCGCCATCTAGGAACGGCAAAGTAAAGCTGCAGTGATTAACTTTGACTCTCCTGGATGGCAGCACCGTTCCAAGCAATGTACTGGATGCGTGCACTGAGCTGGACAAAAGCGTCGAACGAAGCGACCTTGAAGTAATATAAAATGCCTTCATACAGCTTCGGGCACATGCAGTGTTAACGCAGCAGTAGAGCACCGGTCATCTTTCGTCGTGGAGCGGGCGACTGTGAGTTCAATCTCCAGCGCATGAACAGAAGCTTTTCTGAATGTTTTCTTTCTTGTTCTTACATGACTATTTTACTGCATCATATCCGCTATGGTAGTGATGTATAGGGTCGTGGTGGACCCCGGCATAGAACACTTTCATGTTAAAAAAATGACAAGCAACAGTGACGTTACTTTTATGGATTGCCATGACAGCAATAGCACCAGATACACACCTACCTTGTGTCAGACCCTTGAGAAACGTTCAGCAGCAAAAAAAGAGAAGAAATCCAACTAGCTACAGCAAAGGACAGCACTATGGCCTGCACAGAACAAGAATGATAATTTTTCTTTCTTTGTGACATCATACCATCATCTTCATTCATCTGCGGACAAGGCATATAACCCTTGACGTGGTGTCACTTGTAATGTGTGACATAACTTGGTATATAATGAGGTTCCACCACACCAGGACTTCATTCAATATGGGATGCTACTCATTAAAATGAAACTCTTAATTACCTACATTACAGAAAGTATGCGTTAATCTAGTTACCTTAAAGAGCCAAGAACCAAAACGCGAAGATATTAAGAAAATTGTTAACATTTCAGCTTGTGCCAATATTCATATTTTTCTCATAGTCAACCAATATTATGCATGCAGCACTCACATCAATACAAGTTTCTGTAAGTGTATTTTCCAAAGCACTCAAAGCAAGCAAGGATAAACATGGAAAAATTTGCTGGACCATCAGTACCAGCTCAAGCAAGCCAGCAGCAGTGCCATTACCTCAGCTCACAAAAATAATTTGGTTACAGCATAGAACTTAGTTTCCATGTTAACGGTACCATCATACATGCAAGTATTGGTCACTAATGTTATGGTGGCAAAACTTGTCTGAATGAAGATCTTTATGGAACTAGAGTCATTAGCCAAACTGAGCAATGCTGCATGGCGTACCTGTTGCAGTTTTGTCAGTGTGTGACTGACTCACTTATTTGTTAGCATCAACTCTGTGCAGGTTTGGCAGTGTGTGCAAAAAGCTATTGTGTCCTCTAGCTGCTGACAACTGTGCTTTTGCAACTGCTGACAACTGCATACATCATGCCACACTGTGTGCCTGGACACACAAGTGGTAGCAGGTCTATTCATTTATTTTACACTTCAGGGCCAAAGGCATTACACAGGAAGGGGGAGAGAACAAAATACATACATAAAGTAAACCGAATAGAGTGAGTAATTATAACAATAAAGTAAAACAGGCTTTTATTTAAACAACGTTAGATAGTGCTTCACGAAAACGTTGACGTTGCTGATTGACGATATTTCGGCAGGAAGGTGGTTCCACTTAATTGTCGTGCGCGGCAGAAATGATTCCAAGAATGTTTTCGTTTTTGAGAATGGAACACCTACTTTGTGATGATGATCAATGCAGTGGGATATGCACTGCAGTGGAAGAATGAAAGAATCGCGAAAAGATGAATGATGATAATATATCTTATGAAACAAGCTTAAGCATGCGATTTTTCGGCAAGTGCTTAAAGATGGAAGAGAAAGGACGTCTTTCATGGCTGATATGCTAGCAGTGTGATTGTAGTTAGAGAGAATGAAACGAGCTGAATTATTCTGAATGAGTTCTATGTAGGGGGGGAAATGTTGCTGGTTCCTAAGCATGTTGTGGTAACCAGTGGCAAGCGATTTCCTGGATATTTATGCCTTGCGCCTTGCCTTCACTTCCACGCAACTACACATACAACTGTCACAAAATAGTGCCCACTTCGTTGAAGAACCTGGCTTCAAGTTAGAGATGGAGCACTGAAAAACAACAAAGAAAGAAAAACGGCACGCGCCCGCGGAAGAGATTCAAAGCGCCAATGTCACACAGCAGCTGGCCAAAGTCTAGACGGTGAGTTTCTAGAATGTGTGGGGAAATTGTGGAACGCGGCAGTGAGTCATCCTATCATGGCAGGTGAGTGCGCGAGTCAGACGAAGAGAGAGAGAGGAGGTGGAGAGTTCATGCCGACACTCTCCATGGCAGGTGAGCAAGAAAGAGGTGCCACCCAACCGGCAAAGGTTCCAGTTGCATCAAGAATGTTCCCTCAGCTTTGCGCATGCTATAATCACGTGGCCCGCGTCAAATCTTCGAGAACACCTGCCGAAGTCATTATAAGGGGTCGACCATGGGCCGCCAGCAGCAGTCTTAGTCGTGTGTGACTCGACGAAGGAAGAAACAAGTAAATGGCGCTGCTCCACGAGCAAACCGACGAGCCCGGCCAGAAAGCTTCATGTTGTCAAGGCACTTCGAGTGACTCTGACGAATAGGAGTCTTTTGTGTTTTATTCTTCGTTGTAGCACATGAGCTTGTACATTTGGTGTTGGTTTCGTGCAATGTAACCAATTTAGATTTGTGTTTGGAAGAGCTGTGTATGTGCATGTTTTTGTGTAACTGCCTGTTGATGAGAATATATTTGTTTTGTTTGATCACTCTTGGCTGTGACTCGGTCTTTGAACCATTGCTGGCGTTTTGCTAGTGCACTGAAGGGACTTAAAACTTAATTATCCAAGTTCTTGCGGGATCATTTTACGGCTACTGATACATCGGTTCTTGGAATATTTCCTGGCGATTGCGTCCCGTGTCTCACAGCTTGGGATCGGTGACAACTGCGCTCAATGCATTCTCCGATCCTACTTTTCTTTTTCGCTGTTTCTTCCCACTCTGCTGCTTCTGGTACTGACTTAACTCTGCAACCAGCATCTTCACTTTTCTTTGTGTCATTGTACTTGTACGTTCAGGCATCTACCTGGGGTGTCAAAATGAAAAAATATGGGTTCGGGTTACGGTTCACATTCAACACACATCATTTCCAGTTCAGTTTCAGTTTAAAGAAGTAAAGTTTTGAACCAGTTCGCAAACTATTCGCAACACTGAACTAGAGCACTGCACGGGCTCGGGCCGGGTATGTAATTGTTTGATCGGGCCCGGGCCGGGCTCTGACCCATGAGCTTCGGGCCAGGGCCGGACCCGGGCATGGGCCAGGCCCGAACCAGGCCCGGGTCTCATACGTGTCGGTAATGGCGCGTGTATGCTTTTTGGTTGTGTTGTTTTTTGGGATTTAACGTCCCGAACCTAGCCAGGCTATCTGAGACGCCATAGTGGAAGGCTCCGGGTAATTTAGACCACCTGAAGTGCACTGGCGTGCACTGAAATCGCACGATACAAGAAGTCTAGCATTTTGCTTCCATCAGTATGTTACATGTAATTTCGGGAAACTGCCTCATATAAGTTCCCGCCATTATATTCAGTGAAATACTTTATTGCGTACCATGTATCAAAAGAAATGGTAGTTACGCAGCACTGCGGCAAGGGCGAAGCAACGGTACACTGCCCAGATTAGTGCGTATCAGATATACTCATCGATATCATGGGAAACATTTCGAGTCACTCGCAGCTACGCTCGCATGCCCGCCGCGCCTGCTTCTGCCTTCGTGACTCTGTAGACTGGTCATCGCGACTCATGAGTCATTAATACCTAAGGAGCTGCTTTTCCTGCAGTTTAAGCGCAAGAAGCGAAGTGACTCTGGTCACAGGCTCACTGATCCACGCAGATGCTGCTGATTTTTGTGCTAGCAAGGCATCGCAAATATTTATGATTTGGCAATTAGCAAATCCGAACTAGCATTTAACTGGGATGCTCATCATATCGAGTATGTTTTTGCTGATTCTCACGGCCACCTTCGTCGTCGTCGCACTTCGTCAGTAATTCATAAGTTTCCTCATTCGTCGGAGCACAAGTGTTCTCATGGCGCTCAAAAACGTGGAGGCGCTCCCGAGACAGAAGTGAGCAAGCGCCTATGGAAGGTGATAATCAAGATGATTTGCTGCAGTACCCTTTGTAACAGGCAGGTGTATTGGCACCCTTTACCGCATAAATATCTAAGGGGTCCAGCGACACCCGGTGTGGACGAATTTTTCGTCCCTTCAAGCTTCCATCTTCCCTCGAACTTCTGCCACTTTTAGATTTTAGCGGTTAAGTAACACACATCAAAACGGGAGACATGAGCCCCTCCTCTAGTAAAAAAAAAAAAAAGTATCGCAGCTCCGCTGCTGTGAACCTCAGGACGTGCATAGCACGGGCACCCAGCGATTCCCATTCGTAGAGTTCCCACTGCTCCGTTGACCAAAGCGTCACTGACGTCAATGTTTGTGGTAAGCAAGTAAGGTTTCGTCGGCACGAGTAGAATTTGTAAGGCAGATTCGCTAAGTCGGTGTGCGACATGTGCGCAACATTTTTGTTGACTTTTATCGGCTGTGGTATTACCGTGGCGCGTTAAATGTACCACGATCCAAAACCGTGGCACGGGTAGCTCGGTTCGTGTGCTAACGTAAGATGATTATAGTGGGTAATACAGGCTTTGCGGAAGCTATATACAGATGCATAGACTGAGTACTCTGGGCCGCACTTGAGATGCTTAGCACCCTATATGTTGAAACAAAAGCAGAAGGGCCTAAGTTCATTCATATGATGGAACACATAACTTATTTTATTGACTGAACAGTTGACACCCTCTGAAATCAAGCCTATACTGAAGCAATAGAATATGCCTGACCCGCCTGACATGTCCTTCCACGTGGGCGCTACCCCCTCTCAGAAGTTTGCTTTCTCTCTACCTTCTGTCTTTTCGTGCCCACCGTAGTCACCGCTTTTTCCTTTCTGGCACACATCGTCTCTACCGTCACAGCCGCTAGCTGCAAGACTGCAACCACGACTGCGAGCCACAGACAGTCAGACTCCTCTCCCCTGTTCGCACAGAGGCCTCCGGCCCTCGGCGGCAACCCACTCTCCCGAATCCAGTCACTGCGCTCCGGACACCCGACCCGCTGCGTTCCACGGGGAGCGCTTAAGAGGCCACCGGCTAGTTCAGTTCGGTGCTCTAATAAGCAGTTATTTCGGAAGCCATTAGTCCAGTCTTGATTTAAAGTATAATACCCTCAAAGACCGAAGACGTTCACTCAAAGGCGACGAGATAGGCATCCAAAGCGAACAGCGAGGATGGTATCTTGCTCGCTAACGTGTTTGGCTTGATTTGACAGATCTACGGCACTGCGGTGGCGGTGACTTGGTGAAAAAGGTGCGGCAGAAGACTCCCTTACTTTCAGCAAGAAAATGTAGCGTACGTTGGAGATAGTTGCCTACCGAGGAGTCGAAACGACAGGTTTAATAACGCTACTCAGCCTGGCAAATCCTCCCAGGAGTACCTAGTTAGAGTGCGTTTTTTCTTCTCTCTCGTTGCATTGTGCAATAAGCAAAGTTTGCAGGATAAGTTCTGCGCTATTTACTCAATAGTCCCGGCAATTAATGTAAACTCAATTATAAATGTCCACCGTTTTTTCATTTTAAGTGGGCGTTGTATGTTGTAGTCGTTCTTTGAAATGAAATAACATTGCACGGTTAGCACTGCATGCATGAGACAGCCAGCTATGCCTCCTCTATATCCCCCTGCAATTCCCTTACAAAAGTGTTGCGGGAGTAATTAACCGAAGGTAAACACAGTACCAGTGCAAATCGTGACACTGTCATAAGTTCTCACAACACCCCCCAGAAACTATATTGAGTGCGGCTGATATCTTGGACAGAGATTGGACAGTGCCTCGTTTATGCTCAAGAATAATTGGTTGAATTGGGCCGGGCCGGGTATGGGCCGTATTTAAAAACACCGGGCCGGGCTCGGGCGGGCCGGAGCATGGCACTTTTGGGCCGGGCCGGGCCCGGGACGGAAAACGTCGGCCCGTGCAGTGCTCTACACTGAACTGGTTCACGAACCTGTTTGGCATAATAAACTTCATATACAACTTTGATAGCACAGTTTATGCTAGCCTGAAACTCTCCATGCAGCACTGCTCAAGTCACGGCATTAAGAAGTTCAACAGGATGAATTTACACACACACACACAAATAGAAAAAACAGAAAACAGCAATGTCCCACCGCAGTTGTCCACCATATAAATCCCGGGCAATATCCTGTAACACTAGAAATTTAAGGCAGCTGGAGAATGGCAAGGACCATTCCCGCACTTGAAACCTGCACCGCACACATGGTACATCACAAGCTTTATTAAACTGTGGAAGGGTCCAACCGCTAGCATATTGGAAACAGCTAGGGATGTTTTCGCTTAAATCAGCAAAACGTAGTGAATATAGCTAAAGCAGGCAGAGTGAAAAACAAGGCCACCCTATGAGCACCATGTTACATGGCAAGCCTTTGTGCATCGCCAACACATCCATCCTTGAGCTTTTTCTTGCACATCTTTATTTCTATTGCTATTTACAAAGGAATCGAACAAAGCAGTGGAAATTATATGGGTGTTCAAAAGGCTAAATTTTTTAGCCGTGTCAGATGCAAACAAGTAATAGAGAAAAATTTTCGTTATATATTGAGTAAATTGAAATCGACTTAAATATTTCATAGAGTCTGCTGGTCAAAACAAATGTCCTGCATAATTTGATACATTTGCACCACCCCAGCATTACATCTGGAGCTTCACATTGAAATTAGTGATAAAAGGGGGTAGTATATGGCTTAAATGTGTCTATAGTGGGGTATACATCTCGTTGAGCAGACTCACAAATGTGAGTGAATACAAACATGCAAGGAATAGCAACAAGACAATTAGCTTTGTCAAAACTGAAACAGGGAACTGATCGTTTGCATTAAGGTGGGGGTCTTGCTTGCTCACAAGTTTCTTAAATGCTGGGCTCAAACATTGCGGAGTTACACAACAAGGCCAACACAGATCTCAGACTGTCAGTTGGCCCTCTTCGTTAGTACATATACCTGCACAATCAGCACCTGCTGGCGAGAACATCAAAGTTATACACTAAGTATATTTTGGCAAGCGCATTAGAACATAGGTTTATTAGCTATGCAGAAATTGCAATTTGTGGTGAAAACAATGCAAGTTTTGTGCTCCACTCCAGCGAGCTGAATTGCATTAACTTTCACGGTTGATTCTGAAGAGAAAGGATAAATATAGTTGTTAATCGCTAAAGGAAAGAACGCTGTTATGTATAGTTCTTGTAGGCACCGTGGCCCAGAGTCATGGGGAGTGGAAAGGCAAGGCATGCCATATTTGGGGCTCCAGAAGTTTTGACCACTTGGGGCTATTAGTGTGCACTGTAAAGTGCATGGCCCTTAGCATTGCACCTCCGTCGAAATTCAACCGCACGGACGGGTCTTTCAGTTCCGAATTCAAGCACAACTGCACCACGAGAACTTCTCGCAAGAAGAAAATGAGTCAAATAAATAAACCGTTAAAGGCCAACAGAGAGAAACACTGCAATCAATCCCAGTGATGAGGCACTGCTGGCAGATCGTGGCACCGAAGCTATTTGAACCGTTTTGTTCCGAGCTGATGTTTTTTTCAGTTCAGGTTTGGCTTGGAGTCAAGCACATTTCGAGAATATCCGTTTGGGTTCAGTTCTGGCCAAAGTTCTGGTTCGGGTATGGTTTTCAGTTTGTGTTCAGGTTCAGTTCGACACCCTGCTTATTTTAACTAAAAATGTTTAACCAGTGACCCAAGCTGTGTACTCAGATGAATACCATGCACTGCATGTACAGTTGCACCTACTCCCAGGACAAACTGTTCAGGTACCTAGCAGTGCGTGCCTGTAACACACCTAGAATTTCTTCCAGAGCATGGGCTGACGCTTCGAAAGGATTTTAGGATTGCAGGAGGCAGAGGGAAACCCGCACTATCTATGCATGCAATGTGTAGGGCCGTTTGTTCCGGGTTTTATATTTTCTAAAGTTTCAGGGGTTAATATTGGTGCTGTTTTTCGAGGCAATAACCGAGGAGAAATCAGGTTTTTTCTAGAACGATTCCGCAATTTTGTTTTTTTTAGGTTAAATTTATATTTATAAACAACAGCAGTGTAGCATCATTAAAACGTGCCTATAGTTGGTAAAATGAACTATACACCACTGGCATTCACTTAAGCCAACAGAACCTAATTTTGTTGTCCTGAGGCAGGTTAGCTGGCATGCGTGCACAGCAAACCCTGTGCAGCACAAAAGATTGGTTGGTACGTGGTACTGGAACTCGGGCAGAAATCAGATTTCACCCGATTTTACTCTAACATGTTTGTTGTGTAAGAAAGAGGTTAAATTGGGTTTTACCCAAAAATGAACAACTCTAATAATATGCCATAGCCTTGCTCCCAGCTGAAGGAACTAAACAGAAAATAAAGGGCCAAATAATAAAAGCATCAGTGATGATGTTTATTTCTTTTGTGTTTTGTCAAAGGGTCATTGAAGAGCATGATAGGGCAAAGAAGCCACACGGCAAAGCAGTGCACGTAGAAAATAAATGACAAATTCAATAAACGAATGTGTAACATAGTTCCCAATCAAGTTGTTCAGCACAAGCTCATTTTTGACAATTTTGCTGTTTCGTGCAGTGATCATCATCATCATCATCAGCCTGTTTAGGTCCACTGCAGGACGAAGGCCTCTCCCAACAATTTCCAATCCACCCTATCCTGAGCGAGTTGGTTCCACTTTATGCCCGCGAATTTTTTAATTTCATCGCTCCATCTAACCTTATGCCTACCTCTGTTACGTTTTCCCTCTCTTGGTATACATTCCGTCGCTCTTACAGTCCATCTGTTATCTTTCCTCCTCATGACATGTCCTGCCCACGTCCACTTCTTTCTTTTAATTGATATAATAATATCAGCTACTCCTGTCTGTTCTCTGATCCATTCCGCTCATTTTTTAACCCTTATCGTTACACCTACCATTTTTCTTTCCATTGCACATTGCGTGCTCCCTTAGTTTCATCTCTAGTTTTTTCGTTATCCTCCACGTTTCTGCACCGTACGTAAGTAATGGGAGAATGCAGTGGTTGAATACTTTTCGCGTTAGTGAGAGTGGTAAGTTTCCAGTCATGATTTCGTAATTCCTTCCGAATGCGCTCCAGCCCATCCTTATTCTACGGAGAATTTCTTTTTCATGGTTAGGAGTTCCTGTTATTAACTGTCCCAGGTATACGTATTCGCTTACACATTGTAAGGTTTCATTGTCGATTTTAAATTCCTGTTCCTTAGCTAGGCTATTGAGCATAACTTTCGTCTTTTGCCTATTCATTTTTAACCCAATTTTAATACTTTCCTTGTCTAGGTCATCAATCATGGTTTGTAGTTTGTCTCCATCATTGCTAAAGAGCACAATGTCGTCTGCCAATCTTATATTGCTTAGATATTTTCCGTCTATTCGAATTCCCTTTTCCTTTCCTCCCAGTCTAGGCATTTAAAGACTTCCTCTAAACATGCAGTGAATAGCATCGGGGATATCGTATCTCCCTGTCTCACACCTCTTCCAATCGGGATTTCTCTGCTTCTCTCATGTAGGAGTAGTGTGGCTGCGCAATCTACGTGCAGTGATAAGCGGGATGAAAGGGAAAATTTGCGTCCACCCATTTGTAGCACAAGGCTACAAGGCTTTTCCCTTTCATAAACATTACTCCACCTTGCGGGTCTCCGCATAACTCATCTGCGAGTGATAAGGGGGGTCCCTTAGTGTAAAAGCCAGCCTCATGGGAGGGTAATTCTTTGCTCCTGTGCCTATTGAATGTGGAAACAAGGTGCAATAAATAACTCAGTAATGTTCACCAATATCATCGAAAAATACGTTATGTGCATGGTAAATGTAGTGTTCCTTGAGTTTCAGTATCTCTTTACTCACAGTGTATCCATATATAGGTATACTACAGATGCACCTCAATGTGGCCAGCTCTTGTTATACAAACTGGGATACAAATTACTTTGGTCTAGTGATAATGACAGCAAAGTGACATCCACAGCCATGGTAGACAGTGAAAAGAAAGAAAAAAGAGAAGGAACATTACAAATTACCACTGGCGGCAATGGCACAAAACCGAGTATGACATCTCCTATTGCAAGCAGAGTAGCCCGGCTGTTACAGACACTTAGTGACTGTCATTCTTTAATTATGTCTACTTATATATAAAAGCCAATCCATAAAATTGCTTGTTACTGTAAAGTGATGAAAAAAAACTTACCTTCCAAATCACTGGTTGGCTATCAATTCCTGCTTGTGCCTTCCCATTGCACCAGAAAACAAGGCTGAGCATTTGAAACACTTCCAATGTGACGAAGATAGGGTCCAGGAAAGCCAGAAGACTGAGGTTCATTTGACAGGCCCAAGGTGGAATGTACACAAGCGGGAAGACCAGTGCAGACAGCGTAACCATTAGCTCGAGGAAAGGAATGCACTGTTTCTGCAAGAGCACAAGGGCATTATAATGATGATTATTCAACAACACAGATAAGATTCTAGTACTGCACAGTAAAGAGTAGATTTCATGGCCTGAAATTTATTTTTTCACCCTCCAAAAGTATAAACAACCATCGAGTTCTTCTCTCCTCACATCTTTTATCTTTGCATCACATTTAGTGGTGCCAGTCACCAGCGTATGAAGTCTTGCAGAAGGGTGGATAATCCGGCCAGTTGGTATGCATTCATGGTGATAGGTGCGCAAACACAACACAGGATAGCGAAGGAAAACACAAACGAGTGCAGACTGAAACTGAAGTTTATTGAAACTGTATATATGCACACATAGATGAGGGGAAGGAAACAAAAGATAAGTAAACAAGATAAACAAGCATGAATAGCTTATGTGCCATCTATGTATGAAGGTTCACATTCTAAGAGTGATATTGACGGTGAACTGACGCATATTGCACTGTTTTTCCTAATAACGAAGGCCTCTGCTATTTCCCTTGTTCATTCGTCACCATGATAATACAAAACCGAGGTGCGCAGAAATTACACAACACACTCACACCTTGCACAATGCACAGACAGGTGCAACCCAGTAGCCAACGAAAGAGCATTATGGTGTTCCTGCGAACATACATTTATGCAGCGCTTTGTCTGCCCAATATATACATTACCACAGGACAGGGCAATAGAATACACTACGTTGCAAAGGCAAGTGCTATAAGGCTTGCCATGGTTCATGCCACAGCCTTTTCTTGAGACACCATGCTTTATTTTTGATTGTTTATCAATCTTAGAGCACAGGTGCTCCAACTTATTGCCGCTAGAAAGGACCACATCAACAGAATACTTCTTGCACATATTTTAACTTTATGAGAGAAGGCGTGAACATACAGAATGGCCGTGACCACCTGCCTCTTTTATTCCGCATCACGGGGACGGCCTGTACCTTTCATCATCTTCAAAAGTTTTTTTCACTGCAAAAAGCAAAATCTTATTAGGGAAACCTGCCTCTTGCAATCTAATTATCTGCCTCGAAAAGGCGCACGCGATATTGTGGTGGCAGGACCTCAGAACAGCAGACTGCAAAATGGTCGAAGCTATACCTGCCTTCACAACTTTAGAATGTGAACATGAAAAATCCAGAAGTGGTTTTCTGGATCTCAGAAAGTATGACAAGCATAAATGGTCCGAACAGAACAGCACCTCAATGTCAAGATATTGCAAATTGTTAGCATGCGGAACTTCACAATAGATTACGAGCCAGCCTGGCAGCACATGTTCCTTCAAAAGAAAGCGAGCATAAAAAATGCTACAATTATAATGTTTGTCCATTCATGCCCCAAAGTTTTTAAAATAGTGCAGAGGCAAGTAGCTCCAGGTATCTCAGCACATTTGTTTTTGTTTTTGGGGGGTTTAACATCCCAAAACCAGTTCTGATTATGAGAGACGCCGTAGTGGAGGGCTCCGAAAATTTCGACCACCTGGGGTTCTTTCACGTGCACCGACATCACACAGCACACGGGCCTCAACATTTCGCCTCCATCGAAATGCAGCTGCCGCAGCCGGGATTCGATCGCGCGACCCTCGGATCAGCAGCCGAGTACCATAGCCACTAGACCACCGTGGTGGGGCTATCTTAGCACGTACGACAGATGTGTTTCTTTAGGTCCTAATGTATTTTGCAACACTGACTTTATTAATATTAACTGTATTGATGTGTTTGTATGTTTGTGTATGTCGATAAGGGACACCTACCATGAATGAAATGGAGCTTACTGCACAAAGCATCACAATACACATGGAATGTGATCTGTGCTTTACCATTAGTTTTGCCACAATAATGAGAACTAGCCTCAACAAGACTACCAATATGACTTACAAACTTTGCTGCTAAGGTGAGATGAACAACACAAACTCGACAAAATCCCTTCCTTTTTGTGAAAGAACAAACGGGTTTTAAAAAAATGAAAATGACGATCATGGCATTATCAAATATGCTCGTGCTCTGCAGGTGCTCCCTGTATTTTTCTATACACCTTCGGCAGATATGGCCACAGCTGGTGACAGCAAACTTGCTGTTGCCACAAACCTTGACCCTTATCCTCACAGTGCCATCATTGTCGCTCTTTACCGAGCTGATTTTTCTAACTCTACCATTTTGTTCACACCATCCACAAGCTTTAGTTGCATCCCTCACACATTGCTGCCATTCACAATCTTCCCAATTCATTAGGATGCAATAGAATACTCATCTACAACAAACTTATACCCTCCACTTAGTACCGTGAAACACTTGGCCACATCCATCGTGTCAACAGGGACGTTGTCATGCACTTTGACTCCACCAAAACATGCATAAAGCCTCAAGCATCAGCTCAGCACACCGACTTGTCACTTTTCGTGGCTCGTTTTTGTCTTCAGATGCTTTTTACCCATCCACCACCTTGCTGCTGCTCACTTGGTGCACCTTGCTGCTCATCAGCAAGAAGTTTGAAATTCAATTTGGTTTCCCTCAAGCATCATTTGGTCGTACTAATGGCATTGCTCACGGACTCACAATGAAGCTTGTACCCTTTCACAACAGTGCCTGGGACACCAGTGGAGTGCCACATAATTATGTTAAGAGTTGACAACAACATGCTTCATCATAAAGTCACCCAAGTTTCTTTCGGCCTTTCTCAACTGCACGGGGAGTTTATCCAAGTTGTCTGCACCTGACAACACACAAGGCGACTAAAAAGTGGCAGTGTTCTCGATTCCCAACAGAACCATCAGCAGAATAGAAAACTGGGTAAATAGGTGAATATCTATTGGATGGGAAAATTGCTCCTGATATGAAGACAGTAGCATATGACCTGTTCCTGCTTCTATCCATCTTCATTTCAGTATGACACCCACCATACCATGAACCCTTGGTAGTAATATGTCTGTCTGACACTATATCCACTGATTTGCAGATATGGATGGTTTATGTGACTGATGACCCTGTTTTCTGGATAAAATAGCCTTGGGTTTAGCTTGATACACTCGCTAGAGATGCAAATATCGAGATGCAAATCGCTGTTCGCAAGAAAATAACACATCCATCACTTATTGTACCAAAACATTACACGCACAAAAAAATATATATATACAACACTTTCCTTGAAAGGAAAAATTAGCACCCACCCGTACTGTAGCACAAGACTACAAGGAAACGGATTTCCTTTTAGCCTTGTGCTACGGAACGGGTGGATCCATAAACGTTACTCTACCTTGCGGGTTTCCGCAGAACTCGTTTGCCATAACGCTCTCTTTGCTGCTGCGAGTTCAGTACAACTTTTAAGTAAACATTTCATACTGAGAAAACGGAATTAGCAAGCACCCGAGCGGTTCTTGCAAAATCCACACGCACGTCGAGATGCCCCTGAATACCGACTTCGAGACCCACTAGTTTTTTCACAACGCTTCCTCGGTGTAAAAACACCAATGTGAAATTCGATCCGCAAGCAGCTTCCGTTTACGAACGCAAGTTCGCGGCAACGCTAATGAGTGGCCCCTTGAATGAACGTACACAAACTAATCTATTTGTTCATCGCAGCACACACTAAAATTAATTTCTGGGGTTTTGCATGCCAAACAGGCCTCAACGCGTCTGAGGCACGCCTAACTGCACTCTCCGGATTAAATTTGACCACCTGTGTGCGTGTTCGTGATTTCTTTTTTTAATGACCACTTAAACCTAAAGCCCAGCACTTCGCAACACAAAGTGTCAGCCACTAGGCTACCATGGCGGGCCATCATACATGCGATGATAGATCGCCGTTCTTCAAGTGGTGGTGGACGCAACTTGTCACGAGCACGTTCTGATATGAGGTTAACGTACAACTTGTACTTTGGTTTCCGGGACCCATGTTGGTGTGGCTGCCTATGTCAAAGGCTTTACAATCTTCACACTCGTACAGCGAACGAGGTTAGCTATCCTGGTTCCTGCCTGCCCCCATAGATTTGCTGCGATAAATTCGCTCAGTACACCGACGTGTATCGACACTCACCATATGGTGATGCTGTAACGTTGCGTTTGAACCATCGGCTAACATGGTATTTATCAACATGAAACGACACACAAAAAAATAAGTATGATTTGTACTCTTACGATTATGCGCGGAATCAATTTCCCTGCAACCAGGGATGTTGTTACGGCAATGGAGAGCGACGAGAATGCTTGCGTCCCAAAGGCAACGCCACACACAGGCAATATAACCAACCAAACAAACGAAAATAGTGCTGACACTACGCTTAGTACAACAAGTATTAGTGAGGGTAGACACATCGTGAACTGGCGACTTCTCGTCCGTAACTACCACCAATCCGAAACATACCGCCACACATTTGCTGTGGTACAGTGGCTAACATTCGTATTGATTGCCAGCCAGACTTGGCGGCGGCGCACGATGAAAGTGTCAAAGGTTTAAAGGTGAACATTTGACAGAGATCTGTCTGGTTGGGACGAAATTAAAGGTGAAAAACAGGGGGACACCAACCAAATTGTAATCATTTAAAAGTAAAATTTACTTCTAAACATTAAAAAAACCCGACGACGGAATCATGGCACATTCAGGCGACACCTGCAAACGTGAACCGGTCTGCAGGTGCATTGCCAAGTGTCTATTTTAGCGGACTCCGGCACCTGATTCAACGTTAGCATGACCTCGGCTTGAAGAACCGAAAAAAAGAGAAAGTGAGAAAGGAAGGAAGAGAGAAGAAAGAAGGCCTTATAAGCACTGCTGCGGTCTGGTGCCCTCCAGTCACCCCTGAAGAAGGGTCCGAGTGGGACCCGAAACGTCGGGTTTTTTTAATGTTTAGAAGTAAATTTTACTTTTAAATGATTACAATTTGGTTGGTGTCCCCCTGTTTTTCACCTTTAAGTGTCAAAGGTGCAAGCCGTGCCGGCCTGTGCTTGGTCGCGGGCTGTCTCTGGAATGGAAATACGCGACCGGGAAGGACCGGGTGGCGCGGTGGTAACCAAGGGCGATGTGCGAGGTGACGATCGCTGTTGTGGGAGGTTACGGCTAATGTAGTACATGTGGTAAAAGACACTAAGAAATAAGCGTATTTGGCGTATCATTATAAGCGCGTCATTCAATAAAAAAAAAGGAACATTTTTAACTTGGCCCTGAAGATGGTGAAAAAAATGAATGGTGACGCCATCCTCGACGATGTGTGTCAAATTCAAAGTGTAACGGAAGACCAATAAAATACCCATGCAGGTTCACTTACCTTGTCAAAAGAATGTTCCTTACAAATCTATTGCATACGCATACATATGTACGTAGCGTTCTTTCGTGATGGAGATCATTTTTATTTTTGAATTAATTAATGTTGCAATCATAGAGTTAATATACTGACTTTAACTCTATGGTTGCAATGACCCAGTAGCCAGTGTTGCCAGCATCCCCACACATGCTGAAGGGCCGAGTAACCCCGAAGATACTGACCTTAGAGTGAAACCACTGCAAGTTTGTATACTTCGAATGGAATGCCTCCTGTTGCAATAAATATCAAGGAATCGGTGAGGCACGGTAGAGAATTCCTCTAAATTGACAATTGCTGTGTGGCAGAAAGGTACCTCTGTTAGACCTTTGTTTTAGATGTGAAGCAAGGGCTACGTCACCACAGAACACCTATACTATGATCATTGCCACTCCCTCCATCCATCCGGATCCATCCACGGTGCGGCGTCCACACCCGCACTGCGCATGCGCATTTTCGTCCCCCTCTTCTCCTTGTCTCATCTCCTCTCCGCATTCCTCCTCTCCTCTCCGAACGGCGCGCTTCGATGAACGCTTTGCCAGCTCGCAAGGAACAAGTACGCGCCCTCGGCCGCGAGAGACAACGCTGACGCAGGCAGCGTCTGCTAGCGTCAAACCGATGCAAACGCGACACCTAGTCAAACCGATCCAAACGCGGTGTGCACCCCCCCAGCGTAAGCTGCTATGGGCTCGTTACAGTGACAAAAATTGATAGTGACGGCATCTGCCACCGCCGCCCGTGTTCCAATCAGCCTCAGTGTGAGAAAATTAAAGCTCCATGCCTGTGCTGATATTGGAACCCAGCTCAGTATTACTGGTGCCACTACAACCCTGGCCGAGCATCTTGCTTTCTCAGCCACGGCTCCATGCTAGGAAAAGTAGGGGCATCCACCACTGGCTCTCACCACTTTGTGTTCACTGCCACGGCTTCATTTTGTAGGAGTACTTTTGCAGGACATATGTTGCCAGCCACTGAATGTGGTTTCAGCGAACGGGGAAGAGGAAATGAAAAACGTCCCACAAGGCTCGGTCTTAGGACCCTTATGACCTTTAATTTACATTAACGACATCACCACCAACACAGAATGCAACAGAGAACTTTTTGCAGATGACTGCATCATATATAAAGAAACAAAAAGCTATGAAGACTACCCTCACCTTAAACAGATGTCTTAGCATGATAAATGCCTGGTGTGAGGAATGGCAAATGACTATTAACACGAAGAAATCGCTGTCGATGGTAGTAACAATAAAGAAGGCTACATCAGAATTCACGTACTTCCTCAACAACACTGCTCTAACCAAAGTTCAGCAACACAAGTATTTAGGACTAACCCTAGCGTCTGACCTGAAGTGGAATAAGCACATTGCGAACATCACCTCAACAC
This sequence comes from Hyalomma asiaticum, assembly GCA_013339685.2. Lineage (NCBI taxonomy): Eukaryota > Metazoa > Arthropoda > Arachnida > Ixodida > Ixodidae > Hyalomma > Hyalomma asiaticum. The sequence continues at coordinate 21,564,092 of CM023484.1, forward strand.
ATGTAAGCTATTCTTCCTGAAGAGGTCCCTCAGGTGAGCTCCAGCTATGTCAAACTGCTGTGTTACAAAACCTTTGTGCGGCCAGCACTAGAGTACGCTAACTCGGTCTGGTTTCTTCACGCAAAGATCAACATAGCCGAATTAGAAAAAGTTCAAAGAAAATCAATAAGGTTTATTCACAGCAAGTACAGAAGCACTGACCCACCAACAGAACTTTTGGTGTCATCTGGATTAGACACACTGGCAATCAGAGCAAAGCAAGCACGTTTAAAATTCATACATAACCTGACACACAACCGCTTAAACATAGATTATTCAAAATATATTACTTCCTCTACATCTCAGATTTCACGACATAAGAATAGTAAAGCATTAGTTGAGTACTTTTGCAGAACGGACACATTTAGATATTCATTTTTCCCTACTGCTATTTGGGAGTGGAACCACCTGGACTCATCAATAACGGATACAGAATCATCTTAATCTTTCTGTAAGATCATAGAAAACAATAAGGAATAAATGCTAGCACCATTTTTTATGCTTACCTAATTGTTCTGCAAATCTTAAATTGCTGAGATATTCTCCATCTATTCGAATTCCCTTGTCTTCCCAGTCTAGACTTTTAAAGATTTCCTCTAAACATGCAGTGAATAGCATCGGGGATATGGTATCGCCCTGTCTCACACTCTCCCGATCGGGATTTCTCTGCTTTTCTCATGTAGGAGTAGTGTGGCTGTGCAATCTTTGTATATGTTGTATATGGTTTTCACGTATACGCCAGGTACCCCTTGTCGTCGTAGAGCTTCTAGAACTGCTTGTATTTCTATGGAGTCAAATGCTTTCTCGTAGTCGATAAACGCCATATAAAGACGTTTGTTATATTCGGCGTACTTCTCAATTACTAGGTTGATAGCGTCCCTAGCAAAAATTCTAATAGAAAAACTAATAGCCTATGAGGTTATTGACACCAATAGAATTTATTAGTATTAGACTAATAGCTTGTACGAGACTTACAGGAAAACATAGTACTATTGTTCTAAGAGCCTATACGTATGAGGCTTAATATACACTATAAAATTTTAACTCCCTTAAGGGTGTAAACGACTTATACCATGGGCACACCTTTTTGTGTGTAGAGCAAAAATGGAGGATGCATGTGCTTTGCAATCGCATTGTGAGTGACACAGCATTTGATTTTAGCTGAATTTATCACGCGTTATACACTAACAAGACACCGCAGGAACATCACACATGCAAATACACACTCGACCATTTCAAATCAATATATAGACCAGAGATCGTTCACGTGCCAGTGGGGAAATTACTGTTATGCGCAGTAACAAAATAAGGATACACAGGACATCTGCCGATCAAAAATAGGCTAACTGGTAGCTGTGCATCACACATATCTGTTCATCTAAACCCACCAAATATTCAATGCCAAATTGCCAAGAAATCATACATCTCTAGGTCCCTCATTTACACCCTCAAGGGAGTAAATTTGTTACTGTGTAAACTAATACAAACTAATAAAGCTATTTAAAGGATTACTGAGCTGCAAATTTTGAGTTTTGATAGTTATATAAAGCCCTAGCCACCTTGCTTGAGAAAAGATCCATTAGACAAATTTCGAAAAGTCTTACAGAGCATATTGATATAAACTAGTAAGGCTAATAGGACACTGTATTAGACTAATACAAACACCTATACGACAAGTAAAGATTCCTATAAGACTAATACAATACTAATAAGACTAATAGAAAACTTAAGGGAAGGGGTCAAGGGCTCGTTCTTTATTTGTTAGAAACAACTTAATGAGCAAACAGACAATGAAGCCAAGGAAAGCATAGGAGATGTTACTTGTGGTATTGTGATTGTGGAGAAAGTAGAAAGGAATTAAAGTGGACGAAAAGACAAACCTGCCTTCGGTGGGACCCGAACCCACGACCTTCGGATGTCGCGTCCGATGCTCTACCAACTGAGCTACAAGGGCGGTCGTCCCCACGTCCACTTTATTGTGTATTTTTGTAGGTATTATCCTGGGAGTGTTAGGCAGCGCCACTCGTGGCCAAGGCGGCGTGTGTAGAACACACTTTCTTGCCAGGAGGCGTCACGTAGAACGTGAACTTAGCTGAGATGGCTGCTGCCCAATAAGCCCTCGCATGCTACCTAAGGCACCAAGTCTGCCGCAACGAGGCCCAAGCTATGAAATAACGAAAGGGAAGGGGTCAAGGGCTCGTTCTTTATTTGTTAGAAACAAGTTAATGAGCAAACAGACAATCACAATACCACAAGTAACATCTCCTATGCTTTCCTTGGCTTCATTGTCTGTTTGCTCATTAAGTTGTTTCTAACAAATAAAGAACGAGCCCTTGACCCCTTCCCTTTCGTTATTTCATAGCTTGGGCCTCGTTGCGGCAGACTTGGTGCCTTAGGTAGCATGCGAGGGCTTATTGGGCAGCAGCCATCTCAGCTAAGTTCACGTTCTACGTGACGCCTCCTGGCAAGAAAGTGTGTTCTACACACGCCGCCTTGGCCACGAGTGGCGCTGCCTAAAACTCCCAGGATAATACCTACAAAAATACACAATAAAGTGGACGTGGGGACGACCGCCCTTGTAGCTCAGTTGGTAGAGCATCGGACGCGACATCCGAAGGTCGTGGGTTCGGGTCCCACCGAGGGCAGGTTTGTCTTTTCGTCCACTTTAATTCCTTTCTACTTTCTCCACAATCACAATACCACAAGTAACATCTCCTATGCTTTCCTTGGCTTCATTGTCTGTTTGCTCATTAAGTTAATAGAAAACTTATTAGACTAATACAAATCTCTATTAGAATTTTTGCTAGGGGTGGCTGTGGGCCATTGTCGCGTAACCTTTCCTAAAACCAGCTCGTTCTCTCGGTTGGTTAAAGTCGAGGGTTTCTCTTATCCTCGTAGAAATTACCTTTGTAAATAGCTTGTATATTACTGGGAATAGGCTAATTGGTCTGTAATTCTTTAACTCCTTTATGTCACCTTTCTTGTGGATAAGGATTATATTAGCATTTTTCCAACTGCGCGGTACACTACATGTCTTGACACATTTCGTGAAGAGCGATGCAAGTTTTTCAAGTAAAATATCTCCCCCGTCTTTGATCAAGTCGGCTGTTATACCATCTTCACCGGCTGCTTTACCGCGGGACATGCCTTTGGCAGCTTTTTTGACTTCGTCAGCGGTTGTACATGGAATTTCAGTGTCTTCCTCTGATTCTATTTCTTTTAAGGTTGTATGGTCTGTCTGAGAACTGTACAGTTCAGAGTAGAAATCTTCTGCTACCTTTACTATTTCGTTGAAATTATTGATAACGTTACCTTGTTTATCTTTTAGCGCATGCATTTTGTTTTGTCCTATGTGTACTCTTTAGCAATGATGGAGACGAACTACAAACCATGATTGATGACCTAGACAAGGAAAGTATTAAAATTGGGTTAAAAATGAATAGGCAAAAGACGAAAGTTATGCTCAATAGCCTAGCTAAGGAACAGGAATTTAAAATCAACAATGAAACCTTACAATGTGTAAGCGAATACGTATACCTGGGAAAGTTAATAACAGGAACTCCTAACCATGAAAAAGAAATTCTCCGTAGAATAAGGATGGGCTGGAGCGCATTCGGAAGGAATTACGAAATCATGACTGGAAACTTACCGCTCTCACTAAAGCGAAAAGTATTCAATCACTGCATTCTCCCAGTACTAACGTACGGTGCAGAAACGTGGAGGGTAACGAAAAAACTAGAGATGAAACTAAGGAGCGCGCAACGTGCAATGGAAAGAAAAATGATAGGGGTAACGCTAAGAGATAAAAAACGAGCAGAATGGATCAGAGAACAGATAGGAGTAGCTGATATTATATCAATTAAAAGAAAGAAATGGACCTGGGCAGGACATGTCATGAGGAGGAAAGATAACAGATGGACTGTAAGAGCGACGGAATGGATACCAAGAGAGGGAAAACGCAACAGAGGCAGGCAAAAGGTTAGATGGAGCGGTGAAATTAAAAAGTTTGCGGGCATAAAGTGGAACCAACTCGCTCAGGATACGGCGGAGTGGAAATCGTTGAGAGAGGCCTTCGTCCTGCAGTGGACCTAAACAGGCTGATGATGATGATGAAGCTTGTTCTTACTCTTTTTAACCAGTATGTTGTGTTATGTTGGATTATATAAAGTTATACACTTGTAGGTTATTTGCAAATACAGTAGAACCTCGTTATAATGAACCCGGATATAACGAACTATCGGATATAACAAAGCAATCGCAATTCCCCTTAAAATTCCTACAGATGAAATTGATAATTGTTATAACGAACTGATGGTTATAACAAAGTAATTACCACTCCCCCTTCAATTTCATTATAACGAGGTTTTGCTGTAACATTCCATTATAGCTCGCGCTTTTTTTTTCTTTTTGTGCTTTCCATCATGTACTGCTTAGATGCATGTCACACTTTGCCTCTTTCTTGGTTTTATATATGAATTTTTTATATTATACATTGTATGTACGCTTGCATTGTAACAATATGCCTACCTGCAATGGTCTCGACAGAGACAATGGCAGTATTGAATGATATAAACAGCTTCTGATCCCCAGGCACTGGCCTGGTTTCAAGGAACATTACCATCAATTGCCATAAAAACATTTCATTGCGTCTTCTGCACAGTGGACCATTCATTTGTGCCATTGTGTGGTGGAGGCTGGCCACCAGGAATGTACTGTGGGTACCACTTGCACTGCTCTGCACATTCTGCACCATGCAGACAACTATGGTTTGCTGGGGTTCCTCGCTTAGCAATGTTTTTTGTGACATGAGTGAACATGTGCATTTCCTATTATATGCAAACCAATGTGCACTTTCAGCTACACGCTTGTCAGCCAACTGGTGTCAACATTGCCATCACGACAGATCGAGTCACGATTTTTTCTCATGGCAACATGTCAATCTATTGTACGAGAAATCATACCGTAGTGGTCATTTCTTCCTCATTGCTTTCACACATGTAATCCATATGTTTGAGCAATACCACTGCCCTTGGCTCCTTGTTTGGCACATACTGCACGAGGGTGTGCTGCACATCACAACTTCTGCAGTATTCATTCAACTGCTCCATTAAACCTAGCAGCCAGTACGTGATATAGATATGCTTAATGTTTATTTTTCTTTTCTTTTTAGCTAGCATAGTCCAAGATTTTGGACATATGTAATGCATGCAAGAAATATACTGAAGCCTGGCAGAAACAAGATGGGGCTTCTACATGTACTGAGCAAGGTTGAAAAAAAGGAACTCTAGTGCAACCACAATAAATGATCAGATTGCTGTGCAGATGCAATACCGCATATGCACAAACCAGATTTCCCATGTGTGCTCTTGTCAATTTCGTAGGAGTCTTCAAGGTTTAATACTATCATCATCCAGCGGTACCACTGAATGAAATGGAACTTGTTGGGACATACTGCTCTGTACTGTTTTTTAGGCATCTTTTCACCCATTCTACTGAATGCTTGACTTCGCTTGCAGAGTGAAAGGCAGTCCCCAAGTCTGGTAATCTACATTCTCTCAATCACAGACCCACTTACCAGCATGTCTTGCAAAATCCTTGATGTGTTTTCTAATCTTCTTTCATTTGCGAAATCTCTTCACTTCATTTCAGTATGTGTTTAAACGAAAACTACTCTGGCAAAGTGTTGCCGAGATAAATGCCAAGTAATTGACTGCTTTTTTTTTAGGTGTTGCAAAGGCATTTGACAAGGTGTCACATCACTTGATGCTTAGTACATTTAATACTGACCTCACTATTCTGAAGTGGATAGAATGTTCCCTAACCTACTGCAAACAGGTCTTAACAGTGAACGGCACTGCTTCCCTCTACGTTACGTAGTCAGCTGTTCCTGAAGGCACACTCTTGGCCCTGTTCACTGTTCCCCTTTCACCTTTCACTGTTCGGAGTTTCTGGCTGTGACTTACCTACCCCCAGCGTCTTGGTTTTGAGAATACCAAACGAGCGCAGCTACAAATGTTTGTGCCTTGATAGCTATGCATTTGATTGTCATTATGATACAGACAACACGATATGATGGCCTGGAACGTGACACCATGATGTGTCATGTTCTAGACCATCTGCGGCGAGTGAGCGAGAACAGTGATCGAGTCATGTTTTGGTTTACTGGAAAGGCAACTGCATGTGCCCCTGAATTTCACGCGCCTGGCAGGCCCACCAACAGAATTAAAAAAAGAAAGCTGCAAACCTACAGCATATGACCCCTAATCGCACCCGTGCTGCATGAGCAGTCATCCCGAGAAAGTAGAGAGCAACGAGGCATCACCTCCCAACCCCCAAGCAAGGAAGGGTGGACGCAGTCACTCCGTACTCTCCAATATGCTTACTCAAAGGACACTAAAGTGAAAAACAATTTTTTTTTTTTTGTCTTACTAGCGCATCTCTTCACAATACCAAGAACACGACTCTTTGCCCTCGGCAAGCTCGAAAATATGCAAAAAGCAAATACAAGTGGCAACGCCACTTTGAAGTTCCAGCACTAATAAAATGACGTCATAATCTTTGACACTGTCTGCTAAGGCCTACATAACTATATTTATGGGTAATAAAGGTATATATTGTGCTCTAAGGAAGCCAGAGGCCTAACACATGTGAGTTTCAGAACATCTGATAGAGTAAATTTTGCAAGAATACAAAAATATTGGCCTTCTGACATTGTGATGCCCAAGTTCCAGTGCAAATTTCAAAACTGAAAATTTCACATTCATTTTCTTTTTTAGTATTGAACATAATATGGAAAAATCAATGGCAATCAAGTTCTTGAAATATAAATTATCAGTCTAAACCACTTCACCTTTTCATTTTAGTGTCCCCTAATAAAGCAAATAGGCACTTCTAGAAAAATTCGACACAAAGTGCAACCAGTCTTATCCTGCCAGCTTTGCACTTCAGGATAAATTTTTGAACACCCAATTGAGCGTACCGGTGTGTCAGCGACACTGCAGGGGGGAAATGCGAAAATGTACCAGTCTGTTGCTCACAGCAAAAGGGTTAACCGATACCAGTGATGGGAATGGCCAGGAGCATTTTGTAGCAGGAAAAATGACAATTTGTAGCAGTGGCATACTCTTTGTGCCGTCTTTGTCTTATTGTGCTGTCGTTTTTCGTCACTATGTACCAACACACCAAACTCGCCACATGTAGCAGTGGCCCTCAGTTTTGTAGCAGGTTGTCAAGACTAGAAAACAGGATAGAAACCATTAACTGCTTTTGGTACAGGTATCAAACAAGTTTAGTATTGACTGGAATGAATAAATGCTGCTTTAGCATAGAAGCTGCGCTGGAATGAGTGCCTCTTTACAAATGTCAAACAAACACCACAGAAGAAGCAGACATGAAATTAGCCGATTTTAAGAACTGCCATGCTTAGAAGACTTATAAATGTGTGTCTCAGTCAGCAGCACAGAAGTTAAAAAGAAAGCTAGCTCCACAATATCGAAATATTAAATGCTTTGTAAACTTATGTAACAGAACACCATGTATAATCAACCACACCATGTCCGGCAACATAAAATCCACAAGTTCAAATTGCACCACTGCCGCAAAAGACACAGGAAATAACATGAAACTACAGCAGGCCCCAGTTGTCAAATGGTTAAACTATTGTACATGTACTTTTTTGCCAACATCTCCATCATATGGTGCTTTTGACAGAGAGCCCTGCTTGCAGACAATGGTGAAAGTATGAAACTTAAGGCCCTTGTGGCTCTCTTGCAAGCAATCTTCAGAAAGAAAAAATATAGTTGATCCCTCCATAACAGGAATCGGCAAAACACAAAAATGAAACCTGTCTTTGTGACGCTGTGCAATACAAAAGTGGCAATACGGCGAATCGAGGGGCAGGAGACAGGCCAGGTACTCTGGAGATGTGAATGTGTTGCATGTAGACATCAGCAGCACCTCAGCACTGCACAGGGATCCTCGACAGTCATACACAAGCGAAAGTTCTTGATGGACTCACATTGTTTCAGAGACTGTGAATCGCATGCGCCGGAGCCCTGCCTAACTTGCCAAAAACCAGGAGCATCCGCAAACAAGAGAAACCGAATGGGCAGTTAGTGGATCGTTTTGTGAACACGCAGCCCACTGTAGCAAGAGGCGCATCATTTGCTTGTCCACGGCTGTCCTTTCGTTCCTCGAGCAGACCACATCGCAACACAACTGGCTACCTTATACACCACACAAGACAAATTCTGTAGTGGCCATGGTTGTAGATTGCCCCAGAAACGCACCAGCAGGACGTTGGTAACTTCCGCTGCAACAGAAGGGGCGAAGCTACTGAAGCGCCGACTGCTGGCACACACTGGTGACAGACACTCGATTGATTGTTTATAGATGGCGGTATCACCGTTGCAAACCAAGGGTGCAGTGAAAGGTATGCGATGTTAAGAGTAATTTGCTTGCTAAACACCCTTGCTTTAACAGGACGTCAGTTTGATGTAAACTGCAAAGCGGTGTAGTGAAGATATAATGACGAGTGTATCATGCTGGTGGCGCAAAAAGAAAATTACACCATCTCCCGCTAAAGGGAACCATGTGTGGATGCGAAACAGCGGGGAGATGGTTTAATTTTTCGCGGCAGCGGCCCAAGCGCTCATCGTGGCACTGCACAAGAGAGAGAGAACGAGGCGTGCGTGCTCCGTCATTTTCATACCGCAGAACTACCGTGGTGACAATATGCAGCTGTCGCACCACCTGTCGTGCGCGCCGCCGGATTCCTAGAGGAGAGAAAGGGGGAGCATAGGAGAGAGGGAGGGGACGCACATGCGCTGTGGGACGCGGGACGCAGGAGAATAGGCTGCTTCGCATCTAAAATCGGTCATCCGTGTTCGGCAGACACATGTACCCCACGTACGAATATTCGCGTGTATCAGGTGAATGAGATGACCAGAACATTGAGATGTAGGCGGCTAGATAGAATAGGTAGATAGCCAAAGTTGCTCAAGTTCCGCAAGAAATGCTTTGCATTTAAAAATATGCTGTCTCTCGTGACAAGCAGTACATTCCCGTGTGTAGTACACTTCACCACATAACACTTGTGTACTACGGCAAAACTAAAGCTCGTGCATGGTGGCAGAGCTAACACTTATGTGCTGTGACCTAATGCTCGTGTACTACGGTGAGGCTAGCACTTGTACTGCAGGTAAGTTAAACACTCGCGTGGCGAAGCTGACTCGTGTACTACGGTGAAGTTAGTGCAGCTTTCTGTTGCAGCGTTCTCTGTTGAACTGTTCTTCAGGACTTTGGAACGATACTGTGGGAGTACACCAGTTATGCAATAAACCTTTTTTGGCCATGTTTAGTACCACATTTCTCCATAATTTGATATGTATTATAATATTCAAAAATACTCGATTGACACTTTAGCATAAATATTCGAATTTGCTTCACACTCAAAATTTTGCTATTCGCACAGCCCTAATCTGGACAAGAAATAAGATAGGGCCGCTTGTCCTTGGATACCACATCAAAAGAAAGTAGCATTCCCAACATGCCCAAGAAAATGATTAGGCGTTTTTATCTCAAATGCAAAGTGCACCACATCTAGCTGTGGTTTTGAGTGGACAAATAATTATTCAGAGCTCTTTGCACTTAACTGTGGTGAAACTGCCCACGGTTAGAACACATATGGGTGCTCTATCATAAACCAACTCGAAAGACTTTCTAGCCACTCTATAATGGCAACTTCTGCGTTGGGCATTGCACGATTCCTTGGGCATGATCTCTGTGCTGTGTCACAAAGCAAGAGATGTGGTGGCCATAAAGAAAAGCTACTGTGATGCCCTATTCCCGCGATAGCTACACTGCCGGCACATGGCCTCCAAGGTTGTGAATGATGCCAATAGCCTGCTCAGAATCTCAGAGGCCATGCCTTGGAGCAGATATGGTGCAGTTTCACTTGGTTGTAGCAGGGACGTAGCAGTCTTCATGAAATGTAGCAGGTTGGAGCAACGGTAGAAGCATTCCGTTCACTGCTTATACAGTAGGCTCCCTTTAAGATTAACTCGAGGGGACCATGAGAATTTGTTAGTCTTATCAGAAGTGCCCTCCAAGAAAGGATTGGCCCCTTTCCCAGGTGGATCCAAACATCTTACTTCAAAAAGTCAACCAAGTAGACTTGCAATTGGTAAAAAATTACAAATGAAGCCATTTTTTTACCCAACTTGAAAAGCAGCCATACATAACATCTCATTTAACAATTTTCGTATCCTCCAGGGCATCCATGCTGCTGGGAAAGGTTCATTAGAGAACTCAAGCAGGCACATGCTACTTCAGATATTCTTCAAAAGCATCAAACACGTCTTCAGTGAGCATGTCAGCTGTGTTGCCAGTCAATGTGTTGGGCACTGGGCACATCTTGGAGGACACTCACATATTCACATCCACAACAACTTTACTACCCAGAGTAGAAACCAGGCCTGTCCTTCAGAACAGTTTTCCTCCACTTACCTCAGCAGGTGCAGAGAAAGGTCTACTGTGTACCCTTTGTAGTTGTGGATAAAAAGCAGTATTCACTTTTTTAGAACCCCAACCTTTTTCTTGGCCCTTTGTGGGAGCCCGCCCTTCTCTGTTTGTTTTCGTTTGCTTTGCTTTACCACTGCTCTACTAGTTTGAGGGAGGGGAGGGCGACTTTATTCAAGTAGCCAGAGGCCTAGCGTAGGCCTTCTTGGGTTCTTTTGCCTTATGTTCCCTTACACTCCCTGTAGGCCATGAACAGGAGGTGGGGAGACAAAAACAACAACAACAAAAAAAAACCAGGTGAAGTGACAACAAAGTGGCCCAAGAAGACAGGGTGCCCCTAGCACTTGGGGTCACCCACAATAGAACTCTGGAATAGTTTTATTGCTTGGTAGCTAAATGGCTTTTCCTCGGTGGGGAGACAACAAAAGAATGCAGGTGCAAAAAAAAAGGCAGTGCCCAGCCCTTGGAGCTCCTCCACAGCACTGGGAAAGTTTACCAGAAGGTTACCTGTAGGAGGGTTTGTCTAAGAATTTATTTTGCATGGAGTCTAGGGCAAGCCAAACAAACGTACCTACATTGTTATATTTGAGAATTCTTCTTAACCAAGTTTGTTTTAATGCGAGTTCACTGTATGTAGTAATTCAAACTTTTATTAAACTATCTGCCATTGATTGCATTCTATTAATTCTAATTAGTGAACTTTATTCTTTGGTCAGACCTAGATAAGATCTCAAAGTGGAGCTTACAATGGCTAATGTTTTTAAGCCCCCCTAAATGCGAAATTATGTCTTGTGTAGCTTAATCTCAGCTGCTCCTGTTAGCTATATTAGAGAAACCAAGACGGCACGACTTTAACACAGCTAATGACAACCTTCACTGGCATGCACGCACTGCATACATCACACCCAATGCAAACGGATCTCCATACAGAAGTTACTTATCAACTTAAGCCTCATTTCAATACAGCACATGATAAGTGGGCAATATGGTGTTGCGAGTGCTCCAGAAGTGCAGCTGCTGTGGCCACACCCTTGGATCAGCACAACACTAAGCATCAAGTCACCATTGTGGTGCCTAAGAATTCGAGATCCTCTACTGCACACTTGGCATCACACTGTCTTACTCAATTTACCAAGTCGAGCGCCATAAGTTGGCGCCCTTGAAAGACCTGACAGTGTATTTCAAGCTTATCAACTGGTTGCACAAGCACCAGTATATTTATTTATTGTTTACAATGAAAGCAACATTAGTGCTTCTGTAAACAGTACGAAAGCACTAGAAGATACAAACTAAACAAATATTTTACCAATGTGCCAGGCTGTGTCCACATATATATGCTCACACACGTTATAAATGTATCTACATCAATACAGGCATGGTACTATAGAAGTCCTTGAAGACAGGGTTCATGATTAAAGCACAGGTCTACTTTTTTGAGACAAAGTCCTTGAGCTTTTCCAGCAGGCCAATGTAGAGACTGTGTTCATAAACAGTGCAGAAGTTGACAAGACTGTAACCAAACTCGCTGGAAATTCCACGTTCTTCAAGCATGTTCATCAACAGGTCGTAGAGATACTGAAACAAAGAACACACAGAAGGAATATTTAGTACATTGTGCTAAAGTGAGGTGGTCCTTTTCTAGTGCACCACAAACAGTTGTCCTACAAGCATGCTGAAGCTTCAAACAATGTCAAAAATATAATACAAAAAGAAAGATTAAACGGACACAAAGCAGGCTAAGCAGTAAAATAGAAGGAAAAAAGAAAGCAACAAATTAAGCACCTTTTAACATTCCACTGTTTTACAATGTCCTAATTAAACCTTGCAGCCGTGGTTGAAGCAATAGGCTGCCAGTAAAGGGTTCAAATGCTCAGTGCAAGAAACAACATATCCTTCAATAATTTGAACTGCACTGCTGTGATAATGTGCCAATTTGACCACTAAGTCAGGAATATCAGCAGTGATTTGACAAGCAGCCAGTGGTGCACTGATATTGAAACTAGCAAAGCCTATCTGCAGCCACAAACTGTGCCTGAACAGCAGCACAAGTCAAGCCCACAAAGGTTCACATGAAATTTGTCATGTGGATGCACGACTCTGGCACGCATCTATACTAGCGGACAACTTTCTGTGGCAATGAAGGCAAGGCTACGGGGGCGGAGCTATCACTCTTGTGTTCGTGCGCAAGTAGTCCGGCGCCTGCATACCGTGATCTGGAGAAAGTGCACACACAGATCCACAATGCCAAATGCTTGTGTCTGCAAGTGGGATAACCATACACTGAATCATCTAAGATTGCTCTGACACAAAAGAGCAAACGTCCTGTAGGATATGCACAATGCAGCCGCTCATATCAAAATGTAGCATCGTATAGTAGCTATTACAGGGCAGAAACAGGCATTGTGCGCGCAGGTCCCGGAGGCTACTCCCGCGCTTCGCTGTTTGGTCCATTCGCCGAGAGGTGCCGACTCTGTTCTTGGAACGACGTTTGCTATGGCTGCTTCGGAAAGTTCTGTGCGAGTTCGTTAGTTGATAAGTGTGCACACAATGTTTTATGATTAAGAATGTAGGCCTCCATATGCCTCTTAAGTGCCGAAAGCCATTCACTTTTTTCGCAAAACATCAGCATAAGTTTGGCACTATACACAGAAGCGCAAGCATGCAAGCACTCCGGCACCGTAGCCTTCCCTTCACTGCCACAGAAAGTTGTCTGCGAGTATAGTTATGTGCTAAATGGTGGTTGGTCTGCCAGGCCGCTTTCCCTTGCTCCTGTCACACGGGCACAGACAGACTCCTTTAAACTCCACAAAGGAGTTCGGTGTGATGGAGTGGCCGTGTCACATGCACTTTTATAAGCTTTGGACAGAAGCTGCAAGGGGCTTAAAAGCATTGATGCAGCTGCACTATGTTTACAGATATGCTGGCAACACTGCACTTTCGACACGCAATTCCTGAACCATGCATGCTGGTTGAGCAAAGATAGGCACACGGAAACCAAGGTGATAGCACAGTTCTCCTGTCCTGTCCATTTAGCCCTTGCTGTAGAGCGGTCCCACTACTGTTTGCATGTGCTGCTAGTGTGACTGCTGGGGACAACTAAGTGTCTGTGTCAATAATCTCTATGAACTGTCATCATGTTGAAGTTGAATAAGGCTGGTACAAGATGCACAGACGGGAAAAAAGTGGCACACACAGAGGTGAACTTTCAAAACAGCTGCATGATTTTTCATGAGGTGTGGTTAGAGAGCAGGTTAACTTGCATGTTCTGAATGAATTATGCACAGAAATAGCAGGGGGGGGGGACGTGTTGTGGAGACCGAAACGCCGCAAAAGAAAACGTTTCTTTATTACATATTTAAAACACACTCGAACCTCATTATAACGTTATGGGATATACCAAAATAATGGCTACAACAAAGTAAATAAGATTCCCCTTGAAATCCCCATAGACATACATGCATTTGAAACCACCTTTAACTTAGTAAAATTGACCTTTCAATGAATATAACAAACTAAAATCGCCCCCAAAACAAAAAATCGGCGCGTGTTAGCATAATGCGCCAAAAAAAAAAATCACTTCCTGTGGTGTCTGGTGTGGCAATTAAAAAATCCCGCACCCTACTGAAACCGCCACAGGTAGCCATGTGAAAGCAGTGGCACACACCAACACGCACTGCTGTTTTCCTCCATTCAATTGCAGTCCTCACCCGCCATCCCCGCTACAAAGTGATCTCAGAGGCCATGCTGAATGCGCAGTCCGACAGCTGGCAGTAGAGATTACGTGCAGTGGTGAAAAATCCACTTCTCTCACTACTGCCGCCTGTGAGCGCTAGTGAACACTGATGCAGCTGGGCATAGCCTCTGCAAGTGCATCGGCAACACAGCAACCTTCAAGGCCAACTCTGGCGATTTTTTTAGGATATCAAGGTAACGGCGATTCCATGTTTGTGAGACATCGCACTCCCAACGGTAGAAATACTCAGAAAATGCAAAAGTCATTGTATTGCGATAGTTTCGACGGGCTTTTGCTGTAGCTGTCATGTCCTGTATGAAGTCCGAATTAATAACCCCCCTTGTGCATCGCATGTTCTACCCAAGGCTAAAAGCATGCGATTGGGGGCGACGAAGACAGCTGAAGCAGATATCGAATGAGCCCACCCGTCTCCATCACTCGGAGGGCACATGTGATCACCCTGATCAGGATGCCTGCCGTCGAAGCGGAGAGGAAATGCCCTGCCTGCCTGGCTTTAACAAGCATGAAAAGACACGAGGGGAGGGTTTTCGCTCGAGCAGCAACTGTGGACTTGGCGCGGTCACCATCGCTGGCGGGAGCGCTATCCCGGCAACCATCAGCGGGCGGCTCGTAAACGCTTCTACATGCAACACCAAGAGACTGCGAAAAGTGTCCCTGGAGCAGCTGCATTCTCTTACACTGTGGAGTTACGCTTGATCGTATCCAAAAGAGTTAGCTTCACTTTGTATAATGTTAAAATTTCTTGCTAACACATTCACTGCTTCATCCTTTCGGTGAAAGATCTTTTAAATGGACAAAAAAGCACGAAAGCGAAACCAAAATGGAACCCAGTAGTGATGTCACATCAGTCAACCCACTTTTTACACGATGCAACTGCGCATGTGCCCTTCCCCTGACAGTAAAGTCGGCGGATCTCGAAGGCCACAGTATGGTACTGGTGCGCTTCTGTCGCTTTGCCAATGGTGACGTCAGCACACAGTGTGGCTAATAATTGTAAGAAGCCAGGTGGGCAGTTTGAGGTAAACAGTAAAATTGATTTGTAAGCAATCTGCGCATCTCTCGGGCCAGTAATCTAGCACAAATGACGGGAGTGTGCCAAGGATCTATACACCTCGAAAAATCACTGGAGTTCGCCTTTAAGGACCACATGCCAGCCAATCCAAGCAGACGCGGTGACATTCATTGGCCTGCACAATGTGTGTGTTGTAGTGGCAAAGATGGTGCACCTCATCATCATCATCATCAGCCTATCTTATGTCCACTGCAGGACGAAGGCCTCTCCCAATCCTTTCCATTCTTGCCTGTCCTGCGCGAGCCGATTCCATTTGACGCCTGCGAATTTCTTGATTTCGTCCCCCCATCTTACTCTCTGTCGCCCGCGGCTACGTTTGCCCTCTCTTGGTATCCATTCCGTCGTTCTAACTGTCCATCGGTTATCTATCCTTCTCATCACGTGGCCTGCCCATGTCCATTTTTTCTTCTTAATGTCGGTTATTATGTCGGCGACTCCCGTCTGTTCTCTGACCCACTCGGCTCTCTTTCTATCTCTTACTGTAACGCCTATCATTTTTCGTTCCATAGCCCGCTGCGCCGTTCTTAACTTCCTCTCGAGATTCTTCGTAATTCTCCAAGTTTCTGCCCCGTACGTCAGTACTGGCAAAATGCAGTAGTTATATAGTTTCCACTTGAGTGATAGTGGTAGATTTCCTTTCATGAGTTGGGAGTGTCTCCCGTACGCGCACCATCCCATGTTTATTCTACGGTGGATTTCTTTTGTATGGGCGGGTTCTCCTGTCAGTAGTTGTCCTAGATATAGGTATTCTTCTACGACTTCTATTGTTTGGTTTCCGATCGTGAAGCCACGTTTCTTCGCCATGCCACTTAGCATTATCTTTGTTTTCTGCATGTTCATCCTTAACCCTACATTAGAGCTTTCTCGGCTTAAGTCTTCAATCATTTTTTGCAGTTCGTCGCCATCATTGCTAAAGAGAACTATGTCGTCTGCAAATCTTAGGTTACTCAGATATTCGCCGTTAATCCTTAGCCCTGTCTCGTCCCAGTCTAGCCTTTTGAAGATTTCTTCCAAACATGCAGTAAACAGCATTGGAGAAATTGTATCTCCTTGTCTGACTCCTTTCTGTATTGGGATTTTTCTGCTTTTCTTGTGGAGGAGCAGGGTGGCTGTAGAATCTTTATAGATGTTGGCTATTATGTCTACGTATCTATCGCATATTCCTTGTCGGCGTAATGCCTCTAGAACTGCTGGTATCTCTACCGAGTCGAAAGCCTTTTCGTAGTCTATGAAAGCCATATAGAGGGGTTTGTTGTATTCAGCTGACTTCTCGATTACTTGATTTATCACATGAAGGTGGTCTATGGTGGAGTATCCTTTCCTGAACCCTGCTTGTTCTCTCGGTTGATTGAATTCAAGTGTGGCCCTTATTCTGTTGGAGGTAACCTTTGTGAGAATTTTGTAGAGTGTTGAGAGTAGACTGATCGGCCTGTAGTTTCTCAAGTCTTCAACATCTCCCTTCTTATGTAATAGTAGAATATTTGCGTTTTTCCAGCTGACTGGTACATTTGAAGTTTTGAGGCACTGTGTGTATAGTGTCGCGAGCTTTCTAGTTAGGAAGTCTCCGCCGTCTTTGATCAAGTCGGCAGTTATGCCGTCTTCTCCAGTCGCTTTTCCGCGGGACATGCCCTGAATTGCTTTCCTAACTGGTCAGCTTCGTGAAGAGTGTATTTTCGCTGTTGACTGTTCAACAGCGTCACCATTTTTCCAGTTTTGTGGTGGTGTGGATGAGCTGTCAGCTATACAAAAGGGAAAGACAATCGCATTGCCATAGAACACAGCACTGATTGAGTTGAATTTTTTTTACTGCTTTTATAAAACCTAATGGCACGCGCGGCTCTATACAGCATTACTGCGAGCCACAGCACTGTAATCTTATTTGCACGTTTTTTGCACCCCAATGGCAAATACTGCAGTTAAGGGCAATAATGGTTATAACGCAATAATGGATATAACGAAGCAATTCCGTGCCTCCCTTCGTTATAACGAGGTTAAGGTACCGTATTTGCACGTAAATAACGCGACCGCGAATATAACGCGAGGAGGGTACTTTCGGTCCGAACGAAAAAAAAAAAAAAATGAAATTATATTACGATTATAGCGCGAAGTGATGCAACTGTAAACAGCAATCAAAAGGCGGTCACCCGCAAAGCTTTATTGACCTTTGCAGCCGTCGGAAAATGCCCGATTACTCTTCCTCGCTGCTCGAGTCCTTGTCGCTGTCGGCAAAAACTGCGTCGTCGTCCGTGCCGTTCGGACTGTTCGAGGCAGCACTTCAGGAATGCCCACGACACTACTGCTGACGACAAAGCCTCCCAGGCATTGTTTATCCACCGTGCCACATCGCTCACTGATGCTCGCATGAAGCGAGCATCAGTGAGCGCTGTGGCATTTCCGATCTGGCCTACTGCCTTTCTCTTCTCATCTTCATTACATATCGCTGGAACTTGATGAGCTTCTCCTCGTACTCGGCCGGGAGCTTCTAGCAAATCGAAGTTCTTCGGCGAAGCAAGAATCCAGCGCGACGCATAAACTTCTGCACCCACGAGCGACTGACCTTAAACCTGTCACGAGGCACGCCGGCCTCACAAGCGAACTCCCTTGCCTAAATCTGAACAACTTCAGCGTTAACAGGGAGAAACTGGCCGCGACGTTGGCGGACGAATTCTGCCAGGTCTTCCTCGATTTTCGGGAAACGGCCCGTCTTGGGCCCACGGAACGCCTTACGAGTCGGTGCGGCTTCAAAAATGCGGTCACGGCACTTCTTCAGCCTCGAACGGTTGACTCGGTCAGTCCGAGATGACGTGCCGCACTTGAATTTCCCCTCTCTTCGGCCAGCAAGATCGCCCGTTTTTTAAACGCGGCGGTATACTGATTACGCCTGTTCATTTTGACAGCCAATGCCGAAGCAAGCGCGAACACAGCACAACGCGGAGCGACAGAGCCTGACCGAGCGACTAGCGAAGCCTATTCAGCAATGGGTGTTATCCACGTTTGTCACAGTGGCCCCCATGGCGCTAGCGGCACGATGCGATGGACGCAGCATATCCTAGTGGCGCATGCGTCGACTGCAATACGCACGAGCGTTTCCGTACTGGCTGTCAGTGGGGCTCCGAGATGCCCGGCAGGCGTCGGCGCCGCGGTGCCTCCCCATGCCCGTTCACTGCAAGCGCAAGTCGGAATAAAATGTGCCGCATGGTGCGACGAACCCGCCAAGTTCAAGGAACATGCGACGCGTGTTTCAAGGACGAATATTTTTAAAGGAAAAGAAAAGGGGGGGGGGGGGGGGGCTATATTTTTGTGACGAACCCGAATATAACGCAAGGCGCCTTTCTAACTCGCAAATTATTGGAAAAAAATTCGCGTTATATTCGTGCAAATACGGTATATACAGGCATTATTCCCCATGTAAAACCTAGCTTTTCATCTGCAATGTAGTTTTATGCAATTAGTATGAGCTGTCTAATAGAACTCATTGCTGGGCTAGTTCTTCAAAAAGTGGCGCAACACAGGACAAGGACGAGACGAGGGAACGGGTATAAGCGCACGCCACCAACTGGTTTATTTTTGAAAGAACATACTATATATACACAAAAGTGCACACATGCGCTGAAGGCAAAATGAAAAGCGATCCTTCAAAAAAGTGAACTCATTGCTGTGCAAGACAACACAAGGTAGGCTTACACACCTACTGCCGAGAACAATTTTATGAAGCCTCCGCCAGTTCCCTTGCAACTACATCACGACTGCGCCTTACTTTTGTGTATATACAGTAAAACCTCATTATAACAAAGTTGAAGAGGGAGCCGTAATTACTTCATTATAACCATTAGTTCATTATAGCCAATATCCATTTCATTTATGGGACTTTCAAGGGGAATTGCGATTGCTTCATTATATCCAATAGCTTGTTATATCTGGGTACGTTATAATGAGGCTCTGCTGTAGTGTGCTTTTTCAAAAATAAACCAGTTGGTAGTGTGTGCTTATACCCATTCCCTCATCTCGTCCTTGACCTGTGTTGCGCCACTTTTCTTTGTTCAGGGGTGAGACAGCAGAAACAGATTTGGGAGCAGTTTTTGGAGCAGCTAAATGTTCATTTTGGAGCAGAAGAACCTTGATTTGGAGCAGCTCACAACATTTAATGTGATGTCTTAAGAGCTCAAAAAGTCGAATCTGGAGCAGCGCAGGCAGTCAAGTATCTTTTTCACAGCCAGGGATCAGTACACTTCTCAAAATTTAAAAAAAGTTCTCATTGCAGCAAAATTGTCGACACACAATAGTCTCTTAGTTAAGGCCACTGACATGATTTTGCCAATTACTGCTTTGAAATTTTGTAGATTTTCTTATTTAGCTTTTGAAGTATCCCTAGCACATCTTGTAGGTTAATTAGTGTTCTCTTTTGTTGGGAGAGTCTGGTCGCTTTGGATTTTGTCAAGATTTTCCTGTTTCACACCATTATGAAGAAGCGCATCTGAACTTTTCACTAGCGAATTGCCCTCTGTTGTAACACTGCAATACTGTGGTGGCAACTAATCGTGGAAGATGCTCCAATTTCATGCAGATAATGGCATTCCACATGTCTTGGTTTTCGAAGCATCTGCACCAAATCTCGGACACCCGAGATTCAATCACGTGATGCACTCTACCACATCTGGAGTCTCCATCTGGATTATTGGTCGGTGACTAATATTTCATAACTGGGAGCCATATATAAACTGATTACAAGCTGCACGTACACTGCGAGCTGGAAAAAATAGGCTGACAGTGCCTTTAGAAAAAAAAAAAAAAAAAAACCGCAGCAAGCTCAGATTTCTAGCACCTTACAGTAATCCCTCATTATAACTTTACTTAAAATATATCGCTTTAATAAAGATTTTTGTCGAAACGTTGGCTCCAGCAACATTTCCTGTTCTGCACTGTTTTTAGCGATCTCTTCATCCATTCAAGCCTCCATCTTCCTCTGAACTTCTCTTCTAGTACATTTCTCTGTAATGTAACATATTATTTTAAAATATTCAAAAATTATTCTAAAGATATTCTATTTGCACTGAAACATTATTATTCAAATTTGCTTCACACTCCAAGACCTTGGCTATTTGCACATCTCTCATAAAAAAAGATTACTTATATTGCGGTGTAGCTGTACTAAGAGCAACTAAATCCCACATCAAATTGTACAATATTGTAAATGGAGTTTTTATACTTAACAAAATGGAGTTTTTATACACATCTCAAAGCAAGATATGCATACACATTTTAGGCAAAGAAAATGTGGCTTCACAACATACCCCATCCATGATGTCGCCAGACACAGTGTACACGTCATCTGTCCATTCTCCTTCATATATAGCAAACTCGGCTACACCAAAGCTGTCTGCTGGAAATCAAAATGGAGCAATGAGCTAAGGAAGGTGTCACAAAAGTATGCTCAAGAACTATAGACAGCAATGCTGCAAAAATGCAATGAACTAGTATGTTGCTTGAAGATGGCCTCAAGAAAAATGTTCAATAAGCCACAGTATACATAGGGGTCGTCATTTTCAATTTTTACATTTGCTCAATTTCGGGAAGGAAAAATTTGGTGTTATGTTTTGATGTGCTACAGGGGAGATACTGGATTTTTTGCAGAATCGCAATGAAACAGAGTTTATTTTTTCAGGTTATAGCTAGAGATTTAAACCTACGGATGAGACTCCCGTAGTGTCCACAGTGTTGCACACAGCTTCTTAAATGAACTCTGCATCACTGGTGTTCGTTCCAGCCAAAAGGATGCATATGCTGTGCCGACTTCACACGACATTAAAAATAGGGCAGTATGCGAGTACAAGATCTGGGGAGGAAATGGATGTAACCAGATTTTCCAGGAACGCATTCACGGTGTATGAATTGGGTAAGATCACACGAAAACATGTAAATCTAAATATACAGCAGAAACAACAAAACAATTTTAAGTTGGATACTCATAATTAGGCCATGGCATTGCACAAATTATCCAACTAACGTTCTAGCTACAACAAGGCTAAACACTTTATGTTGCTTTTCTAAGTTATTGTGGTCCTGTTTCCTGAATATCTCAACTATTCATGCTGGCCAGCAGTCAGAACTTGCTGAAGTATAGTACTGTAACTGCAGGCTCTCAAATGGGTCTGTGACTACAGTCAACAGAACAGGCACTGTGCCCAACCCTTACCAACTGCACTGTAACAAAAATGATGGTAAAGCACTCCCTTACACCATTTGCCCCTTTTAAAGGGCCACTAAACAGGCTCCTACTTTTTTTTAAAGCCGCCCTAACAAGCTAGCTCAATCATAGAGAAGGTTGCGGCGATAACATTCTGCGAATATGACAGCGCTGAGCGCCACACAGACGCCGTATTTCAAAAAGCAATTCCTGTGCCTCTTTCCTGCGATTGACCAGTCGCATCCTAGGTGTCGTCACATTCTACTGCGAACAACCTTGCACAGTTGTATCTCGTTGATTGGTCGAAACGTCTATTGTCAGATCCTCTGGCCATCCCACCGGCGTGAGCGCAGGAGCAACACAACGTTTCTAGAACGGGAGCAACTGGTACTGCAGCGCAAGCGTCAATGATGTCAAATGCTCACGCCAGGTCACGTGTCAAAAGTGGGCGGAGTCACGACGGCGCGACGCGCCTACCCTCTCCTCGGCAGAGAAGGGTGGGGAGGCCGACCGAGAAAACGAAACCGACGCAAGCGGCCACTTAAACCCGTGTAATTTCTTTATTATTGCACCTATTCGCAAAATTCTTGCGGGAGCATGTTCACATCGCACAGGAGCGCAGTTATATCTTTAAAACAAATTTTGGACCTCAGGGTTGTTTAGGGGCCCTTTAACGCATTTCTAGACGAAAGAAATGCTTGGTCTCTAACAGTAATCTGAATACGCCAGCCTGACAATGTGGCTTTTTGGGTTAGTTGGTTTGATGCAAGAAAAAATATCACAGCACTAGCAGACATAAACAAGAGAAACAGCAGAGGATGAGCGCTAACTTTGAACTTATGAGATGTTTTCAAAGAAAAAAACCACTGAACTATGATTACCACATTGACGACATTAGGCTCAAAAGCTTAGAGAAATATAAATACCTCGGCATATTGTTTACGCCTGATCTACGATGGGGCTTGCACATTAATTATGTATGCTTGAAGGCTACTAAAGCACTGCACAGTCTCGGGCACAATCTTTATCGAGGCCTCCCTGATTTAAAGTGCCTAGCTTACAAGACGTTAGCCAGGCCATACTGAATATTCAAAAATTGTATGGGATCCCTACACACAGTAAAACTGCAATAACACAGCAAGGGTACAGCGACTTGGTGCTAGGTTCACTTATAATAAATATTGTCGCCAATGTTCTCCTACTGAGCTTTAGAAGAAGGCTGCAGGGTGTCCACCAAGCTGACACTGCTAAATTCCCTCAGATTTCCAGGTAAGGGTGTCTACCAAGTTGACATTGCTAAATTCCCTGAGATTTCCACGTTTTCCCTGGATATTTTTGAGAAATTCCCTGAGTGGCACAAAACTTTCTTCATGTCGATGCGGGTAGGCACCATGTCACCCAATGTCATCACTAATAAGGATTTTGAGCCCTTTCACGGTCAAATAAAGAAAACAAAAAAATAAACAAACAAACAAAAAGAAATAAGCTTTCCCAGACTGTCAATTTGTGAAATTGCGGATTTTGAATGTACGAGATGCCTAAGGTCCGGAAAATATTTTTTTAAAAAAGAATCAGGAGCTATATTTTCGTGTCAGCATCACTTAAACCGTATTTACTCTAATCTAATGCACACTTCTTTTCTATAAAACGGGTCCAAAAATCATGCGAACGAGTGCGAACGAACGACGCCGTTACCATACCGAGGCGCGTAGGGAAATGGCCGCCTCCTACGCACTTCGGGCGCTGCCGAACGGTTACTGCCGAAAGAACAAACTAGCGGCGCGGCGGTCTTTGGCGCGCATAGTTTCTGTAGTTTCTATGTCGCCGCCGGTCCCCACGCAACGTTGCACGACGCACATTACGCGTAGGCCGTTGATAATCGCCGCGCCAGCTTGGCCATTTTGCGGCCAACCGAAGTCTGAGATGCCCAGCGGCGCGAACTTTCAATAGCGTTTGTGGGTGGCCGTAACGGGAGAATAGATGCTTCCCATCGCCATACGCAAAACGGCTCATCATCGCATTTCTCCCTCATATCCGTGCTGCAGAGCCTCTCAGCCGTGCGCGCTGCTTGACGTCCGAGATTGCCGCGATGCAATCTTAGAGATCACGCCCCGACCATGCTTAGGCTTAGCTGCGACAGCTTCCGCAGCACGCATGGCCGCATGCGGTAGCAGGCTCACGTGAGGGAACTGCGATTGCACGGAGGAATGCACCACTGCGAGCTTGCACGCGGCTGCGCCCGGCAACGTGCGGAAGTTTCATCGAGACGCAGGAGCTATGAATCGGCGCGCCGAACGTCTTTGAGACGCCGCGGATCAACTACTGCAGTAGTTTAAAGTTAGCAGTGCTTTTATTATGTGAGTGCGTTCATTACGCGAGTACGGCATCTGGTTTTATTAATGTGAAAAGGTTGATTACTAAGCTCTCCCTTTTTCCTGTGTCCCGAAAAATAGGTGTGCACTACAATCGATGTTTGACTTTCTTTTTGTCGTGGGAAACTGGTGCGCGTTACAATCGAGGGCTCGGTAAAATCGAGCAAATACTGCAAATTGTTCAATAGTATTTTAGAACCTGGTATTCCTTGAAAAACGGGTCTACGCACAGCGCCTTATCGCAGTTGCGCACATAAAACGCATATCTGTTCTCATCTTGGAGCAACCAGCTGCTGTGTTGGCACACACAAGATATCTTCTCAGCGTGTGGCTGCCTTGGCCAGAGTAAACTCGGTAATTAAGAACAGCAAGAATCCCTCGTAAGCGTAGATAATTGATTGATTTGTAGGGTTTTACATCACAAAACCAGCTATGATTATGAGAGGCCGTAGTGGAGAACTCCGTAAATTTTGACCTCCCGAGGTTTCTTAACTGACATCGTACAGTACACGGTCCTAAAACATTTCGCCTCCATCGAGATGCATCCGCCGCGGCTGGGATTCGATCCAGCGACCGTCGGATCATAAGCGTCGATAATAAACAAGCTGAAAGCTACGCCAATAAAGATGAAAATCAACTTCCGCCGCCTCTAGAAAGGGGTGCCGTGCCGACAAAGACAACTAAACATCAAGTTTCACGCGCCTCCGTTGCAATCAAGCTGAGAAACCGAAACCACGAAAAGGCATTGCCCAGCGGCATTGCTACAGACCGCACGACGCGTCACGCGTCACCGCATGGCGTGTAGAATCGGTGCCGTGTATTCTCCCTATGGAGAGGGCGCGCAGCTTCGTGTAGCCGCGCGTCCTCTACCTCCACACACAGTCTTTTCCGCAGTATTTGTGGAAAAGACTGCTTGCAAGCAAACGCACAATATAACAACGCTCGGCGCACACACGGGATGTGTGTGCGCCGTAGCGCGTCCAGACACATACAGCGGACTTTACATAGAACAAGACGCGACAAGCAAAGCCAATGATTAAAAAAGCAGCCGATTCACGCGACGAAGAGCGATGAAAAAAAAAGGGGGGTGGCACTCTTCCCTTCAATTACTGTGAGTTGCGCTATAAACTCAATCGCAAGGTGCATTGTTAGAGCCAGCGTTACCGCGACTTTCGTACTTGAGCTGATTTTCCCTGAGAGAAGCCCAAATTCCCTGAGTTTTCCCTGAGATTTTCCAGACTGATCATATTCCCTGAGATTTCCCGGTTTTCCCGGTTGGTAGACACGCTGCAGGTTTACCCTGATTATTTTTGCGAAATTCCCTGAGTGGCACATAACTTTTTTTCATATCGATGTGGGTAGTCACCATGTCACCCCATGTCGTCACTAGTAAGCATGTTTAGCTCTTTAAGGGTCAAATTAAAAAAAAAAAATACAAAGGAAGCTTTCCCAGATGGTCAGACTGTGATATCATGGATTTTGAATGTACTAAATGGGCATGGCTGGAAAAACATTGTAAAAAGAATCAGGAGCAGTATTTTGGTGTCCTGCATCACATGCGATCATTCGGCAGCCGAGCAACACCCCCCCCCCCCACACCTCACATCTTTTCATGCTCGTTAAAGACAGGCCGGGCCTTTCTTCCCCGCATCGACTGCAGGTGTCCTGATCGGGGTGATGTTATTGCATCCGGCCTCCGAGCGACGGAGATAGTCTGGGCTCGTTTGATCTCTGCTTCAGCCATTTTCATCGCCCCCACTCGCATGCTTTTAATCTAGCGACCGTACTTTGGGGTTCGGGGGCTTCCGGAGAAAAGAATCAGAAAAAGGGCCATCGCACTCGCAGCTCTCCTTTTGCGTATGACTGCGCTCGCCTGCACAGAGAGGGGCACGGCTGTGCGGGTGTTCAAAGTCTGTCCATGCGTGCGTGCCGGCGAGCTGGGAACGGGGAGCACAAAATATGCAAGGACAGACAGACAGACAGACAGACAATGAACTTCAATTAATCCTGAGGAGCTACGTAAGGACTCCCTAGCGGGAGGCCGTTGTAACCGCTGGCCGCACCCACGTGGAGGAAATATGCAAGGAATTTTTTTTTTTTTTTTTGCAAAGCTGGCTAAATATTAGGGGTGCACAAATTATGCGAGGGCGCAAATTATGCAGGTAAATACGGTACTTCCCACACATTATTGAGGAATGGAATATGCTATCGGAAGCCATATCAGATGCTCTTCACTAACGTCATTTTAAGAAAACGTAAGCTGCCTTTTCTGTGCATAGCATGTTGCTATACATCTTTTACTCTGCATTTATGCTTTCAATAGTCTTGAGATGTTGCTTAGGCTTATCTTTTGCTTTTGCTCACTCTGTATTCTTCACTGCTCCTTTTGTTTGAACATTTCTGTATCCATTTGGCATTTCTTTTCTTTTTGTATATTTCTGCTGTTGCTCACAACAATCCTGCAAGTATCGCCTCGATTTTGTAACGCATTTTGCCTGATGAATATTTGTACCTTCCACCCTGTAATGGCCCACTTTTGGGCTAACAGTATCAAAAATGAATGAATGAATGAAACTAAAGTTAGTGCTCATCCTGTTCTGTCTCTGCTATCCATGTCTGCTAACGCTATGACACCTCTTGCTGAATATGGCAGTGCTGGGTGAAACCTATGTTGCATTATATATATATATATATATATATTCACAAGAAAAGGAGACTTTAGGGCAGTTTTTTAACATTTTCCCATTTGCTAGTAAAGGAACAGTTTCCTCTCAACAGCCCATTGACGGCTGCTGCTATCTGACAATGTGCTTCATGGTCAAGTACTGCATCTATTCTAGGCCATTTTAAATTGTTCATATAAGTACATTTATTGTTTGTATAGTTGGCAACAAGCATGGAAAAAAGAGATATTGTGAGCAGTTTTGAAGTGGTAAAGCCATCAACAATGAAAAAACATGCTAAAATTTCCCATGCTCAGGTGCCTATACGTTTGTAATTCAGTCCAGGTAAAAACACATGCTCGACAAAGAGCATTTAGTTTAGAAATTTTAATCAAAATACACTGCTTTAGATGAAGCAAGTCTACCTCAACTTTCTGTGCCTCCACCGCTACAACAAAGAGATGCAACAGCAGAAAGATGCAGCAGTGTTGGCTGCTTGGTAACACTGATTTGCCACATTATCCAGTTTCCAGAAAGCCATTCATAAAGGAAGTAAAAACAAAACCAATACATATCTTGCAGGAAGATGCCACTAGTCAATTTGTGAGGTTACAGCATCAGTACCGCATGGACAAAGCGAAATCCAATGATGTCTACTTTCTTGCTGTGTACAATTAGAAAACTTGTACCTTGAAATGAGAATGGATCTGCCACAGAAAGGTAGGTGCATTTCAGGGTGCACAGAAAAGAAGGACCTTCACAGAGCCTGCAAGTGTATTCACATTGTCCCAGCACCCAGCTGCACTGCATATGATGTAGTAGGTGCTTACCGTAGTTCTCAGAAGGGCCCTCGGTTTCAGCTGCTTCATTGAAGGTACAGCTGAAGAAAAGTTTCTTTCCACCACGCTCAATCTCTACAGTGAAGTTGGGCTTGGATTTCATCTGGAAATTAAGAAATTAATCAGGTAAAGACTGCACATCATGAGAACAGTTATAAGTGTGGATTGCACATGACCCTACATCACCCGTTCCTGCAGTGCTCCCTCAGCTCGTGGACTGTCCCCACAGACCGATTTTTGAAAAGGAGGAGAGCCAATCACAGTGGGCAGTGCCAAGGATCTTTGGTGAGAAATACAAAAACCTTGGCAACAAAACCAGAAGGTGAAAGTGCACATTTTTAAAAGCTTCTGGCATGGAAGAAGGAAACATCATCTTGGATCCTGAAGCAACACGATGCTGCACGGAGGCTGCAAAATCAATGCTGGGATGGCAAAAATAAACGTAAACAAACACTACTGTGGTGGGAGCGAGTGCCGCATTGCACCATGTGAAAGCATATCCACTTTCCACGTCTGTGTGGAAGTGATGAGGCAGTACTCTCGGGCGACCACATTCATAACACTTCACGCAGCTCAGCACAAAATGTGATACAGCGCAACAAAGAACCAGTGCATTTGGGCCATCCTGATTCATCAACGATCTGCACTGTCCCGTCACATGAATGTGTGCTGTGGAATTATCCGCATTCAGGGGTGAGACTGCCGAAAGTTATTCAGGAGCAATTTCTGGAGCAGGAAAAATTGTATTTTGGAGCAGTTCGGAGCAGAGAAATTTGCAATTCAGAGCAGCTTGGCACAAAAGAAATTGTAGCTTGGGGCAGTTTAGCACAAGCAGAATTGCCCTTAGAAGGAGTGCGGAGCAGAATAAATTTCAATTAGGAGCAGATAAAATTTCAATTTGAAGGCGCTGAGAGCATCCAACCTGAATTACAGTGAATTAATGGTCAATGGCGGTATGCAATGCGCCTTGATGCTTAAAGGCCAACTCCGGCGATTTTCTGACCATGTCAAAGTAGTGGCATTTTTAGCTTCTAGAGACCCCCCTGTCGCCCGTATGACAGCATAATTGCCCCTGGAATTAGAAAATAATTTTAAATAAGCGAGAAAACGTGAAAACGAAACCGAAAACTCCTCCGAGCAGCCAAGCCGTGCCCCTACGAGTGACGTCACAAGTGTCTAGTGGGAGGGTGCGCAAGGCATGCCGGTCGCGACAGCGTGAAACTCGAAAGCGCTGGAGAGCAGACGCTCAGCGCGTCCGCCGGATAGCACTGATCCACCGCTCGCGAAGTGCATCGTCGCGAGGAAAGTTGTGATAACTAACTTTCCCTAGTTGCTGCGCGTTGTGAGTTGTTTCTGCAGCCAACAACGCAACACCACTTGCCACCCGACAGCACTATACGATCCACACGGCAGCAACTTGTAAAGGCCGGTCCCCACTAGCGGAAAAAACGCGCGCGGCGAGATTCGTGAAAAGCAGCAGCAACGCGCGGCAGATGCTCGAATGGGTCGAGACCCATTCTTTCGCGGCCGCCGCGAAACAAGCACCAATCAGAAGCGAGACGCGGAGACGTGCCGACGGTTGGATGGATGGATATTAGGATTCTATTTGCTCCATACTTTTGCGCCACCAATACTCTAAGCGCCTTTTACTTATCTCTATCGCCGACATGTTCAGCTTTCCCGTGTTACTCCTGAAACCCATGGCCTCCTGTAGGGTAGTGTCCACAGCTACACCTGGGTGGACATCTGTACATTCAATCAAAATATGGTCTGTCCTTTCCCTAGCTTCTCTTGAAGGGCATCGGCTCCTCAGGACAATTTGTGAATAAAGTTCGTTGACTGACTGACTGATTTTCCACAGCACGTACATGTGTCCCCTTCTTTATTGAATTTCGCTCTGTAACTTCGGGTTCTCAGGCAACCGGACCTTGCTTCAAACAGTAAAGCGCTTCCCTTTGAATTATCGTAAAATTTTTCTCTCTTGATTTCGTCTTTCTCTTTTCTGTAGTTGTTCAATGCCGGCTTCTTCTCCATTCCTGCTATCCAATCCGACTTCTCCGCCGCTCCTTTTTTTTTTTACACGGTGGTGCGGACGCGTGGCGCCATCTATCCGTCAAGCGTCGAACCATAACACACAGCCTCTGAGACTTGAAAGTTACATGGCCGTCGTAAAATCTCAGAGGCCATGCCCAGACCTATATACAGTTTTCTTTAAGCCTACCCGTACCGAGACACCGGGCAAGAAGTATCCTCGCAGTAGCAGTTTTTTGATAGCGTGACCAGCAGTAGCGCTAGAAAGACATGCATGGTCGATGAAAGACGAAATCGTCTGATTAGAGCTCACGTTTCGCGAGACCTTTCGAATGGAACAACACAAGGTCGTTCTTGGCTGCCTCGTCGCCGCTTGGCGCAAAACGCGAGTGGGGACTTGACGCGTGCGTGCCGCGGAAGCGCTCGCCGCGCGCGTTTTTGCCGCTAATGGGAACCGGCCATAACGCCTGGCTCTAGCGCACAATCGTGCTCTTGTCCGCGTTCTCGTCGCTGCCGGGCTGGCGTCGTCTGCACTATCCCGGCATTCTCCGCGTTGGACACTTGTAGCGTCATACCCAATGTGGCCTGTAGCTGAAGGGGTGGCAAGGTAGGGCGTTCGAGTCAATTAATTAAATTCATTTGTAAGGAATATGTGCAACTCTCGAGCCTCATTTTCTCAGGGCATGATGTAAGTACGCAGAGTAACGTACCCAGTGAATTTCATCAGCACCCGTTGACATGAAAAAATCGCCGGAGTTGGCCTTTAAGGTGGTGAAACCATCATCGGGCAGTCGCACCTCTGCAGGTCTGTCCCTACACACTGTCAGTGCTACAGCGCGCATAGCAAGATGTGTTTCTGAGGTCTCTGTCATCCAAGCCATCGCGCGGAGCTCACACACTGCACATGCGGGAGTTTCGTGCCACCTTAAGTACCTTAAGCCACAATTACTTTTCCAAGTAATCCTCGAATAAAATCAACAAGGTTATTGCCTCATGAATTGCTTGCTGCAAAATTTTGTCAAGAATGTTCAGTATTTGCAGAGTTACAATGCCAAGCAGGATTCTGATTCGGGGCTAGTTGGTTCGTGAGTGAAACAGTGCAAAGAATGAAGACACACGAAACGAAAAAGACAGGACAAGCGCTGTCCTGTCTTTTCTGTCCTGTGTCAGTGTTCATCCTGTCTTTTGTGTTTCTTGTGTCTTCGTGCTTTGCGCTGTTTCACTCAGTTATACAGTGCAAAGTTTGAGGGCAGTTCCATGGTCTGAGAGTGTTCAGTCTCTCTTTGTTCTAACGAGCGTGCTGGATACTGCTTAGAGGGTGGTGAAAAAGCGGTGAGAAGCTACATATATGCATGCGTCATGACCTTGAGCACTTTCATTTCCCGTTTCTTCTTTGGGCACATGCGTGCTTCCGCAATGATGACACATGAACTGCGAGAGTCACTGTGGGGATGTGGCAGCGCCCCACGGTGTGTGCGGCAACTGTGTCGGCAAATCAGGCAATGGTAGTCTTTTTCACAGTCTACATAGTCCAGATAGTCCACGCCTGTCCAGTGATGTGATTTGTTGAAAGAAGAGCAAGCGGGCACTTCTGAGCTGTGTTTCGAACTAAATTACAAAATCTCTGGTGCATGCAGTGTACCGTATTTACTCGATTGTAACGTGCACCTGCTTCCCGCGACCAAAAAAAAAAAAAAAGGTGAAACATCGATTGTAACGCGCTCCCATTTTTCGTGACACGGAAAAAAAAAAAAAAAAAAAGTCCCTGAGTAATCAACCTTCTCACATTCATAAAAACAAATGCCGCACTCGCGCAATGAACGCACTCGCGTACTAAACACACCGCCAACTTTGAACCCACGCAGTACCTCGAACGGCCGCGCTAAGGCTTTCTCGCTTCATTCGATCCGTGGTGCCTCGAACACGTTCGGCACGCCGATTCATAACTCCTGCGTCCCGATAAAACCGGCAAACGTTACGTCCAAGCGGTGATAACATCATTTACTTGCAGTGCTGCATTCCTCCATGCTATCACAGTTCCCTCACGGCCGCTGCCGCGTGCTGCCATGCGCGCTGCGCAGATAAGCCTAAGCATGGTCGGGGCGTGGTCTCCGAGATTGCCGCAATGCAATCTCAAGACGTCAAGCGGCGCGCACGACTGAGAGGCTTGGGCTTAGCACGGATATGAGGGAGAAATGTGATGATGAGCCGTTTTGCGTGCGGAGATGGGAACATCTCCCGTTATGGCTACCCGCGAACGCTACCAAAAGCTGCTGCGGCTGGGAGTCTCGGAGATTGCACCGGCAATGCAGCGACTTTGTTTTGGCCGCAAGAGAGCCGAGCCGGTGCGGCGAGTATCATCAGCCTTACGCATCATGTGCGTCGTTCAGCGCGGAACCGGCAGCGACATAGAAACTACAGAAACTATGCACGCCAAAGATCGCCACGCCACTAGTTCGTTTTTTCACCGGTGACCGTTCCACAGCGGCCAAACCTCGTAGGAGGCGGCCATTTTGATGCCGACGGTGATATGGTAACGGTGTCGTTCTTCGCACTCGATTCTAACGCGCATACGATTTTTGGACCCATTTTATCGGAAAAAAGGTGCACGTTAGATTCGAGTAAATACGGTAATAATTTGTTTGGACTGACATGTCCGCAGAACCCTACAAAACTGATTGGCAGCTTGTTCAGGCTATGTTCAAAAAGTGTCGCAGGAACACCAATTTTCTTTCAGGCTTTCATGGCCTACCACGGCTCCCGCCTCATCGTGCTGCGCTCCGTTAAATGGTCCTGTCGTAATATGTAAAGCCCTTCCAAGTCTTGCGCCAGGCGATTCCTATGAACCATTGAGCTATCTCTGACGAGGGCACCACAAAGTGACATCGCGCATGCTTCTGGCCTCAGGCCTTGCAACTGTAACATGCAACTGCAACCATCGCAAGAAGCTCTGGAGCAGTACTTTACTGGCTAGAGGTAACGTTGTGGCTACTGAGTGATATAATAACTGCTGGGGTTTTAAGTGCCATAACCGAAATACGGCTGTGAGGTGCACCATGGAGGGGTGCTCCAGAACTTTTTGACCACTTGGTGTTTTTTAATGTGCACCGAAATGGCACAGCACATGGGACACTGGCTTCTGAATCAGTAAAGACGGCAACGATGTTGGCTGGAGCTGCACTGCTGGCCTGAAAGCCTGTGCGCCCCATGCAGACTAGCTTGACGCGTTGACCACCTACTCATCATCATCATCAGCCTGTCTAAGGCCCACTGCAGGGTAAAGGAGTCGCTTATATTTCTCTAGTTAACCCGGTCATTAATGCGCCAACTGCGGCCACATTACCCCCATGAATTTTTGCTTGCCTTCCCTAGGAATCCAGTCTGTTAAACCTTAATGACCAACGGTTATCCTGTCTTCCCATTACATACCCTGCGATGCAAATTGTGTTCTCAATTTCCACTATGATGTCATAATGTGCGTTTGTTCCCTGACCCATTGCGCTGTTTTTGTCCTTTCACTTACACGTCTTATCCTTTCACTGGCTCGCTGCGTCATTTGGCAACTACTGAATCAATACTTTCCATAACATTTTATGGCATGGGATTTCAGAAGAACACCTGACCAACAGTGAGGTTATTCTACGATCCCTCATAAAGGAGTTTCAGGGCCCAGTGAAACTGCATTACAATGCATTTTCAAAATTAATATTACATACCTCGCAACTTTACACAAACAGCGGCACATATTGCCTCTAAATTTTTAAAAAGTTAGGAAAGCATTCACAATATGCCTTTACAACAAAAGATTGTAGCCAATCTCATCAACATTGCTGCATGACAAAGTTTGAACATTTGTGTGTCACTAATCGTAACATTAAATTATGTTGCCCCCTCGAGTTTCTGAGACAACCTCAGCATTGAAACAGACTTTTAGGTGGCTTCTTCAGCAAGCAAAGCAGCTGAACTCTGTGTACCTCCTGGAATAAACACAGGCTGACAAATGATGGCCAGCACGTGTGAACGAAGGAGGAGCTTAAGAAGCAGCTCAGGGGCTTCTATATACTAATGCAGTAGAATCTCGTTACAACAGACATCACAAGAGACACTTGATGATGAGAAACATTTGAAAGTGGTTTGGTTCGTTTTCCTATGTTTACCATATTAACAACACTCATACTAGGGGAAATGTTTACAAGAGACACCTGTTACTAAGGGCAACCTTTTCAGGTCCCTTGACAGGGTGTCTACCAAGCTGACATTGTTAAATTCCCTGAGATTTCCAGGTTTTCCCCGAGTATTCTTGCAAAATTCCCTGAGTGGCACATAACTTTTTTTCAAGTTGATGCAGGTAGGCACCATGTCACCTAATGTCGTCACTAGTAAGCATGTTTAACTATGAGGGTCAAATTTAAAAAAACACAAACAAACAAACAAAAAGCTTTCCCAGAATGTCAGACTGTGAAATTGTGGATTTTGAATGTACAAAATGCGCAAGGTTGGAAAAACATTGTAAAGAGGATCAGGAGCAGCATTTTGTTGTCCAGCATCACTTTTACACCATATTTACCCAAATATAACGAGCACTTTTTTTTCCCGATAAAACGGTCCAAAAATCATATGCGAGCTAGAATCAAGTGTGAACGAATGACGCCGTTACTATATCAAAGCGCTTAGGAAAATGGCAACCTCCTACGCGCTTTGGGCGCTGTCGGTCACCGCCGAAAAAACGAACTAGTGGCATGGTGGTATTTGACGAGCATAGTTACCGAATTTGCTCGATTCTACCGCGCCCTCGACTGTAACACTCACCCGCCTTCCGCGCCCGAAAAAAAAAAACAATGAAACATCGATTGTAAGGCATTTTCTGTGACACGGAAGAAAAAAAAAAAAAACTTCTTAGTAGTCAACCTTCTCCCATTCATAAAACCAAATGCTGTACTCGCATAATGAACGCACTCACATCATAAGCCCACCGCTAACTTTCAACCCCTGCAGTCCCGCTTCACTTGATCCGCGGTGTTTCGAAGATGTTCGGCGTGCCGATTCATAAGTCCTGCGTCCCGATAAAACTGCCGCATGTTGCCAGGCGTAGCCGCATGCAAGCGGAGATAACATCATTTACTCGCAGTGCCGCATCCCTTTTGCTCAGGCTGGTGCAGCTAAGCCTAAGCACGGTCGCGGCGTGGTCTCCGAGATTGCCGCAATGCAATCTGGGACGTCAAGCAGCGCGAACGACCGAGAGGCTCGGGCGCAGCACGGATATGAGGGAGAAATGCGATGATGAGCTGTTTTGTGTGCAGTGATGGGAAAGATCCAGTGGTTTTTTCACCATGTTCTGATATCAATGTTTTCCAATGGTGATGATAGTCCTGTAGCAGCCAGGGTGGTTCAGTTTACTCAAAAACACACC
Source organism: Hyalomma asiaticum (assembly GCA_013339685.2). Taxonomy (NCBI): domain Eukaryota; kingdom Metazoa; phylum Arthropoda; class Arachnida; order Ixodida; family Ixodidae; genus Hyalomma; species Hyalomma asiaticum. Next base: position 21,598,974 of record CM023484.1, read on the forward strand.
AATAATTTTAAATAACCGACCGAAAGGCGTGTTCAAACCAAAACAAACGGGTAGACGCTTATTGCAGCGTATGCGATGACGTCACAGCCTTCCCGCCGTCAGAAATATCGAGAAAAATGATAGTGGCGAGGTCCTCCGACGATGCATTGAGTTATGCCAGCTTTTCTGAACTTGACAGCGACGATTTGAACGCTGAAGTACCGCCGTTTTGCTTTTGATGTCCCGCAGGCTCGGATAGGCAGCGTTGAAGGTGATGATGTCAAAAACACAGGGCGGCCCACAGGGGAATCCGCTAAACAATTTTTAAATTCGTTTCCAGGAAAACTAAATGACTTGCAACCGCCTGGTTTGGCATATATTAATAAAGTATCGAGGAGAATACATATTGAAAATTTCATTAAGATTAGTGGACACTGAAAAATCGCCGGAGTTGCCCTTTAATGAAAAGTTAATGAAAAGACTGTAGCCAATCTTACCAACACTGCTGCACAACAAAGCTCGAACATTTGTGCATGACTACTCGCAACATTAAATTATGTTGCCCCCTCAAGTTTCTCAGGTCACTGTCAATGACCAACGATTGTCTTCACATTACACGGCCCATCCACGCCCATTTCTTCTTAATTTCTATTAATATGTCCCTAACATGCATTTGTTCCCTAACCCACTTCGCTCTCTTCTTGTCCCTTAATGTTACACCTACCATTTTCCGCTCCATAGCTCGCTGCGTCGTCCTCAATTTAAGCTGAACCCTGATAGTTAGCCTCAGAGTTTCTGCCCCGTTGGTGAGTACCGGTAAGATGCAGCTGTTATGCACTCTCCTCTTCAGAGACAATGGTAAGCTACCATTCATGATATGAGAATGCTTGCAGAAGGCACTCCACCCAATTCGAATCTTCCTAATTATCTCACTCTCATGGTTCAGATCAGCGGTCGTTACCTGGTCTAAGTAGAGATATTCGTTTACCACCAATGTCTCACCACCTATCTCGAACCGCTGTGCTCGCCTATGGCTATTGAACATTACTTTAGTTTTCTGCATATTAATTTTCAGGCCCATCATGTTTTGTCATTTGTCTCCCGAGTTACTCAGCAAGGCAATGTCATCAGCAAATCTGAGGCGACGTATTTGCCCTTACACCCACCTTTCATTCACAAAGCCTCCAGTAGGAGTATTGTGTGAGAGGGGGATAAATACAGTGTATAAGATAGCATAAGTTGAAGCATTAAAAGCGATTATACATGTTATGGTACACAAAATTTGCAAAATAACTTTATATGATTGTTAGCGTGGGCAAACGAGACACACACTAAGAAACGAAATGCAGATATACTCATTTCTAGGGGTACATCATATAACTATAACAAATTATACAATAGTTAGCTTAGAGGGTGTACATGATTTGATGGAAGTAGAAGTCCCTAGTCATGAAAAAGTGGTATAGTTACTTCGTGGTGAAACAATACAGGATTATGAATGGTGACATTATCGGGAAGACCATTACATAATTCAAGAGCTACTGGTAGCGCTGATGAGTTGAATGCGTTAGTACGTCCGAAAATGCGTTTGAAGGAACAGTTATTGTACAGACGGCGAGACGTTCGTGTCGGCTGGGTGAGGGGCGAGACAAGCGTAACATGCTGTGAATAACACTGGAGAGATTGTGTCCCCTTGTGTTACGTCCTTCCTTATAGGTATTTAAGATATCCATCCTTTAAGAGATCTGCTGTTATCTGATCGTCACCAAGTGCCTTTACCGCATGCATCACTTTCAAAGCTTTCATTACTCCTGTCATTACTGGTAGAATGTCAAAGCCAGTGCACAGGCGTGACCCGCGTGACAGCATGGCTCAGCGGGCGCTCGCACGGCTCACAGATTGCACCATTTAACCAACGCTGCCAGCTGCCTAACGAGAATTGCCTATACAGGTATAAAAAACAAGACTTTTTGTTCACTACAGTTCAAAACAACTACTAAAAAAAAAAAAAGAAAATTTCACCAACAAAAGCCATTTTGACACTGATAAATACAAATTGAAATTTACTATTTATGAAATTCAAGGCTTTTAATGGCCTTGAAAAACAGACTATCAAAATTCAAGGGTATTCAAGGACCTGTGCGCAACCTGCTATGATGATGTCAACACAAGGTGTGGCCAAGGATTGTAGGAAGCCAGGTGGGCAGTTCGAGGTAAACAGTAAAAATTTATTTGTAAGCAATCTGTGCATCTCTCGAGCCTGTAACTTCACACCAATGACGGAAGTGTGCCAACGAATGTACCCAGTGAATTTCACCGAGATCCACTGAACAAGAAAAATCACCAGAGGTGGCCTTCAGGGGGGACGTGGCAATGAAAACTATCTTTGTTATTTATGGGTATAAAGTGATTAAATTTGGCACACTGATGTAGTTTGTTATGGTGATATCTAAAATGAAATCGGTTTTAAGCTATCTATCATAGTTTCTGAGTTACATCACTTTATAGACCCTTACAGTCACCCCCTAATTAATCGGTTAATTAGATGAAATTTCAGTACCATGTTTACTTAAACATATACATTAAGGCCCACTGTGTGCCATAAAGCTGTTCGTTGATTTTTTTTATGTCCAAATGAGAACAGAAAAATTTTTTGAAATGTCCTCGACATATTTTCTTACTAACAACTTTTGCATAAATACAATTATAAAAGTTTGTGTGACGTGCAGGTAGAAATGAATAGCTTTACGGCGCTCACTAATGTTTCAGGATCTAAGTGAAAAAGACAGAATGAATTTAGCTTCATTAGTTATGAAATGGCACTGGGGTGACTGACAGCAACTGCTCAAAATATGGAAGCTGAGAAAACGGAGCTCAAAGTTTTACTTGATGAAAACAGTCAAATGTTAACTTTGAGCAGCTAAGTTCTTGCTCGCTTTTGCTGGTTGTATTTTTTGTTGGAGAGAGACGACGGTGGGACTATCCTCAGGTTCAATCTCTCCTTTTTATGATGATTCCAAGATGGCGGCACTTTCAGAAGCCCAATTTTCTTGCGGTTTTGGACGACAACACATAGATAAAGTGGCATTTTCCCTACTACTACTGTGTATTTCATTATAATATTCCACCACAAGGTAAAAGAAGGTCCGAGGATCATGAAAAAAAATAAATTGAAAAATCAATGATTTTGACCAAATTGAGCATTCCCATTGCCACGTCCCCCCTTCAGTCTCCTGTCACAGCACAAGTACCAAGATGCCTCGTAACTGTACTGGTATTCTGGACATGGTAGGCAGGCAAGCAGGTAAGTAAAAAGGTTTTTCTCTGGCAATTTAATAGGATGGGCCTCACCTTGCCCAGGCGTCTGCCACAAGGCCTTAAAGAGACCAACAACCAATTTTTAAGGTGCCTGTTTTCTTTATGTCAGCAGAAAGCTTGCGGTCAGGATGTCCAATCAAGCAATGGCAATGGGGAAAACACTGTAAAACATTTTTATTGGAATTTTTTGTGTATGAAGTCTTATACGCAACACGCTGCAAACAGTGGCCGGCAGCCGTCGGGTCTGTAGCAGCATTACCCCATGCCAGGTAATGCTGCGATAGCGCGTATGCGAGCAACGCCTGGGAGACTCGGCGCACATGCGCAGTGCTTAAAAACGGCTTTTTTGGTTGCCGTGAAGGCAGCGCCACTCCTCAGTGCTGACTCCTTTTACTGCATAGAAAGCAAATAATTGGGTGGGGATGCGTTTTTATGTACTAACTGCAATTTTAAGCCTGAGTTATGGTCATATGAACAGTACCAGGTGACGTACAGCAATTTGTAGACTCCATAACGCAGCACTAAGGTTTCACCACTAGGCTACACCACTTTTCAGTTGACACGATTTTCAAGTTCAATTTAAAAATACAAATACTATTGAAATCGCGAAAGGGTGCTCGATTCCATTACTATAATTCAGGTTCTTTACAAATCCACAAACGTCTGTTCACACATTCTGGCCAGTTGTCGGTCCCTTTAAAGGGGCACTGACACCAAAATTTCGCTGCTAAGATAGCCTGCGAGATCGATTCTCGTGGACATACAGATGTCATCTACCAAATCTCAATGGCGAACACAGCTCCGAAGATATTTTAAATGAATATTGAAGTCCGCATGCGCAATCGAGCGCTCGACGCCGTACATCGCGACATCGACAGCAGCAAAGGTGGCCTGAAGGGGACCCCCAACTTCCGCGACGTCACCACGGCAGCCGAGCTCCGACAGTGCAGCTAGCAATGATGACGTCATAGGCGCCATTGCTTATTCGCTGCGGCTGCTTTAGTCGACTGCCGGCGACGCCAGACCTCAAGAAAATAGTTGCCACCCAACAACGATGACAGCAACAGCGACAACAACGCGCAGGACGTGCGACAGGCGAAAGAAAACGAGCACGCGGCGGTTGTCGTGCGGAAGTGCGTCACAGTTATGTGTGCTCACGTGTCCGAACTCGTCTACTCCATCGCGAGCGCTAGATGGCGCCAGTTTCACCGGGCACCTCGACGTCTTTTTGAGCTCTCCCAAACCAAAACTGAAACTAGAGGGTAATAAACATGCCGTAAATAATTATCTGCCGCGAGCTGGAGCAAATGATGTGCCGTGTTATGGCTAACAGGTCCCCAGCTACGTATTGCAGCGAAAAAACAGCAGATGAAAATTTTGGTGTCAGTGCCCCTTTAAAGGGGTCGTGAAACGTTTTCTGAACATTTTGTACTAAGTGCGTATTCGGGGTCCTGACCCTCCAATCAACAATATGCATTGTTCCGTTGCACCGTGCGCGTTGATTTAGAGCGATAAAAAACGCGGTTTCGGTTTCACTGCGCGCGTTCCCCTCAACTCTGCAGATGACGTCATCTTAGTAGCCGTCATACCTCCGAGATTGGCGCGCCCTCGGAGGCCATGGGAAAACAAACCGTGCTGTCGTTTTTCTTCCGAATGGTGGCACCGCACGGTTTCCAAATATTTTCTTCCTTTCTAGCTTTCAAGTAAATCGATTCCTTTAGAGCAAACGCGAGTTCACTGTGCCTTTGAACTTAAAAATATCTTAACTCAACGTCACCAAATAGTACCACGCCGGCCGGTAGTGTCGCATAGTCGTTTCGGGAGCGCAAGAAAGCTGAGATTTAAAACGGGCGTTGTTAAATGTGCACTGAATATTTCGCCGAAATATTTCGGAATCGGCTTGTCGAATGCGTATTGAAGCAGTGAAAATTACAAACCGCCATCTCCAAATTCTTTTCACGACCCCTTTAAGCTCTGACGGCGGTCTGCTAGGTTACCCATTGTTGATCTTCCGCGGTATGGCTTTGGCTATTTCTGCCATTTAGGGCTGGAATAAGGATTACTTTTTTCAGCTCTGGAGGGAGGGGTACATTCAAGGTGAAACGTACCCCTTGATGTCCCACTCAATAAATCACCCCACAAGGCGGGGGGGCAATGAAAAGTCACCTACCTCTCCTGGCTCAGGTGCAGCATTATCCTGGCTAGCAGTGAATTCATCCGCATCCTCTGCATCCACGGAGTGGTTCACATTTAACCGGACAGTGATCCTATAAGCCAAGCATTTGAGAACCATGAAACAGCATGGTCAATGTGGACGCTGGCACAAGGAAAGAATGGCTCAGTACTGAAAGGAAACACCTAGGGAAGACCAAGAACAGAAGCAAGGGCCGGGCAAGAAAGCGATCACTCATGATCGTAGCTATATTAATAATTCTTCTATTATTGCTAAGAAGTGGCACCCTTTTCTAGATGTTCACTGTTGCATTAAAATTGATGAGTTTCAGTTGATTGCCCCATGAGAATTTCAAGCCAGAGAATATCAACAAATGTGCAGGCTGATCATAAGGATTAGTGTATTTTTTTAAATGGCCAGCACGAAGCTGGCCATTTGAAGTTCTGCTCTGTGAGTGAAGCAGCATAATCAAGCGACGATGCTGTACATACATGCGCTAAAAACCACCAGTAAGGTTACAAGTTCCATTACGGCTGCAGAAGGATTACAAAAAAGGGTTATGTCCCTCAAGTTCTTGGAAGCTGTCAACACCTGCTGACTACTTGGGGTTGCCACCTTTACTGGAAAAGAAAACTGCTCTGGAGGGAGGGTGCTATTTATGCAGCAGGTTGAATTTAAGCTGACAAAAGATGCCACATTAGTATTTGACATGGTCTTAACATCGTTTTTCTGGAGACAGATACATGAATTTCCCCCCATGTTTGCAAATACACAACACTGTTCTTACAATTAATCTGCTGATTGTCGTAAAATTAGTGTCGTGCAAAACATTTGTACTTAATGTATCTGAAGCTTTATTAGTGCTCTGAAAGTGACGCACTGAAACAAAAAAATCTACATACCCTGTGAAATGATGGCCGAGAAGTCAGCCAGTGACGGCCAGTCTTATGTGCGAACTGGCAACCTGCTGTCTGGAAAACCAGCTGGGCCAGTCAGAAACCAGGCAGGTGGCAACCCTACGATTACTTCAACCTTTTCTGCGAGGTGTGTGCTTGTGAAGTACTTCGATGCAAATAGTATGAACGGGAAATTGGGCATCCCTATGTTTGTAGCACGAAGCTACATGGAAATACGTATGCATTTCTCGTCGAGGCTTTAATTCCTGCAGTGTCCACACAGTGTCTCAGTGGACTTGTGGTACACACAGGTGAAAGCCAATTTTTTCTTTCATAACCCTTACCCCACTTCCCGGGACTCCGCATAGGTGATTTGTCAAATGTAAAAGCTGTGCCCACAATTTCGCCAGTTAACACGTTCTATAATGCTCGCCCTATATGCGAAACTTCAGCGGTTGCACTCACGTCTCCTGGTTGAAGGAACGCGTCAAGGTAACCTCAGATCCCTCCGTCTTAACGTCAAATCCTTCGATCTTCGGAACCTGCGCGGACTTTCTTGCCTTCTTCTCGGCTTCGATTTCTTCCACGAGAAAATCGGCAAGCTCCTGATCACCTACAAAACAGAAATCATGCAAAGAGTTAATAATTTCGCCTCGTTATTGTGTCGTCATTGCTGCCGTCTTTCTTCTGCGCGTAGCCTTTTTTTTTTCTTTTTCAAGAATAATTCATCAGCAAAACAGAACATCGATCGCGAGGCCTGTTTCTGTAAAGCGCAACTAAGTGAAGCCAGCAAAAATAACGAAGCTACGTACAGTCTAGCTGAGACGTAGCACAAGGCGTACGAAACGCCGAGGCACTTGGACACGGGAACCGAGCGTTTTAGATGTACCGGCACAGAGGACCAGCCGGACATTTTCGCGAATCACCTTTAGTACTTGCTTGACTGTAGCTGCAGACCGCTGGTCGCAGAGGTCTTGATCTTGCAATGTGCCGGGACGCCAGCGTGCGGGACAAGGTTGAGCTGGACATGTACTTACAACCGTGCTCAGGCTTCAGTGCCCTTAAAACAGCACATGATCGAGCCGGTTTCAAAAAAATTCGGGACATGGATCCAACCACGCTTGCTGCCATGATTTCTGCTGCACTGTTAAGGTAGTTAAGGCCTTCAGGCGCAACGCCAATGCACGCACGCACGCAAGTACCGGCGCTGGTAAGCCTAACGCTAACGCAGGCACAGACCACGCCACACAAAACGTGCTCAGCCTCCCATGCTTCCTCCAATCGAATCACGTGGGTGGCACTTTGTTGCTTGCATCGATTTATTTAGAGGCCACCTGTGCTCTACTATGATAATAGTATGAAACTCTAAGGCGTTCTCTAAAGCATAGAGTTAATAGTATATTATCTCTATGCTCTAAAGGCTCACACATTTTGATCTACACTCAGAGCTAATAACTTTCCTTTATACGAAGAAAAGTTCTTTTGTTTTCACGCTCATGTGTTTCATCGAGTAGAATGCACTCATATTAACTCAAAAATTTTAATCCACATGTACAATATACATTGTTTCGTTGCACCGCGTAGGTTGATCTAGAGCGATAAAACACTGTTTCGATTTCCCGACGTTTTCCTCAACCCTGAACCTGGCTTCATATCATATAGTCGCCACCATAGAGTTTCATATTATGATAAGAAACCCTATGGTTACCATTTTTGACTACGACCATAAATTGTTATGCCTTAATTTGTTTATTAGAGTGGAACATGGAGAGGATTATTGAGATGAAGTCAAGCGCTTGCAATGCAAAATCCCGGCGCGTCACAAGCTCCGCCACCCGAGTTTTTCGACTCAAATCAGTGAAGTTTCACGCGTAAAATGGGCTCGGAAGCTTAATGAACTATACCGCGGCCTTTTGCAGATGGAAACGCTGAGACTCCACACATTTTTGTCTATGCTACTCGAGCGCATCATGGATTATACCGATGAAAGGACTCGAGAGCAGCAGACGGTCCGCAGGTACCGAAAGCATAAACACGGCGCCATTTTAAAAAGGTGCACGGAACCACGCACAAAAAGGTGCAGGTGGTGTCGACACCCGCTGCAGCAGTTCCCGGCACTCGTTCTCGCGGTGCAGATGGAGCTCCGTCCGCCGCCGCCCAAATGCGTGAATCGAAGGTTGAGGTGCAGGCCTGTCGTCTGCTGCACGGCCAGCTCGATGAGCTTTTGTTTTTGTTTCTAGTAGCCTGACTGTTCTTGCTACAACTGCGCATGGTGATATGCTACAACAAAACCTGCGCGCAAGCGTGCGAAACAAGACGTGATATTTATATTATGCGCATCCACGCATTTGCCGGTACGAACGACGCGATCAGTGCATCCTACCATTTGTAAAAAGAAAAAGTGAACGGGAAAACAAGCTGTCATCGTGCACGTGTTCAGAGAAAAATGTCAAACATTTACCACTTTCACAGAATTACTTGCTGTGATTTCGTCGCAGCGTACATCCTAACCATCTCCATTAGACTAGCCGAAGCCGTCGTCTACACGCGTCGCCTGACGGGCTAGCGAGGCTGCACCAAAACGCTGCACCCACAAGCTGGGAGGTGCAAACGTGCACGGCACCGCGGCGGCACCTTAGCTGCACCCCGCCACAATCGAGGACGGAGGTGCAGCGGGCGCCGCTGTACCGCGAGGAATTGAGGACGGTGGTGCAGCGCACCGTAAAAAGGTGCAGAAGGTGCAGAGAACCTTGGCTGAATCGAATAGACCTGAATAGACCTTCTGTGATTGGCTGGCGGAGTAAAAACTGACGCGCGCGGTCCGTCGGCCATATTCCTTGAGGTGGTATGCCTCCAACATTTTTCTGGCAGCAGTCTCAGCAGTAGACCTTTCCATCGGCACTCTCGGACCGGTGAGCCGGAACCTGTTTTTGTCGTCTGCTAGCGCGCGGGAGAGAGCTCACCGCGCCACGCCCCCTTCATTTGAGCTGTTTGTTGCGCCGAGCCACCCATACGTTTTGCCATGCTTGCACGGTGCGCGCGCTGTTTTTCGCTCACTAGAGCGCTTTAAAATGTACTTTAAGAACAGCCTATCTACAGGACATCACTGCATTGTTTACGGTTGCACCTACAACCAGAAGAAAAGAAATGCCGCATCTAAACAGCTGTGCAGCAAGCACAACGTTGCGCAGGAGTGCGGCTGCGCACTCACTGACGTACTCGTGCCAAAACGCCGCACCGTTCATGTTCCCACGCGGTCCAACGCTGGTGTCGCCAATGCCCCCTCAACGCTAGTCAATACCGTTCTTAGCACACGGTACGAATGTCCCAGATTTCTTCTTTCGTTCTCTGTCCCTAACCATAAGAGCTAAACGCGTTTCACGGTACTACCAAAGTAAGGGGTTTTAGTACGGACATTCATTTTTTTCTTTCTTTTTTCCTTTTATATTGATCTTGTCCTTGCTGCTGTATGACTTCGGCCTGTGCGACGAGCTTTTCGCTTCCTCATTGACTTTCAGCCTGTAGCAGCAGCCAAGAGACGATCTGTCCTCTCCTTGTTATGTGAGCCGCTGTACACACATTCCCGGAACATTTGTCGTTTGTTGGAGTGAGCTCTACACGAAGGCGTTTACGCTCGTGTGTTTGAAAGGCCATCCACCTAGTTAATAGAAAAATCATGCAGAGCGAACAAGCGTGCGTGCGGGTCCGTCCTGCGCAGTGCAAACCAGGTGGGCGTGTTTTGTTGAACGGCAAATGTGCTTCAGCGCCTTCTGTGACGCGGGCGCTTCCTAAAAAAATTATTATTATTATTATTATTATTAAAATAAATAAATAAATAAGCTCGACGGAAGTCGAAAATGAACTAGGCCGCGAAAACGGACCCAAATGAATGCTTCTTAATAATGACTTAAAATGACTATAACCCATATCACATCTCTTCCTGTGCCTTTCGTTTTACAACCTGTGTCGAACCCCTTTCGTAGCTTTTTGTATAATGATGCTCATATCATGTAAGGGATGTCACGAACGTGATCATAACTTATACACATCCCTCGAGCTTTACTTTTCATTTGACACCCATCTTCACCCGATTCCGTTAATTTTCGCTCTTTCATGCTAATGTAATATCATGTATTTCATGTCATGAACATGACTAACTCGTATCGCGTCTCTCGATCTATATCTTTCGTTTGACACCCATCCTGACCCCTTCCTGTTAATTTTTGCTTCGTCATGCTCATGTCATATCATGTATTTCATGTCATGAACATGACTAACTCGCGTCTCTCGACCTATATTTTTCTTCTGACACCCATTTTGACCTCCTTCCTTTAATTTATTTTTTCAGAGTCATGTTCATGACATGAACATGTCATTTCAAGTCATGAACGTGACTATGACCAATATTACATTCTTCGACATGCACCTTTTGTTTGACACCCATATCGATCCCCTTTCAGTAGTCAGACACCCATATCGATCCCCTTTCAGTGTTTGCAGAGTCGTGCTCATGTCATAGCATGACCTGAGCACATCACGTCATGTCATGAACCTGACTATGACCAATATCATATCCTTCGACAAGCACCTCGAGACCCCCATCTCGACTCCCTTCAGTTCTGTTTTTACAGAGTCATGCTCATATCATAGTACGATATGAGCATATCTTGCTGTCTTGCTTTTGTGGTGTCGAAATATTCGCCTTTCTTCTAGAAATGTTTCACCAACTAGGCCTTCAAGAAGTACATCTAAGTTCCTGAGTTCTAAGTTCTTCTAAGTGGTCATCGTTAAAAAAAGGCTGTGCTCTTTCGCCGATCCCCTGTTACTTATCTTCCTGACAATATTTGCATGTTTCCACTTGGGTGGCAGCGTGCGTTGTTCCCAATGGTTATTAATACATGCGATTAGTATCTCAATCGATCCTTTGTGCAGATTCCGTAGAGATTTCTTTGTGACGCGATCCGTGCCGGCTGCTGGTGAGGTGCGTAAATGATGTAGCAATGCATGCTCCTCCGTTATGATGCTGGCAAATCTTGGGTTGGGAAGTCCGCCGTTGTCTGACATGGTCTCGGTCTCGCGCTGTGGGAAGTATTTTGAGAAATTGAGTTTTCTGAATACAACTGCGATGCACTTGCGCACAGTGGAATGAAAAAAAAAAAAAAACCCAAACACAGAGGGATATGTCATGAACAATATTAGGTCAAATGCAAAAACTGAAGCATCCTATTATGTGCCAGAAGAATGTATGGGCTATAGAATTTGCCCCAGAGCTCCTTTTAATTCCCTATATGCCACATTAATACGTCTTTAATGTTTAAACAGACAATAAAGTAAAAAGCAGTTTTCTCGCAAGAGTAGATTGGCTTTCCACAATACCAAAAACACTCAGCTTGCGAGCATAAGACCCTCGGGGGTAACTTAGAAAACGCGTAAAAAGAAAATACGGGTGGCCACGCCGCAGTTTTTTGCTAAGGCCTACATAACCATTTTTCGATAAAAATAGGTATAGATTACGTCTAAGGAAGCCAGAAGGAGTTTCAGAATATTTGATGGAAGGAACTTAGCTAGTATGCGAAAAAATGTAATTGGCCTTTCTGAGGTCATTAGGTTCCGAAGTTTCAGCGCGAATTTCAGAACTAAAACTTTTATATTCATTTTCTTTTTTTATACTGAACACAAAGTGATGAAATTCACGACATCCGACGAGGAGGAAGGAGGAAAAAAAAACTTTATTGTCAGGGCTTTCAGAACCTCGTAGGTCCCCTGGGTCACCGCACGACCCCACCACAATAAAACGTTCATGCCTAAAGGGTCCATGACACAGACAGCCCGGCTGGCGGCGATCTTCTGTCTTGCCAGGTCCGTGGAGCGTAGTGTGGTCTCCCATTCCTCCCAGGTTTGGAGTCGCACCGGCCTACCGGGTGGAAGACGGACAGGCCAGGAGGATGTGCACTAGGTTTGCCCTCGGTGCATTGCACAGAGGGCAGCAAGGTGGGATGGGTCGGTAGCGGGAAAGGAGGAAAGGGGTAGGTAACGTTCGTGTTATTGCAGACGGCGCCATTGTTTGCTGTTCCCTGGTGGTGAGGGAAGAGTGAGGGGGTGGGTATATTTGCCTTGCAGCTCGAGCATTTACGGTGAACTCAGCAAAGGTACATGCACGCTCCTTCGAGAAACCCCCATGAGCTCCGCCTGGGCCCGGTGTGGGGACCGGGGTGCCGCGCGACGCCTCGTTTTGCACGGAATGTCCTTGCATCCCTCTCTCTAAGCTGGACGGAGCAGCGGCTCATCCCTGTTGGAGGGCAGCCTGCTTTGCCCATGTGGTTTTAACCAGTCTCTGATTGGGCAGCTGGCAAGTTCTCTCACGTATGCGTGTTTCGGGCTTTGGAGATGCTCGGGAGAACTCGCTGGGACTCGGAACGGTGCGTACGTGCTTTTGCGACCCTGCAGCCTCGTCTGCAGGATCGCGCGTCGTTCAGGCCCCAACGACCACGGCGGCGACCTGCGATCGGCACCCATCTGTATGTTCTTTTCCTTCTATTTTCCTTTTCTGGGGGCGCGCGGTCGCAGGAGCGCTGGCCGAGGGTTAGGTGGTTCTCCCCCTGCATGGTCTTTGTGTGTACTGTACGTTCGCGTTGTACTGATTATTGTTGATTGTGTTATTGTGTTCGCGTGTTGTTTATTATCCTTTGTTTATATTTAATTGGACTTTAGATTCGGCCTTGTTTTGTTTTGTATTATTAACCCTTTATTAAATTACCATGCTCGGTGAGTGACGCCTAATGTTCTCCTCTTTCGCCGCGTGCACCGGTTCGCGCTGGCCCGCCTCGAGACGGGCCGCGGGCCGACGCGCGCGGCACCGCGGCGGTGCATGGCCTGAGATGAGTGAGCGCGCGGACGCGACGGCCCCATTGTATGCTCGTCGAGTGCTCGATCCTACGGCACGGGGCTGCTGGCGGCGAGTCCGCTGCTAGTAGTTAGTAAACCCCCACACCGGTTCCTTGACCCTCGGGCTAAAGAATTGGTGACCTCATTGCCGGGGTTCCCCGAATGTGAGGGCACCCAGATGATCTCAGCGCTGCGGGAGGGGGGCGGGTTTTGGGTCAGTATGTGGATGGTGTTAGGGTGAACTCTGCCCCTAGCATAATTTAAAATTGCAGTTTATGAATCGCTTTGTACGTAAGTGGCATTGGAACTGCCGAGCGCTAGCGCTATAGCTATCTCTACGGCTTCTTCTGAGCTCGTTCCCTGAAGTAATTCCTTTATCAAAGGGGGATCGTATGGTGTGTAAGCCACCGCTGTTGCCCCGTGCTTATCGCTTGCAGCATCCACCCAAAGGGCATCCCGGTCATCGCCATACGCTTTATGAAGGGTTGCTGCCCTGGCCTTCCGTCGTTCGTGGATTCGATCGGGATGCATGTTACGGGGTAGCGGTCGAATGCAAGGAGTTTCGCGAATTTTCCTAGGAAGAGATATAAGGGAGCTATGATTGGCGGGGATGCGAATTTGGAGTTTCGAAAGTACATGCCTACCCGTAGGGGTGCTTGCTAGTCGAAGATATTGTGCCTGTATGTGTGCGTCGGTTAGTTCTTGTATGGTGTTATGTAAACCTAACTCTGCCAGGCGTTCGTTGCTGGTGTTTCTGGGCAGGCGGAATGCTGCCTTAGTAGCTTGTCTGATTATCGAATTTGTTGTTTCCGTTTCCATCGCACTGAGCTTTAGGTAGGGGGTAGAGTACAGCACTGTGCTCTTGGTATACGCGTGTACCACTCGCATAGTATCTTCTTCCCGCAGACCATGATATCTGCTTGTGACCCTTCGTATTAACTGTGTGGTGGCTGTAAGCGTGCTCTTTAAGCGCTTAATAGTCCCGGTATGTTTCCCATCTTGTTGTAGGTACAGCCCCAAGATACAAATGGTGGGAATCTGTGGGATTTCCCTGATATCCAACAGGTTCCCCACGTACAGGGTATACCCTGTACGCAGATTCTGATGGGAGTGTGGTGTGTTTTACCTTTTGGCGGGATCAGGAAAAGTTCAGATTTTTATGGTGAACAAGTGAGGCGTACCTTAGAGACCTCGTCCTGTACTACCAATGCAGCTGTTTGCAGTGCTTCTTCAATTTGGGCGTCCGATCCATATGTAGCCCACAGAGTGATGTCACATGCGTTCTGGGTGTGGTCAAGATGGAGGATTTGCTGCAGCTTCTGCGCAAGCGGAATAAGTGCTGCATTATAAAGGAAGGGGGACAACACTGATCTTGAGGGGTGCCTATGTTCGCTAGTGTGTAGCACATGGAAGAAGACAAAGTGATAGGAGAACGTTGTTTTGCTTTCTGTGCTCCAGCAAATTAGTTTTCGCCAGCCCTGTAAAGCTTTTACGGCCACTAGAACAGAGGTAGCTGCGATCACTGTCACTGTTGAGCACGTGACGACGTCGTGCGCCGGCGTTCGACTGCCGCCGTGGCGGAGGGCAGCAACCAAGATGGTCAAGCGTGGCAAGGGCCGCCATTACGGTACCATGGGTTTGGAACCGACGAGCCTGTGAGCTATCCTGCCAGGATTCCCTACATTAAGCCACCGACACTTGTCTTGGACGCGACGAGGACAGCTGAGAACATGTCGGATGAACCAAGCGCTGCGAAAAAAGGTGAGAATGGATGACCAGACAGATGACATGAACGAGAAAACTTCAACGTACTCCCTTAGCGAAGGCGAAGACATTGACTGCGATGATGAGGCAGACCCTTTTACGCTTGTGAAGTATAAAAAAAGAAGGCTAGAGGGCATCCCAGTGGTTTTCCGGCCAGTTGAAGACACGAAAACTTTCTGGAAGGTGAATCCGAATGTTGTAGCCTCGGAAATCGTTGAGATTGCAAAGGAGAAAGTGCAGTCTTTCAGAGTGAACAAAGATGGGAGTTTTTCAGTCACTGTCAGTTCTCTCGCCTCGGCCAAGAGTTTGTTGTCATGTGTACAGGTGGCCGGCTCACTAGTGAAGCCATTTATCCCAGAGTCGTACACAAGAAATGTTGGCAAAATCAAAAACGTGCCTCTAGAATACGCAGAGGAACAGCTCACAGAGTATTTAAGAGAGGCGGGAGTGACGTCAGCCAGGCGACAGACCCGTTACATGCGTCACGAAGATGGCACAGTGGAAACGCGCCCAGTGAGAAGCGTAATCTTACAATTCCGCTATGATCGACCAATGCCCGAACGAGTGTACCTTGGCTTCACTAGCCACCCAGTCGAGGAATACCTGGGCCCAGCTCGCCGCTGCTATAACTGCCAACGATATTGCCACCTAGCCAAGAACTGCAATGGAACAAGGCGCTGCAAAATATGTGCAGAAGACCACCATCACAAGGACTGCAAGTCTATAAGGCAACCTAAATGTGCAAATTGCAACGGTCCCCACGCTGCATCATTTTCTGGATGCCCACAAAATGAAGCGGCGGCTATTCAACGCCGACATGACATCATCTACGGTCGCAAGCAGCAACGTGGAACGCCTGAACCGAATATGAACACGGTGAACCCAGCGAAACCACCAAGGCCGCAAGCACCTAAACGTCAAGATACCTCTCTCACATATGCGAAAGCTGCAAGGGGACCATGCAACCGAGACCAAAGTGCTGGACCTTCTACAAGCCAACAACAAATTCGAGAAAAGCCTCAAGAAACGCCTCATCTGCCGACCAACCCCGCGGCCACGGCACGACCAAGTACGAGCACACCGCAACCAGTAAGTGTAATGCAACAGGGAAACTCCTCTGCGTCTATTGCTCAGCTTGTCATACCAATGCTGTTTTCTGCTTTGAAAGCCATCCTTATCGCCATTCCGCACGCAATACCACTTGTTCGATGGAACAAGTGGTATTGCAGTACGCCGTCACAGCGCAGTAGAAGTATGAATAACTGTTATCAAAATGTCGCCATATACCAGTGGAATGCGAATAGCCTTCGCTCTAAGTGTGCTGACTTTAGAAAGCTTGTAGCACAGTTTTCTTTTCCAGTGTTATGTATTACAGAAGCTGGTGTAGACAATGCTTTTAGGCTTGCTAACTATGTTGTTTACATGTCCTCTCGTTCTGAAGCATTGAGCAGAGCGATGATTTGTGTGCGGCGAGACCTGCCGTCAATATTGTTAAATGCTTCATCATCAGACGTCCCAGAATACGTAGCATGTGAAGTTCGATTTGGTCATGTAAAGGTAACCATAGTCAGCGTTTATCTGCAACCTTCTACAAGTACTTCAGCTCCCACTTGTGGGAATGCATGCGCATTCCAGCGGTCGCAGAACGGTTGCGTGTCACATGCGCACGCTTGGGCGAGGGCGGCGCGGTGGGAGAGGGCACTCACGCCGCTTCCCCCGCTGCCTTTCATGCCTCGTCGCAGTGCCGAAACCGGTATGCCCCGCTCCACTCTTTCCACTCTCTCCACTCTTTCCCTTCTCCTAAGATTCGGGGAGATGCCTCCTCTCAACCTCGCGAAGGCGCGCCGCCAGGGGGGTGAAAGCTCGATATGCTAGGAATCGCCATAGATGGCGAAAAAATCAACCGCGGCGCGTTCCAGCTTCAACCGCGGGGAGTGGATCTACTGACCCCTCTCTTAGCTCGAGCTATGGAGGCCGCCATTCGCCCTATTGCACTTTTATGTAGGGGCGCCCGCATCGGTGCCTAATTTCGATGCAGAATATATTGAACAAGGCGAAGACTTTTTCTTTGCCTGATATTAAACTTGCATACAACAAACTGCTGCTTTTAGTGAGCGTACCTTTGAGATACTACGCCATCCTCCTTTCACTAAATATTTTTTGCTTCGGCTGATTCGGCAGTTTACCGACATCGATACTAAGACATGCTCGTTTTTTTTAAATTCGAACTACGCGGCGGCAGAAGTCACGTTAACCGTTTGCGACGCGTTCGGGCAGCGGCGCAAGCTCGCGGTGTTTCGTTTTGCTGTAAATATTTCGTGAAACTGACGATTGCTTTCGTAGTCGGTGATATCGGCTTGCTGTTCTTGTTCGTTCAAAGCACGTTGAAATGCTTCCACAGAGCGCTTTCCCCTGCGCCTCGTCCTTCAAAGCAACGAAGTTCGTTTCAAGCCCCAGCGTGCATGGACCGGTAAGTACAAACCCATTGCTTTTGTTTGTTACAGTTGGTTTTGTTTTTGCGACAGTCAAGCGACACACAGCAACTCGAAAATTTTCAACGTCTCATATCCCTCCACCGACGGAATCCGCGTTCTCTTGAGCGACGTGGCTTCACGTAGGAGCGAGCTGCTGAGTCAATAGAAATGCATTTCTGAAGTTTATATGCAGTCTGGACGTGTTCAAATACACTTCTATCGCCCCTGCACGCACGTCCGTAACTCACCATGTATTAGTACAATGTATGTTATAAAGTTTGCTACATTCACATCAAAAAATTTAAAAAGAAGTGCCTGAGAGAGAGAGAGAAAGCTAAAGCTAATTCCACGTTGTGAAATTCGAGTAAACAGCAAAGCTGGGGATCTCCTTCTTGCCTTATTGTTTATCTTGTGAGAGCAGTTTCACTTATAGGCTTACTTTCATTTAGTGTCACATAGAAACTGGCATTTTAATCATGGATATATTCTTTTTCTGTCACAGCCTCCTGGCTGACACCTGCAGTCAACATTCCTTGTGGACGCACCTCGACACCATGGGCAAGGCACATGCTACGTTAGAGCACAAGCCTACAAGGTATATATTCATACATGCATAACATGCCGCAGTTTACTCGCTCACTTTGTATACTGCTACAATATTTTGTCTTCATACCTTGTTTCTGAATGCATGATGATTTCATGACCCTGCTCCTTTTTTCTTTTTTCAGAGCTGCCATGCAACATCAGGTTAACTGCCCTCGAAAACACAGCCTGCAAGCACAGTGGAACAACTAAACATTTACTACAGCAGGTCACCTCAAACTTCATCTTTGTGATGCTGTAGTTTGTACTTGGTAGGCATGCCATGGAAATATGTTACCAATAGTTGTTGTCCATAGGTGTTAGGTGTCCATTTTGTTATATAATCTACAGTACAATAATGATGAAATTTAACACAAGCTCTATACAATAGTTACATCATGTCAGACTTCTAAGTCTGACAATATGCATTTGATTCAAGGCCATGGTGGTCGCATTTCTATGGTGGCTAAATGCAACATCACCCATGTATACAGGTTTAAGTACGTCTCAACAGGCCCCAGATTGCACCATTAAGGATGATAGTTGGGCTAGTAGATACATACTGATTTGAGGCACAACAAATTAGCATAAAGAAACCACAGGCAACACGAGGGAGTGCATGAGTGGTTGCTACGCTAATTAGTTGTGTCCCACATTATCAACATCAATCCGAAAAGCTTGGGCACGTAAAATTCCTGGTATTATTAGTCATATTACAGCCAAACAAACATCAGGGCAGTGAACGGACATTGTTCCGGCATTTAGTCATGCTTTATGAGATGGTTTACAAAGTTTGTCCGAAACCTTCTTTTTTCTTAATGCATTGAATTGTAACAGTCTACAAAAAACAAAGAATGCCGTAGCTTCGACAAGCTAGCCAGTTCAATTAGCCTTTGAATATATATACAACACATTTTATTAAGTTCTAAACAGCTAAAAAACAACAGATATTAAGTTTTGCAAGCACTAGTTGCAGCATATGAGTGTAAAGGATATTTATGTTATAGGCCAAATTGTGTTCAAGGGATTTGCTCATTTTCTTTTTATATAGCACAGAAATATCCATAATTTGTGGCTGAGCATGCCTACTTCAGGTGGCTGTGATGCCCATTAACATGCCACCCCTTTTCTTTTTTTTAGTGTGCTTTGCACTGTCATACTGCACTGCCTATGAAAAGACTTCACAATGTTGCCGCAAACAAAGCCTAGGAAATTGAAGATATTAAAGGGGCCACAATCAACAGCAAAACTTTGCTGGATGCAAAAGTCGCAAAAGTGCATTATGGCTTAGCCTCATAACACAGCCTCTAATTTGTTTGTCTGTACATTGCAACAACCTCTACCCATTGAAACATTTAATTCGAGGCTATGATCAGAGGCTAAGCGGTAATATAGGCGTTTACGAAGTTTTTTATCCCGCAAACTTTTGCTGTTGACTGTGCATACGACACATGTGCAGCTACACTGCAACATTGTCGATACTTTGATGTTGAGGTTCTACAATTAGCAAGAATACGGTTTATTTTCAAAGAACATGTTTAAAAAGTGAATAATCCAACAACAACAAGCACATATACAATAAGTATGACCTTTATTTTTTCCAGCACTGTCACACATTCACGTAATGTTCCTCCACTTCAATTTGTGTGCATGTGTGTGTTTGTACGAGAGGTGCATAATTTCTGTTGATATGTCCATGCATCACAGACATTGCGCTCATGGCTGAGCGATTCTTTGCCGCATACATCAACCTAGATATGTAATGTATTCCTGAAGCTAATCTGCCCATAATTGTGCCTCTATAATCAGCCTGCATTATCCTAGCATCTCTGTCTTTCTATAGTATTCATATTTTGTTCATGCATTGTAGAATATCTGCTGTCGATTATACCGCCTTCACAGCACACTTGAGCTTATTGGTGCGGTCATTGGTGCCATAGCATTCTCGCTCTACCCGAACTGCATAACTGAACCGTAATAACCCATTTAGTGACAGCGTACACAATTGTGCACTTGTTTTCGGCAGCTTGTTTTTTGGCAGTTCAATCGACAAGCGGCTAAGAAAGTGCAAGAAAGACAGCTTTGGATGAATTGATGTATTCAGTGTGTCATCAGTTTGCCACAGTGTGCTGTGTACTCGTGCAGACAATTTTGTGAAGGCATTACCATATTTTAAGAGTGGTTTGACGTGGGATGTTCAGGGAGCGAGATCAAAAATGTGATTTTCATTGGCTCATAATGAACTTAGCCAATAACAAACTGCACCCGCGTTTCAAGTCTGCTTCTGATTAATTTTATGACAAAGATAAAAGCTGACTGGCCTTAGAAGAAACTTACATTGAATTATGCTCTAATTACATTTATTTACTGGGTAACAAACAGTTCAACACATAACCGAGGTTTCTTTCTTGCTATTGAATGTGAAGTGCTGCGAAATTTGTGTGTGTTAAGATTTGGTGCACTCATAGACGCTTTATCGCAGTTAGCGCTTGAAACAAAAGTGAATGTTTTTTTCGCCCATTACCTACACACCTACGGTATGGGTTCACAGCTGATAGTAGAAATTCGTGCCTATCCTATTGGGGCACAGCGCGACGCTTCTTGTTTGTAACTCATTCACTTATATTTATACAGAGACGGTGCATCCGCGATCGTTTAGGTAACGTTAACTAAGCGAAGCTAAATCGGTGTTACTGTGACATCTGCCAACGTTGCGTACGTTTCGGATTCTGCATCGGGGATTTACCCGCGCTCGCTGTCTCAAAATCAACGCTAACAGAATGGGACGGCGCAATGCAATGAGAGAGCAACATTCGTTCGATCGTATCCCGTCTATCCATGCATATTTTGTCAGCGTTTAGCATGGTTATGCACAAGTTGGAGCGCACTCAGTATGTATGTGTTTTGTTTGGACGCGACTGCTAAGTGTTGGCCCATGTGTGCACTGTACTGTACGTTGTTTGTACCAGCTGTGGTGCCGCAATAAACGATGCAAACCTTACTTGATTGACGTTCTTTTTGCCAGTCGAGGCCTGTTTGGTCACCTGGCGATAAGCTACAGTACCTGTGTACGAAAAGTACACACGCGAGACGCGGTTTAGCGAGAGGAATAAGCAAAATACTACAGCGGGGCTAAATATGGGTGGGAGGGAGGGAAGGGAAGGGGGGGTACAGCAGGGCGCGAACCAGCAAAAACGCGGCTTTCCCCGATGATGATGATAGTACTTGCAGCGCCATCTTCGTTCGCCCTAATGCACTTCACTACGCCGCCGCTACTCTTATTTGTGTTCTACAGTGGAAGGTACAGTTTCCGTTCTCTAAAACGGGTATATAGGTGTTCTCTGGCGCCGCTTTCTCGGAGGTCTTGGGTCTTTCGTCCGGAGGCATCGGGATTGACCGGATCCCCTCCTGGTACGCGAGTTCGCCGCCCGCCGCCGTCACCAAGCGCCTGCCCTTCTTTCCGTGAGTGATCTTCATTCTTGGTCGGAGCGCAAAGCCACACGAAGCGAGCTGAGTCACTATCAGCCCCTTTTCGTCGTGCGCTTTTCTAGTATTGTTGTTTTGCCCAGCCGTGAGGAATATTACTCCTGCGCGCTGAGGCACTTGCATATTTTATACTTGTTGTGTTGGTGGCGTCGAAATAAGGTGAATAAACACCTTCATTTCAAAGGCTTGTCTCTGTTTCCCTGGCCTGAACCCGCCGTGGTTGCGATCTAACGCGAACCGCGGGATAGGGGCCACAGCTCTAATTGTTAGGGCTGCTGCGTTTGTGCTTGCGAGTGTCTGCCACCGCTTGCACCCATGGCAACCTTATAAAGGTTAAGAGAGACCCCTATACACTATATCAGGCCTCTTTCAAATGTACAAGAAGAACGTAATATTTTGCGGAGACTCAACGCACGCAATAGCATGTGGGGAATATCGCCGTGGAAACGTTAAACAAAAGACCATTGAGCATAGTGACTTATGTTTGTTGAATGATGGCTCAGTGACATTTCTACGAGGCTTTAATTACTCAAGTTGCCTGGACCTCACGCTCTGTTCAAATGACATTGCATGTGGAGCACATTGGAGAACAGATATTGAGACAAGGGGCAGTGACCACTTCCCTATTCTAATACGACATCCTCGGCTCCGCTTTTCGACTTATCGGCGCTCTGCGAAGATAACTAACTGGCAGGCGTTTCGGTATCATACTACAAGCCAAGCTGATTCAGTCAGCGATATCCAGGGTTTAGTGTCACTCATAGAAGACAAATTAAACCTATGTTCGAAGTATGTAAAAATTCCTGACGGCTATTCTGGCGTAGACTCTGAATACGAGAGGCTTAGAGCAATACGGCGTAGAGCAGAAAGGAAATACCGACTCACAGGCCTTATTGAGGATTACAGAGAATGTCAAAAGATGCATGATCGCATGAAACGGCAGCTGAATAGAGTAGGTACGAAGCACTGGCGTGAATTCTGCACTTCCCTTACCCCACTTACAGCAGAGGCAAAATTATGGAACGTTCTAAGGTCTTTAACTGGGCCATGGAGTAACCCACCAACAACCATTCAGGGTCCTAGCTTTGGTCCAACAAGTGCCAGAAACGACAATTGCAGACGAGTTCTGCCAACTTATCACACGTCGAAGTGAAGCGGTCGATACACCTGAATATAGTGGCTCTGTTGAACAGTAAAAGCATTGGTCAATGTATCTTTCAACAGACATCATCATGAGTTAGACCAGACTTTCTCGCTAGGGGAATTGCAGAACGTGCTCGATTCTTGCCGGCAGAAGACAGCAGCTGGACCGGATGGCATAACATATGCAGCTCTGAAGAACCTGGGCCCTTTGGCTACGAATACCCCTTTGAGGCTAGGGTTTCGGAATGCCTTCCTCCATCTTGGAAATTAGCAAGAGTGGTTCCGATACTAAAACCTGGCAAAATTCCATTATCTATAGACTCCTTTCGTCCTGTCAGCCTGACAAGTTGCCCCTGTGAACTTATGGAAAAAATGATTGACGCTAGCTTCAATGGTGGACAGAATGCACTAACGCACTGCCAGAAAATATGGTGGGATTCCGTAGGCGCCGGTGTACGATGGATACTATTTTAGACCTGGTCACCTATGTCGAACACGAGAGAAGTTGCGGAAGACTCACCATTGCAGTGTTCCTAGACATAAAGCGTGTATTTGATACAACTAGCCACATTTACGTACTGCATGGACTAATTCAGTTGGGTATAACTGACCGAACACTGAGATGGATTGCGGAATTCTTAAAGGCCCGTATTCACAAACTAAACTTATGACTTAAGTAAGCGATCGGCCCTTAACGCGTTTCACAGAGGAATCTTGTACTTAAGGTATCCTTAAATCGGCACTTAACTACCGGAAAGTAAAGTACAGCTACTGGCTACCTTAAAGGGACACTGAACAGGTTTTGAATTCGCGAATTTATTGCGAATTCGGTATCCGCGACCTCTTACAACATGCCTACGGAGGTTGTTTTCGCGATGTTCGATTAAACAACGGCGCTATAAGCGAGCAAACTTTGACCGAGGGAACGCCCCCCTCGGCGCGCGCGCGCGCAGGGGCGGAGCTTGGGAGAGATAGACACGTGGGGAGGTGACGTCATCGTCAGGGTCGAGCCGCCGGGCCGCCTGCGTCGCTCAGTCAGCTCAGCTTGTTTCTGCTGCGATCTGCTGCCTAGCGAAGCATCAGTTCTGCCAGTTCGTAGGGATTTCTTGCCATTGCACCGTTCTCTTCTGATTGAAGATTTTCGCCATCCGACATTCACTACTTGTGTTTGTGCAAGGTTGAAGTGGCCTCGCGATGCCGAGTTACGATGGATGGATGGATGGATATTAGGAGCTGCTGCGTCGCTCAGTCAGCTCAGCTCAGCAGTTACTGCGCGGCATATGGCTGCCGCAGCACTTACAGTCGCGATGAGGTCGCTTTTCACAAGTTTCCTCGGGATCAGAAGATGGCTGCAAAATGGTCCGCTGCAGTTAAAAGAAAAGACTTCAAACCTACGAGATCAAGCGTGCTGTGCTCCAAGCACTTTCGTGACAGCGACTACGTACGAAACCCGGCTCTCATGCAGTCGCTGGGATTGACGATCAAGAGTGTGCGACTGAACAGCGACGCGGTTCCTTCTGTGTTTCCGCACCTGAAGGGGCCCTCGCCGCCACCACGACTTGCCTTCGTGAATTTTAAATTTCTTAAATTTTTTTGTTGTTGTGATGCACCTCGGATGTTTCTGGCGGTCGCGAATCTGCCGAATTTCGAGGCAGCAGCAGCAGTCCTCTTCTTTCCCCATTTGCACGCAGTGCACGCATGAGCACCTATGGCGAAAACACGTGTACACAGATTTCAGCACGCAGCATCGAAATCAGCTACTCTACACGACAGTCGCATGCTTCCATCACTGTAGTACTGGGCAGAATTTAGAAAAAGCGACGGTATTATAAAAAACAGGACTGCAATATATGAGCCAAGCTATCCTTGCGCAATTTTTCAGCGCAGTTCAGAGCACATGTCACCACTGCGGCGAGAGCGGCACTCGTCTGGCTTTCTTTTTTTTTTTTTTTCTCGCGGTAGCATACTGACTCATCGCGTGCGCCTTGCCCGCTGCGAAGTACGATACTGACTGCATTAACAACGCTGCACTCTGAGCTGTGAAATCCACGAACAGCTGATGTTTCTCCACGATGCCCGCGCGTAGCGCGGACCGTGCCAATACGCGGCTAAAAGCGAGTGCCGGTGCTGCTGTTTCTTATCAAATTTGATATCCACGGATGAACGTATCATTTGTAACAGTTTACTACAGTGAAATTAAGCACTGATATGCATCTTATACGTACCATGTCTATGTTTCCGACGCTGATTAAGGTGACTGGTTGTTGTTATGTGGGGTTTAACGTCCCAAAACCAGCTATGATTATGAGAGACGCCGTAGTGGAGGGCTCCGGAAATTTCGACCACCTGGGGTTCTTTAACGTGCACTGACATCGCACAGCACGTGGGCCTCAACATTTCGCCTCCATCGAAATGCAGCCGCCGCAGCCGGGATTCGATCCCGCGACCCTCGGATCAGCAGCCGAGTACTAGACCACCGTGGCGGGGCAAGGTGGCTGGTTGAGACTCGCTTTCCTGTGCCGCTTCAGTCGTCGCCTTTACAGTGGCGACCTGCTCGAACATGTACGGATGTACAGAGAACTCGTTCCGACTTTCACAGTTCGCCATACTAACAGCAACTACCCGATTTCAACAGATAAACACGGCATTGCCTGCCGGCGAGCGCAGTCTGCTGTCCTCACCTTCCTGACAATGATGTCATGGAGCTTCGACCAATCACAGCGGCGGCGAGACTCGCGATGGCGGCCGCGGCGCCTGCTGCTTGTTTTCAGCAAAATAAAGTTATTTGCGTTGGTTTATGCAAATTTCCGACTTGATTTTCGAGTTCGCCGCACGAAATTACGTATCATTACACTATAATCTCGTTTTTTTTTAAAAGTGGTTCAGTGTCCCTTTAAGGGCGACTTTCGCAGTTTTCTCATCAAACAAAATGGCCGACTACAACGGCAGTCTCGCTGAGTTCGCCGATTTTGCTCGCCGTGTACAAGAAGTTGCACATGATGAAGCATATCGTTATGCGCCGCCGTTACGCCCCATTCTCAGGGATCGGCAGAATCCATTAGAGACCTATAACGACGCGGAATTCCTGTGCCGGTACCGCTTTTCCAAGCGAGCGGTGATACGGCTGCTGGAAATGCTGCCGCTGTGCCCAAAGGACCACGAACGCGGTCACCCTGTTCCGCCACTGCTCCAGCTCCTCATCGCACTGCGATTCTACGGCGCCGGAACCTTTCAAGTTGTTACCGGGGGCCTTGTTAATGTGTCTCAAGCAAGCGTGTCACGCATCAACACACGCATATCAAGAATGATAGCCGACACATTGTTCCCGCAGCTTGTGAAATTGCCCAGCGCCACTGAAGCGGCCGTGATAATGGAGGAATTTTATGCCATGGCGCGTTTCCCTGGTGTAAGCGGCAGTGTTGTACACGTTCCTCCAAAACAGGAACGAAAGCTCGTTCCTCGTTCCTTCCCGATTTTATAACGAGTTCCCGTTACAAGTTCCTTCAGTCAGAAAGGAACGCGTTCCAGTTACATTTTGGAAATTGGAACGTGTCGTTACATTTACGTTACATTTGATTTTTAAGATTCAGTATAGTCTCGGAAAATTGTGAGCTGAAATAAAGTGACTTAAACGCTTTAAATTCAATTCGAGCTACGTACATTTCGTGAACTTGAACCTTACCGGCAGCAGATTACCTGGAGATAGAAAATATGAAAATAAATGCTTCTAGACATTTTTTCAGGGAGCGCCGAACGTAGTCCCGAATTGTTCACAGCGAATTGGACTCTAGTCTATTACAAGTGCAACACATAATGGGTCTTCCAATGAGTAGCCAGAATAGTGCTCCTCAGATGTGCAGATAGAAAGTCACTCAGATTCACCAACACATGAGACATTGTGAGTAGCAAGCCTACATTTAACACTAAAAGCTACGTATGCTGTAGACCTGTCGATCTACATCAATTGGCATATAATAGCTCGTGCTTCACCCGCGTCTATCAATACTGCAACAAGATTTCCCGATATGTCGTCATCATTTGCTGCCCTAAATTTCTTCCCTCAGTATTAGTAGTATTAGTAGTTTTTTAGTCGTTTAGTAGTCTAATTGACAGTTCTGAATATATTATTTTGCTTAGGTCTCACAATTTTAAAGCATTTGTGATACTGTTCTTTCACTGTTATTTATGGTGGTGCGCAGCGTGTGTCGGTGTGGAGAATTCGAACTGCATGATCAGCTGATGAGCTTACCGACGACGACGTAGGAGTATCTTTTTTTCTTATGGCGTCCTAAGGAGTACGCTTTGTCTGTTCAAGTTCTACAGCAGAGCCACCTTCATGCAATACTGAAATTACATTAATATGTGGAGAATAAATAAATAAATAAATAAATAAATAAATAAATAAATAAATAAATAAATCGCCTCACGTGCATCATTTCATCGGACGCCAACCAAGAAATGATGTCTGAAAACAAAAATGACGTATGTCACGCTTGAAAGGTTCGCAGCAGCACAACCGCACACCCAAGTAGCAAAAGCTTGCGCATGTGCTACTGAGCGTGGCTCTAGTTCTTATGAGATCAAGACATAGTAGAAATCATACCTAATGTGAACAAGAAAGTAACAAATGGGCCGATTTGCACTTAGAATACAAAGCTGTCTTTTCGTTATGCGAATAGGAAAGAACATTAAATAAACCATATCTGCACGCGCTTCTTTAAGATTCTCGCCGATCTTTTCGACACTCCACTTGTATTGTTTGATGGAGCACAATTCATACATTGGGCTAAACACAGGCGTGCGGTGTTGTATTCAGTCGGTTGAAACATCGGGGGTAGTCATGGCCAGGAAGCAATCTATAATTCCACATCGGCACTCATTGCAACAGAATCTGATGGCACATGAGGCGAGATGGTGTTCCGTGATTTTCGAATGCCAAGTGAAAGGTCACTGCAGTGTGTCCAACCTTCAGAACGACCCTTCCTTGCTCTTCAGACTGGCTCAAATAAAGCGAAAGACTTCTACCCCTCCCCACGTGGTTGGTGTCGTCCCGCGCTCTTTCCTGTCGATTTCCTGCACCCCTGCTGGCGCCTGAGAGTTTTCGCCATAACTACGGCCCTTTCGTCGACCCCTTTCGTCACAGCAGGAGGGCCAAGTTTTCCTTTTTCGGCGGACGTTGTCGCCCCATCAGCAGAGGCCGGCAGCGTGTCGAGTGAGTACGCTGCGTCGGAACGGTCGCTTGCAACACGACTTTCGGAGAATCCTACAATTCCCCACTCAAGCAAGCCGGGAGCGTCCGTGGAAACACAGCAGCTGATGTCTTCTCAGCGATCTTCAGTTGGACGTTTGACAAGAGACCACGCCACCCTTTTGTTAACAAACCCCAGCTGGCTCGGTGGTGCTGGCTGGCCTTGTAGTTCTGTTCTCCAAACTATCGTGGTTTACGTTTTCGGCTGCTAAGTGTCGCCAGCCCGCACACAGCTACGTTGATCGAGACACTGCCTGCCTGCTAGCCACGTCACGTTATCTTGACTTCACGGTAACATTTGCCGCTGCTCGTCTGCTTCGCCGAGCGGTCTCCTGCGTAAAAAATGCCATTGACGCCGAGGCCCACACGTTTGAGCCGTAACCGCATTCTCAGAACCAATGCATTGAGCAAAGCGCGCGTTGTCAGTGTCTTAAGTTCGAAGGGAGCCTTGGCGGCGGGATCTGAAGGGATGAAAGGAATTTCGCGGCTGGCTGCGGTCCCGCCTGCGTTGCTGTAGACAGCCGGAAACATTTCGCCCAGCGACAGTGCGCGGCCACCGTATGGGGGTAACGAAATGCACTTGTGTGGTGTGCTTACACTGGCGAAAGAGAAGTTTCGCCCTCGTCGAAGCCTCGAAGAGGGAGAGTAAAGGAGTGACGTTTTGCGTGTAGTTTTCTTTTGAGTGACGGAGACTGCTAACAGGGAAGCGGGGACTCAAGGCTCGGCCTCGGCGGTTGTGGCCCGGCCTATCCGTCCTGCATGCGGACCTGTGGAACGCTTATAAAAGGAACGTCGTTCCCCCTGCCGTTACTGCATAAATGTAACGCGTTACCGTTACAGTTCCACCAACTCTTAAAGGAACGCTAGCGTTCCTTCGTTCCTCCAAAAAGGAACTAGTTCCAGGAACGTCGTTCCTTGGAACGACGTTCCGTACAACACTGGTAAGCGGGTGTATAGACTGTACTCATGTTCGCATAAAAAATCCCGGCGGAGAAGACGCGGAGGTGTTCCGGAATCGAAAGGGCTACTTCTCAATCAATGTCCAGGTATGTATACTGCACTGCTATTGACATAAATGCCGAATATGCCAATACCTGATTTATTATCATGTTTCCACAACTAGCAGTGTGACGTTGTATGCACAACATAAGTTGTATTACTTCAGGAGCATTCTGGGCTGTTTCACAGTGGAAAAAAATTGTCTTGTTTTGCAGGTGATCACAGGGCCTCAGCTTCAATTTTTTGATTTGGTGGCCAGCTGGCCGGGTTCGGCTCACGACAGCCGGATATTCGACAACAGTTGGGCCAGAGTACAATATGAGAGAGGGACTGGCATCCTACTAGGCGACAAGGGGTATCCCTGCAGGTCCTACCTCATGACCCCATTTAGGGACAGAGGGACGAAAGACAGCCCTCAGTACAGGTGAAGTCAAGTTAGAGGAATGCTATTGGGTTTACAAAAAATGCGTAAATTGAGCAAAAAGTGCTTTCTTTAGGTACAACAAGTCCCTCTCACGGACTCGCTGCAGTGTGGAGAGGACGTTTGGAGTGTGGAAGCGAAGGTTCCCATGCCTTGACATGACGCTTCAGATAAAAACATCAATTCCTATCGTCATCACTGCTTGTGCCGCACTCCATAACTTCGGCCACCTCCTAAGAGAACCCATCCCACCTCCACCACAAAGCCAGGAAAATCATGACAGCGGTTCGTCGGCTCCTACGTCAATTGCTTCACCAAGACCACCAGCAATGCCACCTGTGCCAGACACAGCAAGCGGTTTCAGGATGAGGGAGCGCATAGTCGCACAGTATTTCGCTTAAACGAAATGACACAAAATCACACAGACATGACTTTATTCGTACTGTTTTTTCATTACGTCGAGTTGGAGTTTAAGCATTTCTGCCTTTCCTTTCTGATTAGCTATTTTTAGTCGAAAAAGCTGCAGTTTTTCACTGTGCTGTGCTTTCTTCTGCTTGTGTTCGATGCGCATGAATTTCAGCCTCAATAAATGCTCCTTTTTCTTTTGCTCACGGTCCTCTTTGATGGCATCCAGGCGGGCACCCAATTCAATTGAGACCGCCGTTTGCCTCTGGTTGCCGCAGGTTGAAGCGCGTTTCGTGCCAGCTGGCACAGCGGCGCTGGAACTTGCCGCTGCAGCGGCACTGGAACTTGCTGCAGATCGTACAGCTGCAGCCTCTGATGGTGTTGCACCACCGCCATTGCGTGGTTGGCTGTCTGAAGCGTCTTGTACTTGGCCATGGGGGCGTGCAGTATTTGTTGGAGCATCTTCCATCGGGCTACAGTTGTCGTCCCATGACCAGAGGTCTGTTGATTCGTCGTACATGTCTTGACAACCTGCAGAAACAGCTAAAATGAGCACACTGCTAGGTGATTCCTGCATAGCTACACCAAAAGTGTCGCCCTGTGGTGAACACCTTGCTGTACATGTGCACTCTGCAGCTGTGCAGAGCCTGAAGTGCCCTTTGTAACAATTTTATTTTTATAAATGCTACGCACTGCAACCTGTGTTATATTTTCAACGCTTGTTCTTGCCGAGAACAGCCACTACAGTATGAAAGCACCGAGGCCTGACAAACACACCATTCGGAAAATGACTGAAATACTGGACACTGCAGATGTGTACGTTATAGCTCCAACGTAATAAATGAAGAGCATTTTTGTTACAAAAAATTGAACGTAACAGACCAAAAACATGGGCAATGAAAAAAATACGAAGAAGCCATACCAGCGGACTGTTCCAGAGGCCTGTCTTGAGTCTCTGACAGCAGTGCAGCGACAGCAGGTGTGCACTGTGATTTGGAAGGTTGCGATCCCCCTGGCACAGCATTATGCCGGCAGCGGTCACTGTCACATGGATTGGGCAGCCGAACAGACATGTGTGACGCGATGTCTCCAACGCGCTGCAGCTCGTCGGTCATCTGGCTTGGCGGTGGTGTTCCGCCACCTGGCATTACAAAAAAGAAAAGAAGCGGGCGCATATTACATATAGAATGAGGCTCCCAAATAAAGCTTTTTTTAAAGCACAGCATACAGAGTGACCACTCAACGAACGCACAAAACACGCGAAACAAATGCGTAAACGCAGCGATGCGTCTACTGCTCAGCGGAATAAATGCTGCGATTTCGACTCTTCACTGCAAGTAGCACAAATTTAAAAAAGACGCAATCACGATAGCAAACGCTGTGACAAAGATACGGCTCACCAACTCTGCCTATTTTGGCGACTTCATGCACGGCCGGACTTAAAAGAGACGCGCTGGCGTTCCTTCTTATTAGCTAATGAAAAGCAATGCGAGCGCGTCTCTCAAGTCCGGCCGTGGTTCAGGTCATCGAGTTAAATGTCCGTGCGGTGTAAAATGCACACATGCAGGATATGTCGCCAGTAATATCGCAATTTCAGCCAAAGCAACGCTTACCTGTCGCAAACCGCTCCCGCATGTCTTCAGCGTTTGTTCTTTTCCACTTGTCTTTGAGGTTCTCCCAGCATTTCTTCAGCTGGGTCCATTTGCGTGGCGTCACGTTGTGGCGGCAGTTAAATTCGTCCTCGATTTTTTTTCCAGGCCTCTCGTTTCCGACTCACGGACGCCGCGTCAGTCCTCTTGTTTTCCACGACGCTGCGGTGGCGTGAGAGCAGTTCCAGCAACACGGCGCGTTCTTCTTCAGAGAAGTTCTTTTTCTCTGCGTGGTCGCGTCAAAGATTGCACACACACACCGTAATGAAGCGCTTAACGTCAAAGAGGCACAGAAACACTGCAGTCCACCGCACGTAACAAATGCAACATAACTATTGCGACGGCGACAGAGGCGACAGGAGGCCCGCGTATGACCGGGGGTGACTGTAGGCCATTGTGGCCAGACGAGTTCAAACAAAGCACTGAAAATGTAATATTTGTTTCATTTACCTAGCACAGTGTTCATTTGAACGCTGCATCATTTCTTTCCCGTTATTTTGGCGTAACAGTTATTATTTTGCAAAATAAATACATCGTACACGCTAATTATTTGCGTAGCCTCGACACCATACCACATACTAGTATCGAAAAGTGTCACTTCGGAAAGTAATACTTAAGTGCCGTTTAGGAAACACTTTCCTGCAACTTTCCTCATACTTGTACTTTCCTCACACTTACCGTGCCTCCACTTAAGTTTCGTTTGTGAATACGGGCCAAAGGATAGGAAGTTCTACATTGAAACAGCTGATGGAAAAACTAGGGAGCATCCAGCAAACCAAGGCGTTCCGCAAGGCAGCGTGCTAAGTCCACTTCTCTTCAATTGCGTAATGGCTGAATTGGCCCACATTTTGCCAGCCTATTTACATTATTCACTATATGCCGATGACCTATGCATATGGGCATCAGGCTCGAAGGCTCAATCCGTTCAACAGCGACTACAAACTGGCCTAATAATCATTAATGAGTTTATGAAGAGCAGCGGTCTGATGCTGTCTCACGAGAAAACCGCAGTGCTTCCTTTCACAAGGAAATGCCTCAAGAGGTTCCAGCTCAAGATAGACTCTCAGCGTCTGCAGCTTGTGCGGCAACACAAGTTCTTAGGAGTTATTTTGGACAGGAGGCTGTCATGGGCTACACAAACAAAAGCACTGGAGGCGAAAGTCAACGGCATAATTAACATTATTCGTCGAATTGCAGGAGTCAAATGGGGCAGTTCCACTTCCTCTTTGTTACGCATTCATGCAGCCATTATTAAACAAAGAATAGCATACTCTGCCCCTGCGTTACATGGCATATCTCGCAGTTTAGAAGATTAATGGCCAGAAGCTTGCATATATGTCTAGGCGTACCGCGTACATCTGCCAGCGCCTTGGTAATCGCCGAGTCCCATCAGCCAACTTTTTATGCTCTCAGATTTACAGAAACTTGCCGCCACTACTCCCGGTTCGCTACGCAACACGCTAATCATCCACTATACCGAGCTCTTCATGAAAGAACAGGCGCACGAATGCATGAATCTATACTGCAGTGCAAAAACTTATTGCCGGTACACGAATATTGGCCTGCAAGCATGAATCATCCCCCATGGCAACTAGCGATTCCAGAAATCGCTAGAAACCTTATCGCATTTTACACTACATATATGGACCGCATTCACGTCTACACCGATGGGTCATGTTTGAAGCAAAGCTCTACATCGGCGTACGTCATACCTGCATACCAAGAGAAAAAAGCTTGTAAGCTCGGTCATTCTACAACATCCACAACGGCAGAACTTTACGCAATACTTTCGGCGCTACGTTTCATATATCACCAGTCGGGGCCTCTTCGATGGGTTGTTCTGAGTGACTCGCAGGCGTCATTGCTCAGCTTGAAAGCAATCAGCCTGGGAAAAACTAGCAGCCCGTTGACATACGAAATACAGAAAACGTACGCCATAGCAACAAATTTAGACCACGATATAATTTTTCAGTGGATTCCCAGTCACTCTGAAATCACAGGAAATGTCACAGCGGATTGCATGGCCCGCGCAGCGCATCAACAGAACGATAACGATATGTCACTCTTCCCTCTAACGGCGAGTGATGCACGATGTAATCTGAACGGACTATGCAGACGCTTGTCCGAGGAAACTTCGTTTTCAGACGATGCAGAAAACTCGCGATTGTTCAATATAGATCCTGGAATGACGTTTCATATTCCGTTTGGGATTAACCGATCTGTGGAAACAGTAATTCATAGGTTACGACTAGGTACTGCATATACTAGGAGCTTCCTTTATAGGATAAGGAGAACTGACAGCCCCACCTGCTCATGTGAAGAGGCTGAAGAAGACATAGAACATCTTCTTCTTCAACGTAAAAATTATCATGCCCCACGTAAAAAACTTCTACAGAGATTAAATAATCTGGGTAGACGCCCACTGTCATTAGCGAAAATTCTGGGCCTTTGGCCTGCACAGAAATTACAGCACGTCGCGGCACGCGCACTCGTGAACTTCTTAGAGGACTCAAGAATACCGGAAAAATATTAACCTGCATCAAGTTGGGGCCTGCATCGCAATTATTATGAAGCACTAGGGGTACATATTTCCTGTATCTTCTACTTGTTGCTATATTTATCACTAGCAATTAAGAGACAGTCTACAATCAGTATGCGCTATGTGATCATGTTGAACTTGACAGTGTGGACGGTACTGATGTGTGAACATTGGTAACTTATGAATTTCTTGTTTACTGGACAGTTGTACTGGAAGAGTGACCCTCCATGCGTGATGTGATGTGATATGTGTACTGGAAAAGTGACCCTATATGTGATGTGATGTGATGTGATATGTGTGTCCGTGCCCGAGTGCTTTTATTGATGAACTTTGATGAACTGTACGTAACTTTGTGATGTAAGCCACCCAGTAAGAAGAGGAGTAGCCGGCACCGCACATGGGCACCGACCTCTCCTTAAATTACATTTATTTAAAAAAAAAAGGTTGTCTATTCACATGCTGGCTGTTCGGTTTCGCAGGAAAGCCCTTATATATTAATAGGTTCGTTGGCCGACTCTTAGGTCCACCATGGCATTTAGGATGGCGTCATGCTTGACATTATCGAATGCCTTTTGCAGGTCAATTGCAAGGACCGCTTTTGTGGGCGCCGGTATGAGTGTCGAGAATGGCGGTTGTGAGCTGTAGCATGGCATCTTGTGTGGAAAGGCCAGATCGGAAGCCAATCAATGAGTGTAGGTATTGACCTGTATATTCCATGTGTTCGTTAACTCTAGCCAGAATGACTTGCTTTAAGAGCTTACCCGAGCTACAGGTAATACCTGTGCCACACGGGCGCGCAGAAAGTCTTTTACGCAAGCGGTCTTTTACGAAGTTAAAATACTTTTAACGAAGAGGCGTTGCGGCGCAGGCACACGGCACCAACGATCTATTTTTAGTGTTTTCTTTCGAAGACGCTACCGAAAGCGTGGCGCTAGCAGTTAAAAGAGAAGCAATGAAAATAAAACGATGTATATCGATATACAAATGAAAGACTTATTGCGTTGCTCACTTCTTCAAATAAATTTAAGAATAACAGATGAAGAAACACCAATGTGAAGGTTTCTTGCACCTAGTTTAGGAAGCGTCCGCATAACTAGCGAGGTGTACAAGTCCGTCTGGCACTGGACTTTTATTTACCATATTGATGTTTTGGTGCTCTCGACACGTTATGCGCGACCGTACCGAATAAAGAGCGAGAATCGCAAGCCTTACGGCCTGCAATGAGTGGGGGCTATCTTCCCAAAGCGTGATTAAACTCCAGGTGTCCGCCTCCGACCATTGCAGACGCTGCTTTTTCCGTGCGCCGACGGCTGCTTGGTCCTCGGGGTTGGCAAGAGATGCTCACACGACTGGAATGCCGAGTACACACACGACAGCCGAGCACGCTTTACCCGCTTGTACAAAATGGCGCGGCGCGAGTCCGAGCGTCACCACGTGGTTACCAATGCGTTCTAGCTGCTCACGATAGCAGAAAAGGAAACAACCATTAAAAGCGTTCATTACACCTTCTAAGGGATATGAAATTTGTTTTTACGAAGAGCCTTGGTGACAGAAAAATAAGTATTCGCTCTTTTTTTTTTCCACCAGTAGAAAATTGCTGGCGCCCACTGGTTTCGAGGCTACTCATTCGGAGCCGTAAAAGAGATCGACGAACTCGGTTTACAAAAAAGACCGCTTCTGAAAAGGAGTTCGCTTCTCTGCCGTGTGTCTGCTGTCAGGAACTCCTTTTCGGAAGAATACCTTTAGTGCCCGTGTGACAGGGGTATAAGCTAGATGGGTCTCATATTTTCTGGGGTAACTGGTTTATCAGGTTTTGGTATAAGGATAACCCTTCCATGGGTCCATTCTGCTGGCAGTACTCCGCTCTGCCAATGCGTGTTCAATATATCGGATGGATCTAGTAGGGAGTTGTCATCTAGGTTCCTAAGGGAGGCGTTTGTTATGCGATCTTCGCCTGGCGTGGTGTTATGGAGTCTATTAAGCGCTGCGCAGATTTCTTCTATAGCTATATCCCTGTCCATCTCATTGTTTGGTGGGCCCGTGAACTCTGGCAAGGGAGTTCACATTCACACACAGGCATTCACAGTTCACATTTATGATTGTATGTTAGTCGAGCAACGAGATTCCTATCTTGTTGCTTACTTTTGCTCGGGTCAATCAGGTGCTTTAAAAGATGCCATGCGCGAGCGGTAGTAAGATTCATTTAATATGAGCTGAATTAGCGCTGCTCGTTTACGGCGTACGCTGCGACAGTTCCAATGCCAAAGTTTTAAAACGGGAGGAGTCTTGGAATTAGAATAATCACCTGCCATTTTGTTGACCAGCAGTATTTAATGTAGGGAGGGGGTCAGTAGTGTGGGGTGATGGCGCCGCCTGCATAAGGTTGGTTGCCTCTGCCACCATTACGCCCAGTTGTGCCCTGAGCTGGACACAAGGTGTCTAGTTTGTTATCTACAATTTTGAAGCGTTCATCTATGAGGGAGTCAATCCGCTCCTCGAGAGTTGGGAATCGAGCTTCGAGTGCTTGGAGGCGATTTTCTAGGAATTGTTGGAATTCTTCACGCATCTGCTTTTGAAAATCTGCCAGTCTTGCCGTTAATTTTTCCTCAAGTTTAGCTTCAAACTGGGCCTCCATCTCAGCTGTTTTATCTGATGGCAGAGGGACTTCCTTTCTTTTCTTTTTTGTAGGCGGTGAAGAGGTGGGAGTTTCTGTAGGAGGCGATATCGGGGTGTCTAAGGATAAGGGGTGAGTAAGGAGTTTGTATGAGGTTTGGGTGATGGCCTATCGCAAACTTCTTACCTACTCCCGAAAGTGGGCCATCTCCTCGTCCTGGGGGCCTGGTTTACGGCTGACTCGTTCCGCCCATGTTAGCTCCTCGGGGACTTTCGGTGGGACTGATGGTTTCCATGACGGGAATTACTCTTAGTGTAGCTTACAGTGTACTAGAACATTCTAGTACACTGTAGTGTAGCTGCCCTCTTCTGGTAGTTCCTCTCTGTGCTGGTGGCTTCGTTGTTTTCGGTCGCTGTTTTGCTTTACACCACCATGTTCCCCGCAGGATCATCTACAATGGGGGAGTGCACCTATGCACACCATACCGAGCCACACCATGCCATACAGTAATA
Source organism: Hyalomma asiaticum (assembly GCA_013339685.2). NCBI lineage: Eukaryota > Metazoa > Arthropoda > Arachnida > Ixodida > Ixodidae > Hyalomma > Hyalomma asiaticum. Next base: position 21,636,061 of record CM023484.1, read on the forward strand.
TACAAGCTGTTTACAAAAGTAAATTCTACGAGGATAAGAGAAACATTTGACTTTAACCAACCAAGAGAACAAGCTGGCTTTAGGAAGGATTACTCAACAATGGACCACAGCCACGCTATCAACCTAGTAATTGAGAAGTACGCGGAATATAACAAACCTCTTTATATGGCGTTTATCGACTACGAGAAAGGATTTGGCTCCATAGAAATACAAGCCGTTCTAGAAGCTCTACGTCGACAAGGGCTACCTGACCTATACGTGAAAACCATAAACAACATATACAAAGACTGCACAGCCACACTACTCCTACATGAGAGAAGCCGAGAAATCCCGATCGGGAGAGGTGTCAGACAAAGAGATACGATCTCCCCGATGCTATCCACTGCATGTTTACTATAAACGTCCAGACTGGGAAGAAAAGGGAATTCGAACAGACGGAGAATATCTAAGCAATTTACGATTTGCAGACGACATTGCGCTCTTTTGCAATGATGGAGACGAACTACAAAACGAGATTGATGACCTAAACCGGGAAAGTATTAAAATTGGACTAAAAATGAATAGACAAAAGACCAAAGTTGTGCTCAATAGCCTAGCTAAAGAACAGGAATTTAAAATTAAGAGTGAACCCTTAGAATGTGTGAGCGAATACGTATACCTGGGACAGTTAATAACAGGAACACCTACCCATGAAAAAGAAATTCTCCGTAGAATAAGGATGGGCTGGAGCGCATTCGGAAGGCATTACGAAATCATGACTGGAAACTTGCCGCTGTCACTAAAGCGCAAAGTATTCAATCACTGTATTCTCCCAGTACTAACGTACAGTGCAGAAACGTGGCGGATGACGAAAAAACTAAAGATGAATCTAAGGAGCACGCAACGTGCAATGGAAAGAAAAATGATAGGTGTAACGCTAAGAGATAAAAAAACGAACGGAATGGATTAGGAACAGACAAGAGTAGCTGATATTATTATACCAATTAAAGGAAAGAAGTGGACCTGGACATATGTCATGAAGAGGAAAGATAACAGATGGACAGTAAGAGCGACGGAATGGATACCAAGAGAGGGAAAATGCAACCGAGGTGGGCAAAAGGTTAGATGGAGCGATGAAGTTTGCGGGCATAAAGTGGAGCCAACTCCCTCAGGATAGGGTGGATGGGAAATCGTTGGGAGAGGCCTTCGTCCTGCAGTGGACCTAGGATAGTGATGCTGCTGCTGATGATGATGCTTGTCTGTATTTGTCCGCTTGTTATGTCCGATTTAAATCGGAACCTACAACAAACGGTATGTATTTCTTGCTCTTAACCGGCACAAAGTGTGTTCGCATGAAATCTTCATTTCGTTCGGTCATTCAGCTGTGGCGCGTACCCGCATAACCAGAGCCGACAATGAGCCGCACGTGACTTATCGTCGTCAATAGGGGCTTACATGACGAGTATACCAGTTAGGCATGTGAAGCGAATAGGCACGAAGCGAAAGACATGATCAGGGGAGCACCGAGACGTACGCAGCGAGATCGATACGTAGATGGATATGGTCAAAGTCGCTCAAGTTCGCCAAGAAACGCTTGTGGGGACCGGGGCGAAGCGCGTACCGCGTGACGCCATGTTTTGCATGGAATGCCCCTACATCCCCCTCTCCCAGCTGGACGCGGCGGCGACCAGCTGGGACTGCGGAGGGCTGGCCGCCTCGCTCCATGTGGCTTTAACTAGGCTGTCATTGGACAGCGACTAATTTCTAGAACATTCGCCCGTTTCTGGTTTTGGAGACGCTCGAGAGAACTTGCTGGGACTTGGAGAGGTGCGCACGTACTTCTGTGACCCTCCGGCCGACCAGGCCATCGGTCGGATGGCGTGCCTCTGCGAGCCCCAGCGACCACGGCGGTGACCTGCGACCGACGCCCATGTCTGTATGTTCTTCTTCTATTTTCCTTTTCTGAGGGCTCGCGGTCGCGGGTACGCTGGCCGGGGGTTAGGTGCTCTCCCCTTGCATGTATTTTTGTGTGTTATTGTGTGTTCGCGTGTTGTTATTGTCCTTTGTTTGTGTTCGTGTGCGTTCGCGTGTTGTTTATCGTTGTTATCCTTTATATTTAATTAGATCTTGATTCGGCCTTGTAGTATTTGTTTCATTTAACGTGTTTTATTAAACTACCATGCTCGGAGAGTTGCGCCTAATGTTCTCCTCTTTCGCCGCGTGCGACTGTTCGCGCTGCCCTGCCTTGAGACGGGCCGCGGGCTGACGCGCGCGGTAACGCGGCGATGCATGGCTGAGATAGCGAGTGCGCGGACGCAACTACCACATTAGTGAGTTTTAGTATATCGGAAAGCAGCAAACGCAAAGATTTAGCGTAAGGTTAACGTTACCGTGGAACACACCGCGCACGCGCAGAACGTTAACGTATACGATACCCTTACGACGCTATTTTCGGAAGATATCGTTCAACGCTAACGCTCGCAAAGAGACCCGTACGGCTGGCAAGATGGCGGCGTCAGTCGAAGTGAGACCACTCGCTTCAGATCTGTCGGGACATCGGCCTGCATTGTTAAGCTCATTCATTACCCGCTCATGTTCTTATTTGCCTTAGGTTTGGCTAATTAAGCTTCGCCAGCCGTCTATTGGTGACAATGTGTCGCCGTTTTCAAGATACGCTCTCAGTAAGCGGCACACGAGGCTTAAAATGTGAGTGCACTCGCTTTCACGGCCTTCGAGACTGGGCGTGCCGGCGCTCGAAATCTCAAAGGCCATGTCACTTTGCTCACGTTTACGGTAGTCTCGTCGAGATGGCGGCACTGCCACCGGGGCTTTTTTTCTTTTTGTACATCGGCTGTTTCAAGCTGAGACGAGTAGTGTGGTGCATGTATAATGCTTGAAATGGCAGTATTGTTTGGCGAAGTATTCCTTCAGTCACAAAGGCGACTTGGATAAGCCAGCCTTCGCAGGCACATGCACGGATACGCACCCCCTGGGCACTGGAGAAAGGTTGCAGGAGCTCCGGGGCACTGATGACAGGTGGAAAACCCGCGTTCTCAAAGCGGGAATTTCGGCGAAAGTTCTCGTATACGGCATAGCCTCGACGACATGGACTGCCCGCGTAGCTTCTCTGGTTTCCAAAGTATAAATTAAGCACCCCTATGTCACCGCAACTTTGAAATAACAGGCAGTAAGGGTCAGAAAGGAGACTCGATAGCGGCATTTTGAAACGAAGCGATGTTTTTCGGCTCTGCCGACACAGCACTAACAACACACTTACACGATACTGGTTCAATGATTTTGTGGCGCACTTAGGGATTTAATAAGAGTTGTTTTAAGGTGTAGTTGTCGCCGTACAGGGTCGTCCACTCTTAGGGTGAACACGGCGCAGCGTGGCTGCCTTCTTTAGAACGCCAGCGCTCGCGATGGGACTGCGCGTCGACGCTAATCTAGTGCAGGCGTAGAGGGACTTGGATCACTCTGTGCGCCTGCACATTATTAGCTTCGATGCGTGCCCACGTCGCAAGCACTGGCGTTCCAAAAAGGGAGCCACGTTGCGTCGTGTTCACCCTAAGAGTGGACGACCCTGTACATGCCTTTGCGTTAGCTTTAGCGTTTCGCTCTCTTCCGCTATACTAAAAGTCTAGTTTGTGCCGCTAAGTGCACCCAGCTTTACCGTAACGTTAACCTTAACGCTAAATCTTTACGTTTGCTGCTTTCCGATATACTAAAACTCACTATTCTCAGCTCGTCGAGTGCTCGAATCCACGACAGGGGGTTGCTAGCGGCGATGCCGCTGCTAGCAGTAGTATAGTTAGTAGAACAAAGACCCCTACACGCTCCGCATTTAAAACGTAGGCCCTATGAGAGAGGACGTGTTAGGAGTTTGATATGATAAATGTGATGTCAGAGCATGGTTCTTTTATACCAAAAGAAGTATTAACGGAATAATTAATGAAAATTAAAGAACAGGCGAGAAACTGGAAAGCGCGAGCGCTTTTGCCCATCACGCGAGTGATCCCAATTCAAGAATTAGGGTCGCTTACCAGTTTTTGCTCTTCAGTGCAGCCTATATGAGCGTTAGCGCTGAGTCGCACGCTATAACGCTGTTATAGGCGTCTTTACGTTACACTGAAACTCAGTATCTTTCATGGCCAACTAAAAGAGTTGTGAATGTGCATAGTTCTGCGCGAAATTTTCGCAATTTTCAACAAATATATATGACGAAAGTATCTGCCACCTAAATGAAGCAATTACTACCTGTATTAGCTAGACGTTAGCTTTTTCATTTAAGTGCAGTATAAGTAATCTAATTAGTTGCAGTAGTTGCTGAGAAAAAATGGTTCGTGCTTTTCCGTTAACAGCCGTCGAGCTAAATCTTCCAAGCCGCTTTCAAACCTGTACGTGACCACGAGAACCTAGCGAGGGATCACGGCAGCGACGAAGCCTTTAGTATATTGTTTTTGCCATTGATCTGCCATATCCCTTCTCCAATGTATTCCCCTCTCCTTTACGGGTGGCGTTCGATCGCGCAGCCGGAGTGGCATATCCCTTTTCCAAGCATAGCTGCGGCGGCCACCGTCTTGCGGTAATATATGCTTACCTGAATCTCAACCAGAGTCAAGGCCTTTCTAAACAGGTGTCCGTCAACCATATTTCACCTGTTCGTTGTGGCACTTCCGTCGTCCTTTGTCAGCATCAGTCGTGTTTAAGGGCGGGTCACCTTTAAGCCCACCTTCAGGCGGCAACCTGAGCACGCAAGGCGTTCGTCGAGAGCCAGTGCAGTACGTCATTCAGGTAAGGTCTTTTTTCCGTGAGTGGGCAAGATCGGGACTGAAAATTTCATTCCAATTACCCTGAAGAACAAGAAGATCGAAAGTCTATTTTAAAGGAAGGTGCGAAAAGGAGGAACTCAGGCCTGCAGCTTTCAGGGCTCCATCGGCTTCCGCCTCACGTGACTGAGAAGTTTCAGTTGAGTCTACGTGAGTCCGAGCTGGCGAGTTGTGCGTCCCATTCACTGCGCCAAACTAATTGCACTGCCATTATCTAAACACAAGTTCTCTGACTTTATCTTACAGCTCCCGTGAGATATCGTATAATACGTTGGCAGGACGCCACACCGGACAAACGCAGCGGTGCGACGTTAGATGTATTTTGCTTGATCTGAGTCGATTTGGAGACTCTTATAAAGCGTTTTTCCCGTCACGGGATTTTTGGGGATCGCTATATTTTTGTCGCGTGCTTCGCTGGTGCGCGAGAATGTATTTCGGGGTGATAAAGTGGGTTTCGTTTGCGGGCAGGCAGGCAGGCAGGCACAGAACTTTATTTTGGTCCTGAGAAACTGCAGTTGGACTTCCCCTTCTAGGGGGATCCTGTAGCAGTTGCGGGCCGCTCCCACGCAGGGACAGGAAGACCGTGGCCCTCCGCCCTCTCGCAGGCTCTCTGGACAGCCCGAAGTTGAGCCGAAAGGTCGCCGCTTCCCAGGGCTTCCTCCCAGTCCTCTTCTTTGCTGAACTCTGTGTCACGTAACGCAGGACATTGCCAGAGCATGTGAGCTAGTGAGCAGTAAGCCTCTCCGCAGTTCTGACAATGCGGTTCAATGTTGGGCGAGAAGTTACTAAACCTGCCTCTCGAAGGGAAAGACCCCGTTTGGAGCATCCTGAAGGCCGAAGACTGCGGTCGAGTGAGTTTAGGGTGAGGAAGTGGAAAGACCCTCCGAAAGAGATCTCGTGAAAAGTGAGGAGTGGGTCCCTGTACCTTCCGGCGTCCCCGCCCACGGAATCGCCGGGACCGCCGCGGTGAGTGAAACCTCGCGCACGGTAATGGGCAAACTCATTGGCGTTGGGGACATCGGGGTGTACGTTGGCCCCCATGTGGGCCGGGAACCATTTTATCTTGTGAAACCCGGCAGCCCGCTGCCGAGGATAGCTACTGCCTCCCGCGACATCGAGCCCGAGGCGAAAGCTCTGGCAGCGGACCGCGAGTCCGTGAATACATTTGGACGCGATGCTTCCTTCATTGCTACACTCTAAGCCAAAACCGAGCGAATTGGGAGTAACTGCTGCCGTTCGTCTCCACGGCGTCCAGTTAGTCCCCAAAGAGATCAACTGTAGGCCAGTGGTGCCGTGTGCAAACTGAGAGAGAGCAACAGTTGCACCGCGAGGAGCAAGCGGTTGCACCCACAGACGCTTTCCTCGAGTGCATGCAGCCGCCAAAGAACGGCCAACGGCCAGCATGCGCGTAAGCAAATAGTCCGCTGAAAAAATATGCTCTTAGCAGTTTATTTTAGTGTAAACTGTCGTGAACACTGCGGTGTAAAAGAAGTGGTGCCGTTTATTTGTCATAATAACAAAAAAGAAATAGAATATCCAGCGAGAAATTTTCGCTCACGCCCACGTTGTATCAACGCGCGGCGTGCCGGTTCTCTCGTCACATGTGCTGCAGTGACCAGCTAGGCCTCGCTGGCCCGCGACGATGTTGGTGCGCTGTGGATGTATTCTTGTTTTCGTGCGTTTGGTGTGTTGCTGCTATTCGTCATGCTGTTCTTAATCATTTCTCAGCGTTGTGTTAACCGTGGTTCGTTGTTGGAATGAAGTGCTGCGCCATCGGAATGCTACGAGCTGAATGGGACCTCGCCTGAAAGGTGCGTGTAAACAAAGCTTTGCTTGCTTCCTGTTATTTCACTTGCATGCTTTTCAGATGTCATGTTAACCGCACATTTTTACCTGCATTTTCATCTTCGCAACGAAACGTGCGTGTTTAATCACAACTCGTGCTGTAGAGCATTTCTAATCCTGCTTTACCAGGAAAGCTTAACGGGTTGCTCGGGTCGGCATGACATGCGTAGCCTCGATGGGGGCCAAACGTTCGCCGAAGCTAGTGCAACGTGCAAAGCACCCTTTTGCAGTACTAAATTTATACGCGTTGCCTATGCCGAAATACTGCAGCCTTCCGAAAAAGAAAACCAGAAGCGTGTACGTCGCATCCTTCTTTCTACTTAGTCTCTTTATAACCGCTTATACAGAGCAATTTGGATACGATGCTGTTTCCTAGTGCATGTATAGCTTTAAGTTTTGGTCTGCCTTTTCCTTTATTAATACTATATTTGTGTTTCTATATACTGTATTTCTTTACCAGATTATTTGTTTCTTTTTGTATTGTTGCGTTCTTGTTTTTATTCCGGTATGTGTTTTGCATTATTTATTTTTTACTGTTCATACTGCTGCTAATCCTTGTAGTACTTAGAGGTAACCTTCACCGAGGGTCCCGTTGCAGTCATTATACTTTGGGACCCTCGTCTGTATATTTTATGCCGTGTAATTAACTTGTTATATCACAATAAAACTGGTTGATTGGTTAATTGAAGTTTAGTGCCAATAGCGCAGCTATCGTTCGCACCAGCGAGCTGGTAGTCCGAGTTCTGAAGTTGGTTATGTGTAATTTTGAAGTTGCACTCCTAATTGTTTATTAATTATATGAATTTTTATGATAACGTTCATGGCGTCGTGTTCATTATTACAGGCGTTTCAAAGCTTTTTGCATACCAAGATTGAGTGTTTGAATAAAATGACGTGACGCGGGCGAGACATGCTAAGCGCACGCAATCTTTAGGTATAAATAAGCGCGCAGACAAACGCGTTGCTGTTGAAGCTTGCAACGTTAGACTCTACAGCAAATTTCTTAAACTTCATAAGCACATCTAAATTATTCAATTCAATTGTCCCAGATTCGCTGAAAGTGCTTTTACTGTGTCTGATTCGATATGATGTAGCAACAATTATTCGAACACTGCTGCCGCAAGTAATTAGTATTTCCGGAATGATCTTTTTTTTTTTTGCAGGACAAAAGGACTCCGGGTATTGCACCATCCTAAAGGTATCTTCACCATATGGAAGATGTGGATGTATCCTCAGCATCATAATGAAGATACCGAACTACCTTAACGCGGCTGGACAGCATCCGTTTGGATACATTGTGGAGACGAACATTTCATCCTCCAGAGAGTAACCGGAGGGACTAAATGTTCACGAAGAGATTAACTGCTAGGAGACTAACCATTCGTCCCCTTCCTGTTGATCCCCAAAGGGATCAATGGTTGTGGCAACACATTTAGTCCCTAAAAGGACTAACCCCTATGCCCCCGTTGATCCTTTTTGGCTTAGAGTGTACAGCAATGGCGATTTGCTCAGCAACCGTTGCCGAAATGTTTCTAGCCGACGCAGTACATAGGAGCTTTCCACTATGGTCGACTGAGACCACTGCAAAGCGATCAGAACGCCCGTACTGTGCTGCATCGACAAACGTAGCGAGGTCCGGGCTGTCTGCAACTGACTTCAATAAGGAACGGGCCCGAGCTATGCGGCGTCCTACATTGTACTGTGGGTGGACATTCCTGGGAAGTGGATCTACGGCAAATGTACCTCTGATAGAAGACGGTAGAGTCACTTTACGTTCGCGAATCTCTGTAAGACCGCAGCCAATGGACTCCAGGATACGTCTACCGGCCCGCGAGGACGATAGGCGCACTACCTGAGCCATTTTCTGCGCCTCAATCACCTCCGAGAGGGAGTTATGCATGCCCAGTTGTATGAGCTTTTCGGTGCTGGTGCTGATAGGCAAGCCTAGAACTCGCTTTATACTCGTGCGCATTAGTGCGTCGATTTTTGCCTCTTCCCTTTTGGACCAGTGCAGCGCCGAAGCGACGTAATTAATGTGGCTCATGAGAAACGCATGGTAGAGCCGAAGGAGATTGCTCTCGCTCAGCCCGCCCCTGCGGTTCGAGACCCTGAGAATGAGCCTAAGCATGTTCTCCGTCTTGGAAGTGATGGGAGCTATAATCTGCGAGTTGCCCCCCCTCGACTCCAGCAACAGTCCGAGCACCCTGATGCAGTCTACCCTGGGGATTCTCTGCCCGTCACGTGTGTATAGAGATATTGGAATCTGCTCTAGAGGAGTGAGGTTCCTCATCCCTTGTCGGGTGGGTCGGTACAGTAACAACTCGGACTTGGCAAGCGACAGGCTCAATCCCGAACCGACTAGAAAGCCCTCCGTGACGTTGAGTGCCTGTTGAAGTGCCTGCTCTACCTCGGCATCGGACCCTCCCATGCACCACACAGTGATATCGTCCGCGTAGGGAGCATAGTTAATCCCGCGTACCCTGGCGAGTCGCTCGGAGAGGCCCTTCATGGCAATATTGAAGAGCAGTGGAGAGATGACGGCCCCCTGTGGAGTGCCTCTCGCTCCCAAGGTAAATTCCGCGGATTTTAGTTGGCCGGTCTTAATGGAAGCCCTGCGTTCCCTGAGAAAGGAGCTAACGTATGCGTGGAAACGTTGTCCCAGACACATATCCGAGACTGCCTCAAGCACAAACTTGTGAGATGCTGTCAAGAGCTTCGGCCAGGTCTAGAGCTAGTATGCCTCTAGTATCTCTGGTGTAGTTGTCAATAATTTGTCTCTTAATGAGGAGCATGACGTCCTGTGCAGATAGGGCAGGCCTAAATCCTACCATGTTTTGCGGATATAGCTCTTTAATTTCGATGTACCGGGACACCCTATTGTGGATCGCATGTTCGGTCACCTTTCCCACGCAGGACGTAAGCGAGATCGGCCGCATGTTCTCCGGTGCTAAAGGTTTTCCTGGCTTTGGGATAAGCACCACCGAGGCAGTCTTCCAGGATTCGGGAACAAGCCCCGTCTCCCAGATTTTGTTGACTTCCTCGGTTAGCTTCTGGATGGATTTACCGTCCAAGTTACGTAGGAGCTTATTTGAGATTCCATCCGGGCCCGGGGCAGAGCGTCCGTTGAGCTCCTGGAGAACCTCCCAAATTTCTGGTTCAGTGAAAGGTGCGTCCAGCTCCGCCGCCGTTCCCCCCCGGTAACGAGGATAGTCAGCGTCACCGGAAGGACCCAGCGGAAGATAGGTATCCGCTAACCCTTGCAGAAGGGCTGTTTCAGACACCCCTTTCGCCTTTTCACTATGTACAGTCCTGTCAATAGCGAATCGCTGGTTACCTTTGGATTGCGACTGATCAAGTAGTTGTTTAAGGAGGTTCCATTTGCCCCCCACTCTCATCTGTCCATCAACCGAAGAATACTTCGTCCCACTTCTGTTTTGATAGTTCAATAGAATAGGCTTCGATCTCGCGATCGAGTTCCTCAATTTTCTTTCGGAGTCGGCGATTGAGCCTTTGCGTCCGGCACCGGGCTAGGATGGAATTTTTGGTCTCTAAGAGGTGCGCGAGGTGCGAATCCATCCGATCAACTCTCAGGTCCGTTTTGACAACCTTGGTCGCAGCATTAACATCATCCTTGAGCCTTGCAAGAAGGCTCTCTAAGTTGCCGTATTCATCTTGGTCCTCCCTTCGCAATTTCCGAAAGGCATCCCAATCCGTTACCTTAAATTCCCTGAGGGGAGCCGCATTGACAGCTAGGGTAATAGCCACCACGAAGTGGTCGCTACCTAGATTCTCTTGCAGATTTTGCCACCCTGCTGTGCGAACGTTCTTGACAAACGCCAAGTCCGGAGTCGAGTCTCGGGATACCGACGTGCCCGTTCTTTTCGGGAACTGCGGATCCGTAATCCAGGCACGTAGCCAGGATTTTTTTTCGGGGTGGGCCCAAAAGCTTCATCATCATCATCATCATCATCATCATAATTTATTCACTCTTAAAGGCCCTTCTCAGGGTATTACATAAAGGGCGGACAAAAGCATCAATAACAGCATGGTCATTATTATACAATGCTTCAAAAAACTTGCTCGGGAATATAGAAGGCGCTTAATGATAAGACGAGAAAGAGAACAGAGTGGAATGCAGCCCCAGAAGCGAGTTCATCCAAGATGGAAAGCAAGCTTTTTGACTCTGTAGTAAAGCTAGTGCGTGTGCACGAGAAAGAATACTTTGTAACCAAGTAATCTGGACGAAGAAGGGCCATACAGAGCCAGTGGCGGAACGAGGGCGAGAAAAAGAAAAAAGAAAGCAATGCGAAGGAATCAGGCGCTCACTTTCGGATGTTCAGGAAATAAAAAAAAAATATTCGTTGGACGCTTTCTCTACGGAATTTCTCCACTATGTCTCAACTACAGGCCTTAGAGAAAAACGTGAGCCACTTTATGACAGCAATACTTAAAAGAAAAAAAAAACAGACATATTCGCGAAAACAACTTTATTGAACCATAAAGAGCCAAAACACGGATGCTTTCATGACACAAAAGATGCAGAAAGCTAAAAGTCGTTTTAGGAAGCAATATTAAAGAATGACATTGCGAGTGGTTTTACATTATAGCAAAAGCCAATGCAAAAGAAAAGAAAACGAGCAAGCAGCTTGGCCGAAAAGAGTGGTTCACGCTGCAATTTTCATGGGTCGCGGTTTCTCTATAAACACAGTGATAATTTCGTCGACACTGACTTGCATCCGGTGAATGGACATAAGAGCCAGGCCATTAAGCCGCTCTTCAGCCGTTCGGTGCCTCAAATATGTTTTTACTCTTTTCATTGTCGAGAAGCTGCGTTCTGCAGCAGCTGTACTCACTGGGATTGTCGCCAATATCTTGAGTGTGTGAACGTTCGGCGAGAGGGCTTTGTCGCATTCAGTTAAAGCGTCTGTCGCAGAGCGGGGAGGTTCCTCCTCTTGCATGGCTTGCCATTTAGTTTTCCAGATTTCCCATCCATCTCTTAGCGTAACGATATGTGCTGTTGTCATATCACTGACGTAAAAATCGAAGGGCGGCTGACCAGATTCAAATTTGCCCTTGCAGGCGTGCTCTGGCAACACGAATTGCAAACTTTGCAGCGTTTTCCGATGGTTTGCAAAGCGCCGTTTGGAGGGAAGCTTTCAGGTCATCTATCTATGGAATGAACGTGGCTCGCCTGTAGTACCCTTCCGCAGAACTACAAGCGCAGTTTACCCTGTTTGTTTACCTTGTTTACTCCTTCCGCCACGCGGGCACCAGCCCCCACGACACAGGTGGCGGAAAAAGGGTGGTGGGGTTCGCAAAGGTGCCAGGGGGATTGAACGGGTTAATGGGTTGTCGAATCCGTAGCATTCCATACAGAAGCCCCCTTTTCCAAGCCTTCGGTTAGCTTCCGCCGTCCGTTCGTGGAAAAATTCTGCGTCTGCGGCAAAGCCAAGCCGTGCACATGCGTTCTCCCACGCCGCGCAGCTGTCAGTTAAAGAAAGCACCTGAATGTTCCCTAAGTTGCCGCCACTACGCGACTGTATAAATGATGCCCGCATTATACCGCCTGCTTGCTCTGCATGTCCTGTCATTCTTTGCACAGTTCTTTGAAGCAATCCAACTACCGAGCGCCCTGACCGTAGATGAGAATCCTCGTTTGGGGCAACATAGACATGGTCACTTTTGCTCCAAAAAACCCGACACAACCAACGAACCACCTTCCTAAACATAACTGATGCGACGAAGAAAAGTCACACGAAGTAGGGGCAGATAACGTGTTTTCTCTGGTTTCAAAGCCGTATGGCAACATTTTGTTCGTTCTGGTAATTTCGTTTCCAACAAGCTTGTCTTACATATATTGAAATGTCTGCGTTGCGAAGTTTTCTGCCTTTTTCCGCAGTCACAAAGCAGTAACTGTTTCCGATAATTGGTTTCAGTTGGTATGACCGTTGTGTCAGGAAGATTGATACGGTGGTCGCTATCTTGGGAATGTTTGGCTATCGGCTTGCGATCTGTTGCAAAATTGCAGGGGCCATTCTTGTGCTGTCGAAATGTTTCTTTGAGGTTTTTCGTTTCGCCGATGTAGCTCGCATCACATATTTGTATACAGTGGCTTAGGCTCTCTCTTTCGGTGAATGGCCTTCGGCAATATGTAGAGAACATGCGCTCGTGGGCTTGTGAGTCAATCGGACGCCTTCTTTTCTGAGAATACGGGCGATAGTTTCGCTAACGCCTCGGACATATGGGAGAGTGTGGTGTTTCTGTTGTGGTGTTGATTCAGGAGCCGGAGGACGCTGAATTCTCGGCAAGCATAGCCGTGCTTTCGGAATTGAAGTGCTTTCGGAATAAAGGCTCTTGTGTAGCTGTTCTTAGTGAGTTCCTTGAGTATCGTTTGTTTTTCATTTGTTTAAATGCGCACGGCGCTACTTGTACTTGTGCCTATGCACCCCTGCATTGATGCCTGACTTGACGAATTTCGGGGGGGGGGGGGGGGGCCGGGCCCCCCTGGCCCCCCCTTGCCTACGTGCCTGCCGTAATCAGTTCCAATGAACAGTCCGATACTGCCTGTAGGAGATTATTGCCCTTGGGTGTTCGCCTAAGGTAGCCCCAAGCGTCGTGCGGAGCGTTAAAGTCTCCCGCTACCACGATGGGGGCCCCCTTAGCCAGAGTCACCGCTTTTGTCGTGATCGAAGGGAACGCTTGCCGGATGTCCGACGGCGAGCTGTAGACATTCAGAATAAATACGCTGTTTCTGAGCCAGCTGTTCGGGATGATTTCTACCATAATTACCTCTGCCCTGTTTTTGCCTAGCTGTAGTTTGTGTTCCTGAAAGGAGCATTTTCTTGCGACCAAGGTTGCCAAACCCCGCTTTCCCTCCTCGCGCACCGAGACAACTCGATAGCCCGGGAAAGTTAGCGCTTCATCGTTTGCGGGAGGTTTGTGAGATCTCGGGCGTCCACCCTCTCACTGCCTTCCAGGCCGGTGTGTCTCACGGCACCAGACTATAGCCGATGTCTCTGGGGTTCCAAGAGTTGAAGAATTTTTCGGGTAAACACAACGCTTAATTCCTGGGAATCTGTGACAATGATTGCTCGTCCTCTTTCTGTTCTTGTTTTTCAGTGGTCAAGGCTATATGCCTGGCAGAAGGGACCCTGCCTTGGTAGCTGAGCATGTATAAATAAAGAGGCGCTCGTGACCGTTTTCATACCTCAGTTTATTGCTGTTGCCACGCGTTTCTCATAGCTGTATCTGGCAGCATAAACGTACATGACGTTTCCCCCTGCTTTCAGCTGCTTTGTAACCATCGTAACTATGCATGTGTTCTTCTCGGGCCTTACTGTTCGGTGAAAGTGCTACCGAAAACATGCGACGAATGGTGTCGGGAGCTTCTAATAGTTCCTCATTTAGGTTCTGGGGATGTGGTACGTGGGATACCTGTTAGGATTATCGGCGTGACAGTGTCTGGTTAGACTGTTTTTCTGGGATATGAGTGTTGCAGAGCTCGGCGTACGTGTTGTGCACGCCATGCTCAAGTAACTTTTCGCTTAGGCTTTCCTGCGAGTAGTAGAATAGAAAGCTGGGCTAGTTGGAAAGTATGCATGATTGACGTAGCGCTAAAGACGAAGACGTAAGAAAACACAGAGTGCACAGCGCTCGTCCTGTGCACTCTGTGTTTTCTTACGTCTTCGTCTTTAGCGCTACGTCAATCATGCATACTTTCCTGCGAGTGTTCTGGGAAGGCAACTGCGGTTCTTCGCGTAAGTACACCTTAAAGGTCGATACCCGAGGTTTTCGAGCGAGGGTGAATCTAAATTTCTGGCACTACTTTGCCTTGTTGACTCGATTTTAAACACCGGACATCGTGGTCCCCTTGCAGCTTTACATATTTTTCAATGTGGCAAAGACTGTTTGTTAATACCAAATATAAGTACTTGAAAAGAACGAAGACAAGCACCCAATGCGACCGCTTTTGTAATTATTACATTTTACATCCGAGACAACGCTCAGTAGCACGCATTTTCTTGTCTGGCTGAGATGTTTCATGCGCTTTTTTTTTTTTCGTGCTAACGGATTGTGTGTTTGATTTGAAAATGGTTACAATAACGTCACTTGCCTTTGTTTCGCATGTGCGAAGAAACTCATTGATCGTTTCCCTTTGTTATTTCTTCGGTTTTAGGCATCTATATACGTACCACGCTGCCAAGATCTTGTATAAGATCGCAGTACCTATAAATAATAAAAATAATAATACATAGCCCGCAGACAGCTGCAGTAAAACGGCGCGTGAAGTTACTGACCAGAGGTGAATGTTTCACGAACACTTACTGATTTCTTTATCGATATGTACTTTTATGTTAGTTAGCCAGCGACTTTTTGGATTTATTGCTTAATTACGCAGAAAGGCGCTGTTCTCACGAGCACTATAGGAAAACGGTGCGTTCTAATGCTGTGGCATGAGAATACGCAATTTTCTTATTGCTTAAGTTTGTCCGATGGCATCAAGGCAGTACAGGTGGGCGAATAGATGATGCTCTAAATACATACACATGTTTTCGTTTATTTGTGTTAAGTTTCATCCACAACGTGCATCGATATTGCTTAATAGCATTGAGATAAGATCATTAGCTTCATGATCATTAGCGCAGGCCATTTCTCCATAAGCAACAAAACCATCGGCAACGAGGTTAGTACATAAGGAAACACGTAGAGGAAAGCCACATGAGTAAATTAAGAGAGTAAACGGTGCGTCGCTTGTGGGATCCCGGATCCCTGTGTGCTCTGAATTTACGTTATTCACACACACGAACTAGGAATAGAAAAAAGTTATATCCAAGAAATCAGCGCTAGGTCAATGTTGAACTGGCGCACTTCGTAAAGAAGTTGTTTATGGCACGATTCAACATGAGCGTTAACGTAGTTTGTGACAGGGTTAGCAAACACGTAAGGCTCTGCAGAAATAAACAGGCGCGGTACTGGTCATCGAGGTACTAAGATTAAGATGACAACGTAATGTACGAGAATGATAGGGGGTACTACTGGAAGTGGGTGTAAAGCTCGAATGTATAAAGCCATACCCGCTGAACTGTACATATAATTCACGGCTGTTGCTTGTCTTTGGCTCGCAGGTCGCTTCCAAGCGGGAACCATGTCATCAGAGAAGGAGAAAGGGACAAACCTAAGCAAAGAGCTGCAAGCCTTGCATGAATGTTGCCTTGCAGACGGCCTGACGCAAGCCGAGATTCGACATGTTGCACGGGCTTTCCTGTCCACCTGCGGACAGAAGAAACGCGGTCTGCCGCGTCGAAGAATGTTTAAGAAGGGCATCGCCTGTGCAGCCGCCCTGCTCTGCCTCCTGCTCCTCAGAGAGTCCATCGAGTGGAGGCTTTGCATGTGGGGCAGGTTGCTTATGATTGCCGTAAGTGTCTTTTAAGGCCCTGACTATTAAACACTGCAGGTGTCCTTCATGTTCCCTTAAGTGACGTTTCAGCTCTAGCCTGCGAGACTTACGGTCTCCTACTATGTCGATGTTCGAAAACAGCTTCGCGGCAAATCAACCAAATGTGACGGCTTCGACACCTGCAAAGCGGCGGTTCATTTCTATAAACTTCAATATCCTACGTTCCAAGCTGCGTCTTGGTGTAAAACGTGCTATGACAATTTCTCACCCCCTCAAAGCCACTCCCCCCCCCTCCATACCTTTGGAAGGTCGCGGCTTCGAGTTCAGCCAGATACGCAATTAGGTGTCCAAACGTAATTTTCACTTGAATCCGAAATGGCACCTTTCTATCTCTATCTGCAACGGAGCTGTGGCCACCTCTGTGACCACTTTTGTGGACACAAAAGCGCCCTTTTATGTTAAAGGTCGCCCTTAAATCAGTCTCAATGAGTTATTACCGTTGGTAACAAAACCCTATAGAGCTCCGGTCGATCATTTCAATCACGCACAACCATCAACTAGAACCGAACACCCCTATTTATAAAGGTAGTATTGAACTTCGGCCTTTTCTTTTGTGTCACAGTTCTGAGAGGCAATCCTTCGCACGATGCACTTATGGCTAGTGCCGTATGATATGTATCAGCAGTTACAATTTGGAGAATATGTACATTAAAACTGTAGGCGACTCTGATCCTCGATTTAGGTGATTGATAGCTTAACTCGCACTTTGGAGGTGTTGTGAACCTTGAGTCGCTTTATGCACACCACACGTATTCACGGTGAGTGGGAGAGAGCTACACGTACACCTGACTGTGTTCTTTATTTCAGTAAAATATGGAACATTAGGATAATTAGTATATTTGCATCACAGTGTTGCGCTACTTTCTTTCCTTCCTTCTTTCTTTCTTTCGTTACTTCTCGTTCTTTCTTTACCTCCTTCCTTCTAAATTTCGTTCTTGTTCTTTTCTTCCTTATTTCTTTCGTTCCTCCACGTTCCTTCTTTCTTTCCTTCTTGCGTTACTTCCTTACTCCGTCTTTCTTTCCTTCTCGTCCTTTCTTTTTACTTCCTTCCGTCTTTCTTTCCCTCTCCTTCTTCATTTTTCCTTGCTTCCTCCGTTCTCTCCTTCTCGTTCTTTCTTTCCTTCCTTCATTCGTTACTTCCTTCTTTCCTTCTCTTTCTTTGTCTCCTTCCTTCTATGTTTCTTTCCCTCTTTCCTTCCTTCTCTCCTTCCGCATTTCTTTTATATGCTCCTCCTCTCCTCCCTCCTTTCTTTCCTTCTCGTCCTTTCCTTCTTTTTCCTTCCTTCCGTCTTTCTTTCAATCTCCTTCATTTTCCTTGCTTCCTCCATTCTCTCCTTCGTGTTCTTTCTTTCCTTCCTTCATTCGTTACTTCCTCCTTTCCTTCCTTCTCTTTCTTTGTATCCATCCTTCTATCTTTCTTTCCCTCCTTCCTTCTTTCTCTCCTTCCACATTTATTTTATTTGCTCCTCCTCTCCTCCCTCCTTCTTTCTTTCCTTCTCGTCCTTGCCTTCTTTTTCCTTCCTTCCATCTTTCTTTCCCTCTCCTTCATTTTTCCTTGCTTCCTCTGTTCTCTCCTTCTCGTTCTTTCTTTCCTTCCTTCAGTCGTTACTTCCTTCTTTCCTTCCTTCTCTCTCTTTGTCTCCTTCATTCTATCTTCCTTTCCCTCCTTCCTTCTTTCTCGCCTTCCACATTTCTTTTTTTTGCTCCTCCTCTCCTCCCTCCTTTTTCTTTCCTTCTCGTCCTTTCCTTCTTTTTCCTTCCTTCCGTCTTTCTTTCCTTCTCCTTCATTTTTCCTTGCATCCTCCGTTCTCTCCTTCTCGTTCTTTCTTTCCTTCCTTCATTCGTTTCTTCCTTCTTTCCTTCCTTCTCTTTCTTTGTCTCCTTCCTTCTATCTTTCTTTCTCTCCTTCCACCTTTCTTGTTTCCTCCTCCTTTCCTTCTTTTTCCTTCCTTCCGTCTTTCTTTCCCTCCTTCATTTTCCTTGCTTCCTCCGTTCTCTCCTTCTAGTTCTGTCTTTCCTTCCTTCATTCGTTACTTCCTTTTTTTCCTTCCTTGTGTCTTTCTTTCCCTTCTTCCTCCTTTCTTTCCTTCCACCTTTCTTCTTTCCTCCCCTCTCTTCCCTCCTTTCTTTCTTTCCTTTTCGTCCTTTCCTTCTTCCTTCCTTCCGTCTTTCCTTCTCGTTCTCCATTTTTCCTTGCTACCTTCTTTCTCTCCTTCGCGTTCTTTCCTTCCTTCCTTAATTCGTTACTTCCTCCTTCCCTTCCTTCTATCTTTCCGTGCCTCCGTCCTTCTTTCTTTCCTTCCATCTTCTTTCCTCCTCCTTTCTTCCCTCCTTTCTTTCTTTCCTTTTCGTCCTTTCCTCTTTTCCTTCCTTCCGTCTTTCCTTCTCCATTTTTCCTTGCTACCTTCATTCTCTGCTTCTAGTTCTTTCCTTCCTTCATTCGTTACTTCCTCCTTCCCTTCCTTCTATCTTTCCTTGCCTGCTTCCACCTTTCTTCTTTCCTCCTCCTTTCTTTCTTTCCTTTTCGTCCTTTCCTTCTTTTTCCTTCCTTCCGTTTTTCTTTCCCTCTCCTTCATTTTTCCTTGCTTCCTCCATTCTCTCCTTCTCGTTCTTTCTTTCCTTCCTTCATTCGTTACTTCCTTTTTTCCTTCCTTGTATCTTTCTTTCCCTTCTTCCACCTTTCTTCCCTCCTTTCTTTCTTTCCTTTTCGTCCTTTCCTTTTTTTCCTTCCTTGCGTCTTTCCTTCTCGTTCTCCATTTTTCCTTGCTACCTTCGTTCTCTCCTTCTCATTCTTTCCTTCCTTCATTCGTTACTTCCTTTTTTTCCTTCCTTCTTTCTTTCCCTTCTTTCTCTCCTTCCACCTTTCTTCTTCGCTCCTTTCTTTCTTTCTTTTTCGTCCTTTCCTTCTTTTTACTTCCTTCCGTGTTTCTTTCCCTCTCCTTCTCCATTTTTCCTTCCTTTCCCCGTTCTCTCCTTCTCGTTCTTTCTTCCCTTCATTCATTCGTTACTTCCTTCTTTCGTTATGTCTTTCTTTGTTTCCTTCCACCTTTCTTTTACTCCTCCTTTCTTTCCTTCCTTATTTCTTTTCTCCTCGTTCTTTCTTTTGTTCGTTCCTTCCTTCTTTCTTACGTTTGGCTCACACCGTCATGTCCATATGGAGGTGGTAAGAGCACCGAATGACACTTTTGTTCTTGCGCAGCGCCTCCCGTTCGTGTTACGCAAGTTTTTACAAAAAAGGAAAAAAAAAGCCCGAAAATATAAAAGCATGTAAGAACACGAGATTTAGAGTGACATGGGGAAGATGTTATACTGGATCAGAAGTTTACTAAAAAAGACTCATTTGATTATGTTCAGCTAATTAATGAACATTAATTGAGTGGAGTTAGGTGCGCAGGGCATTGAATTGAGCCTCACGAAAGAAAGAAAGAAAGTAAGTGCTGCTTATACTCGCTTTGGATACGTGGGTATGAACTGGTCCATCCGAAGTGTAAACTTGTAAAGTCTACCCCAGTCAACCAAAGGATTTACCTAAGTCAGCAGTAAAACGGGTACCAAACGCTAGGGACTAGCACCATTCAGGACACCCAAGTAAACGTGTTACACTTTCATTTAAGTCATGCCTTAGTGCGCACCGGTGCCAATAAAAAAAAAGTAAAGGTCGCCTTCGCAAATTTCTTTAGCGCTCGTCAGCGCGTCGAACGGCTCAACATAAGATGCATCCTCATGAGCAGCGTATCTGGTGAGTGGCAGTTCGGCCTCTGACTTTCGCGGTCTGAATTTTCCCCATGTCCACAGCGGTTGATGTTGGCGTTATTAGGGGCGAAGCTCCTTAAGGCGTGGGTCGTGCGTCCCCGATGTATGTATGTAGTAGTAGTAGTAGTAGTAGTAGTAGTAGTAGTAGTAGTAGTAGTAGTAGTAGTAGGTAGCCACCGGCGCGTGCCTGCCGGGAGGCACGCACGCGCCGAGGGCGAGCGCGTGGCTCCCGGCACGCGCTTGCCCGCGAGACAACGTTGGCGCAGGCAGCGTCTCCTAGCGAGTTTCTTGATTGAGAAATACCGACTGCTCGCGTTGGAGAAGCGTTCACCGGCAACCTATATATGTATATATATATATATATAGGCACTGCATCTTGACTTGCAATGAAGTGCCGGGGGGAGATTTCACTTGTGCATTGTGCATAGTTGAACCGTGAGGATTCGTAGCATGCGCGAGATGTTATAAAACTAGATTGCGGTACTTGTAGTTGATGATGAAAGATGCGAGATGTTATAGTTTGATGACATTTACTCAAGTGTTTCACTTTTAATTGTGGGGCGAATTGCACGGAAGAGTTTCACAGTTTACCGATGATTCCTTCCGGAGCTTCGCCCCACTCATCATCATTCACCCCGTGAATATACTGTGATTTTTTTTTTAATTGTCCGAGGGAGACATTTTATTCCACCAGTTCTCGCGCTTTTGTACCGCCGTTACAACACGTTCATGTAGTCGATATTAATAACTTTTTGCTAGTGCTGTTCTATAGCCAAGTGTCAAAAAGAAAAATAGGTGACGTGTCGTACATCGGCGAGAGCGGGAATTTCAAGCGGCGAGTGAAACGGCATCAAAATGACGTAGTCAATGGCCTCACAGCTGAGAAAGCCTTGGCCGAGCATCACAATCGAACTGGACTGGATCTGGGAGGCCGGCAGCTATCATCACAACGGAAAAACATTTATTTGCACGTGTGCTTTTAGAATCGTTTTACATTCAATCCACCGACCGCATGACAAACAGGACAAAGTGTATTATGCCAGAGATATATATCCCCGCACTCTGCGCCATCTGACCCATAAATATAGGTGTACAGGGCCCGAAACGTCAACGCCTTTTCATTTTTTTTTACCTTGGCGAGTGTATGAGTGCAAGTACGCCCCCTCGCCAAACGAGTGTTTGTCAAAGGGCAACTCCGGCGATTTTTCAGTGTCCACGGATCTTAATGAAATCTTCAATATATGTTCTCATCGTCAATGTAATTATATATGCCAAGCCAAGCAGCTGCAAGTCATTTAGTTTTCGCGAAAACGAACTTTAAGACTTGTTAGCGGATTCCCATGCGGGTCTCCTTTTGGTTTTGACGTCATTACCTCCAACCCTATGTACACGAGCAGGCGGGCTGTCAAGAGCAATACTTCAGCACTCAAATCGTCACTGTCAAGTTGAGAAAAGCTGGCATATAGCTCAATACATCGCCGGATGATATCGCCGCTTTCATTTTTCTGGCACCAGCTCCATATTTCTTATGCCGGGGACACTTGTGACGTCACCGCATAAGCGCCAAGAAAAATCTACCTGTTTCGGTTTCATTTTGAACACATCTTTCATTCAGTTATTTAAAATTATTGGTGAATTTATTGGCTATAGTCCAGTATTTTTAATCATTGATGATAGTCCTGTACCCTGCCTGGTACAGGACTACCGGTGCCATTGGAAAACAGCGATATCAGTACATGGTGAAAAAACCATCGGAGTTGCCCTTCAAACGCTTGATTAAAAATAAGTGTATAGCTCAGTGGGTAAAACATTCGCGTACAGAGCCTATAGGGTTGCAGGTTCGCTTTGCTTCGTGTAACCTCTCGCAACAAAGTCAGCCGTGCATCGATGCACATCGGAGGTACCAAGTACTTCGCAATAAAGGCGTGTGAACGTGTATGTTATCGTACTATAACACTGAACGCATTTTATTTTCATTTATTTAGTAATACTGTCAATCCCGTCAGGAATTTTTACAGGAGTGGGTTATAAGGTCTACAGTCATTATGATACAAAATTATACAATACTTAGGTAGGGTAACAAAATAATGATCAGAAATAATAATCATAATGGACCGATGTTATTTTAAAAATGGGCTAAAAAATAAAGAAGGTGGAAGGCGGGCGCATAAATTATCAAGCTTACAACAATTCCACCATTTTATGCCAAAAATTTCGAATGTACAGAAGAAACCTAACAGACATGGTGAAGAATGGCTCATGCCGACACCTCGACTTAACCTTGGAAAAGAACACCTTCATTGTACTCTTCCGTCTCTGCTGAATAGTTATGCTCTTACTGATTTCGGTTTGTTTACCTGTACTCGCAAAGAACTTCACGCTAAGTATTTAGATAATATGGCTTCAGTTTCGGTTTAAGTTTGTTTATATGTACATAGTGTTGATTCGCGTATTATCGGGTGATCCTTGTATAATTATGTAATCCTTACGTTTTGAATTGTATAATTTCTACAACTGCCTCCGTGCTGTACTTTAGGTTTGTAGGCTCGTCAAGCTGCCTTTAAGCAGCTTTTACCTGCAACCCCCTCCATCTGTATTTGTAAGATGGGAAATAAATAAATTGAAATTGAAAAAGGACAGAAATAGACACAACACCGATTACGTTTCTAACGTATTGCTGATAGCTGACGATTGACGAAGCTGACGATTGGCATCGCTGGGTGAACGCACCTGTAACCCGACGTCGGGGCCATGGCACATACGGCTGGCCGTGTATCGCTTGCTATACGTAATGCATTTTGCACAAGGAAAGTATTAGTCTCTGCGAAGTCCAATTGAAGAAATTCGATTAGTCACCCTTTAGGTTGAATTTAGCTCAGTAATCATCGCGCCGCATCGTCGCTTTTGATATCCGTTGTACTGACTTTATTCAGGTGTAAGGTATGGCTGCAGCGACAGCATGCTTGCCATTACGGGCAGGCGCTCGATTAAAATAACATTCGCTCCGATTGAACTTTCAACACGCTTACTTTCAACTCAGCCATATTGTGCATGTATGTATTATACAGTTTAAAAAGATTAAAAAAAACGAACTGTATTGCCTTCCACTGGAGGCCATGTGGCCGCCAGTGGGAGAGAATAAGAAAGCGTCATTACTCTCCTAGCTACTAGCACGTATTTAAGGTGCTTCACAAGGGCCGACAGGACCGTGCGGGTCGGTGCCAGCCAATCACAGAAGCAAACACAATTGTCGTCATGCGATCTTTTCTAAATGGCGCAGTGTTTATTACCTTCGATAGCTGCGGAGCGTCTGCTATCCTTTAGTCCTTTCATCGTGTATGAGCCATGATGTGCTCAAGAAATAAGCATGGAAAAAATGTGTCGGTTCTCAGCGTTTCCATCTGCAAAAGGCAGCGGCACCGTTCATTTCACTTCAGGTTGTTTCAGGTTGTTTTACGCGTGAAACTTCACTGAGCTGAGTTGAAAAACTCGGGTGGCGGCGCTTGCGTAGCGCCGGGTTTTTTCATTGCAAGCGCTCAATAAAGAATTATCCTTTCCATGTTCCATTTTAATAAGGGAATGAAGACGCAAACATTTATGCACCTATCCATGTTACTGTCGCCGCCCTTCCTTTATTTTTGATAACATTGGAAAGTTTAAAGACGGAATTATTTGAAGCTTCGCGGAGGTACAGTGGCTAAGGGCGTGGGGAGGAGGGGCTTCACTGCAGATTGGAGTTTTATTCGACTATAGTATTGTATTTTTTAAATAGCGAAGCTGTTTATGCCAACTGTAAGAATATTGGTGCGCGCAGAAAAACCACCTCGGCGCAACCGCTATTGCCACAGCTGCCCATGCGCTGTGTTTTCTGCTACACCTGAGCTTGGCCCAGCCCACCTACCGCGACCCAGCATGCAACCGTTCCATCCCTGCGTTGCCTAGTTGTGGCTAATTAAGCTAAGCCAAGATAAGCTAATACAGACTAAGCCAAAGCTAATTAGGCTAAGCTGACTTACGCCGTACTTAATTAAGGTATGGCTAACGATATTGAGCTAAATTAAACTAATAATAATTAGGTAAGGCCCAAATAGGTTAAGAATATTAAACGCAAGTGTGATTAGGTAAGAATAGTTAAACCACACTTATTATGCGAAGAGAGAGAAGCCAGGTTTAATTAGGGTAATGCTAAATAAGCGACCGTGTATAGTTTGGTTAGGAATGTCCTGGCCAAGCGTAATAGGATAACATTAATTAAGCAAGCCTAACTAAGATAACTTACACCACAACTTATTGCCAATCATAATTAAGCAAGCCGAGCTGAATTATGCCAGGTCTAACTAAACAGACTATATAAGCTTGGACTCATTAGCCCCACCTGTAATTACTCCTAGTATGATAAAGTTGGCAAGCCCAGTTAAGCCAATGTTAATTAACCCTTATTAGTTAAGACTAATTGAGGCAACCCTAATTGAGCTAGTACTGTATAGGTTGCCAGAATATGGCCCAGAAAAATGCATGGTATGTATACGACCGCTTTTCCAACAGAGTACTTGGCCTAATTAGGATGCTTTGCTGGGTAAGCGATGTCCACACAAAGGCGCAACTTTGCGAAGTAAATTAGTACGTCGTTCCAATATACAGAGGAGTATATAATCTTCGCTGCAGTCTCACCGCCAGTACGCCTGACATGAGCGCTCGCGGAGCCTGGGCTGCAGGGCTATCGTACGTTAACCGTATCGTATGCCACCAGAGTGTGCAAAATTTTAGATTTATGACTGCCATCCTTTAATCTAGATATACGTTCAGATCATCTGTCTGCATGGCAAGTCCTTGCTTGCGGTTTCTTGTTGCGCGGGGGAGCTGTGGATAGTTAAAGATGAAGCCCTCTGAGGCTTCGTGTGTGTGTGTGCGCGCGTGCGTGTGTCGCAATAGACGCGCATCTTTCGGTAGCTCTGGTCTTGCACTACAAAAAGCTTTTCCTCGCAGTTGCTGCCGTATTGGAACTGGACGCCATACCACTACGCCACCTGTATGGTCGATAATCCTCTCTTCAATGGCAGTACGGTCACTACGACAGACTGTCAGGTACAGACTAGGTATTTTTTGACAGGAAGTCGCCTGAATTTAAAAAGAAAGAAATATATAAGTAAAACGTGTAGTAATCCTATCGTGGTGTAGTGCACGCACACGCACGGACAGACAGACGGCGTTTTCCTTATTCCAAGCAGCAAAGTTTACATATACGCTGTGTAGCAAACGTGGCCCTGGCGAATGCAAGCCCGCTTGCGGGAACGTTCATTATTAATATTTATTCGCTACCAACAGCGCCAAAGGCATTACAGTGGGGGACGGGTTTTAAATCAGTTTAGACAGTTCAATGTCATTTTTTTTTTGTGCACAAATCTTGACGCCTACCTTTCCCCTAAAATTCTCTACTTCCAAAGTGCATATACGATACGTCGCCTTTGCCTTCGTTACACACAACTACAGGCTACACACAACATCGTCTTCACTGCTGCACGCATCGGAGCACTCGGCCACAATTTCCCCCATTGTGCGGCTAATCCTACAGTCAAGCCAAGTCAAGCTACGTGAAAAGTCAATATGGCCGTCTGCACTGGCCGCTTGGAATGCCGATTCGCGACGTAACATGCGGGAACGTTTCCACACTTGCGACGTAACAGCGGGGTTCATAATGCACTGATTCTTATTGGAGCTATGCCGGGACCGGCCGAAAACGACATAGCAGCCAGGAACACGCTGCAGCTGGGAACATAGCAGCGGGGTTCATAAGCCAAGCCAGACGCTTGGAAATCATCTGGTTTTCCTGAAAATGAATTTCAATTTCTTTAGCGTATTCTCATGCGAGCCACCCTGTGTTTTTGACGACATTACTTTCGACGCTGCCTATACCCGTGGAATCCAGCCGGACGGTCAGGAGCAAAACGGGGCTACTTCAGCAGTCAAATCGCCGCTGTCAAGTACAGGAAAGCTGGCGTAGCTCAACGCATCGTCGAATGTCATTTTCCTGGCCCCTGCTCCATATTTATGATGGCGGGGAGGCTGTGACATCATCGCATAAGCTGCGCGAAGCGTCTGCCCGTTTCGGTTTCGGTCTGAACACGCCTTTCGGTCGGTTATATAAAATTATTGGTGCGTTTCTGAGGAAATTTAACCACCCTGGCTGCTACAGGACCATCAGCACTATAGGAAAACATTGCTATCAGAATATAGTGAAAAAACCGCCGGAGTTCCCCTTAACCCTACTGTAAGGGTCGTCGGAATGAGAGGGAGAATATGGTATGCCGAGGAGGCACCGGAAAAGACGCACAGCCAGGTGGTGAACGTGTGGGGGAGGAGGCGACCATTGTTGTGATGCCTTATACAGCTGGTGACTGGAAAGCGGATTGACAGGTGTTTGGCAGCCCCAGGGGAAGGAGTTGTTCGGGCAGCCTGTCCAGGAATGTCTGTAGTCACCAGCTGGTTTGGCGCTCTCACTCCCTCCCCCGCGGCGTGGTGGGCAGCAAGCGTACCCGCTGTATTGTTCACGGTGGTCTTTTGTTAGTGCGGCGTCGGAGTGTCGATCGCCGTTTGTGATTGGCTGTGAGGGGTTCAGGGGTGGAGCAACCGGTGTATATAAGGTGGCCTCTTTTCCCTGGCAGAGGAGATCGGAAGCCGGGAGACTGGAAGCAAGACTGGAAGCGGAGGTTGGAAAGGCTGAAGGTGAGCAGAAGGTTGGAGGGTAGCCCGAAGGTTGGCGAGGACGGAGTGGATAGTGCTAGAGCGGACATCTAGCACGAGTCCGGGTGGTGGTTACGGTCGCAGGAGCAGTGCGATGCACTGGGGTCGGCTCTGTCGAATGGAAGCGATCGTTCCACCAAGGTCCTCCACCAGGGTTCGGGCGTGGATAGTACTAGAGGGGACATCTAGTACGAGTCCGGGCGGTGGTTGAAGTCGCAGGAGAGGTGCTATGCACTGGTCGGCTCTGCCGAATTGGAGCGACGGTCCCACCGCTAGGCTGGATGGATGGATGGATGCTATGAGCTTCCCCTTTGTAACGGGGCGGTGACATGTGCGCCACCAGGCTCGTAAGAAGATTTAAGAACTTTTTTTTCCTCTTTTAATTTTCCTCATGCCTTTTAAATTTACTTCAATCAAATCGATCATGCCATATCAAAAACGGAATTTCATATCCCAGTTCCCTGCCCCTTATGGCAGAAAGCCATAAGGCCCTACCATAAGGCCCTACCAACCGATGGCTCCACCTAGGTCCTACCAACCGAAGCTAAGTCATCAATGTGTATGTCAATGTGCATGTACTGTCTGTCTCGTATATAAAGTCTCGTGTTGTGTTTGTGTGAAAGGCTGGTCTCCATCCTTCAAGTTGACAACGCGACGGCGGAGAGGTAGCAGGAAGGCTTCCGCCCATTCTTCTTCACAGCAGCAACGCTAGCTGGAGGAGCTCGGCTCCAAAACGAAGAAGAGAAGCAGGAAGGAGGAGAAGGGGGGAAGAGAGGACGAGTTCACCACGACAAAGTCACCTTCTGCAACCTCCTTGCCTTGGAAATTTACTCCTACACTTTGGAGATTGACTCCTGCAGCGCAATGTCACGTGACATGTTCCCGCCAGTACGCATGCCGTATTGGGGGAAATCTGGCTTTCGGACGATTGGAAGACCCTGCTGCGCAGCTCGGACCCGGGCATGCAAGACCGGGTCCTCAGGCGACCCCATGAGGTCGTCAGCACGCTTGACCATCTGGTGACGCGAACCCAACCCTCTACAAATAATCCGACTAAACAAATCGTATTTGGAATTTTTGTTACTCCTTTGTTTTGTGTGCCCGCCTAAGAATATGCGG
Organism: Hyalomma asiaticum; assembly: GCA_013339685.2. Lineage (NCBI taxonomy): Eukaryota > Metazoa > Arthropoda > Arachnida > Ixodida > Ixodidae > Hyalomma > Hyalomma asiaticum. Next base: position 21,663,784 of record CM023484.1, read on the forward strand.
GGGAAGCAATTGACAATCCAGCGTATATAGTAAAATAACCAGAAAAGGTTTTCGACAGAGCTCTTATATTTGGCCGGGAAATCGGAAGATATTGCGGTAAGCAATGTAAGGACGCGTGTGCCGCCATCTTCAATTTATTTATTTATTTATTTATTTATTTATTTATTTATTTATTTATTTATTTATTGCCGTGGTAACTGAATTCCCGGCTACGGTAAGTTTGGAATATTGCTCTCACGGCATTAAAAAAAAAGGACAGGTAGAACAAAACTGTCGTGCGTACATGCATATTCGACCTCTCGTGGAACAGCCCGTAATGAATGAATTCGGAAGGCGCTCTGTCCACATTTACCAACACAACCAAGCAATATGGCTCGTAACGTACCTAAGGTAAATACCATAGTCAGTATATTAACTCTATGGTAAATACTCAACTGCTGGGAAATAACAGTGTAAGACAACGTAATGATGGCATCTTCATACTCCACCCGCTTCCGCGTTGGAAAAAGGAAGAGAAAAAAAAATCACAGCATATCCACGGGGTGAATGATGATGAGTGGGCGAAGCTCCTGAGGGGAAATCATCGAAGGTGGCGAGAAACTCTTCCAGCGAGACGAACGATCCCCTCTCCAAAGCGTCGTGCATTTCTTCGTACCGTTGCTTGAGTTTCTGATGATGTGCCTTCTCGGCCTCGTCCTCGGTCGGAGAAAAGGGGACCACAATCCTAGTGATTTTCGTTATTAACTGATTTGGGGGCCAAATTAGTTCGTTAAATCGAGTTTTAAATGTACCTCACACTCGGGAAGTCAGTTCATAAACTAGAGGTAGCAGCCTGGACACACAACGCCATCTATTGAGCCATTCATAAACTAAACTAGAGGTGGCTACATACATACGGAGGAGGGAACGACCCACACCCTAAGGAGCTTCGCCCCTAAAAGCTAATTCTTCGTGAATTCGTCGCCCACAAATAGACGAGTCTAAATACGGCAGTTGGAGCAATCGTCTTCCGCGAGAATGTGTGTCTATTTTGCATATGGCGACAGCCCATCGTGGTGCTGCAGGTGTGTGAAGATCTAAGCGGCGCGGCTCGGGAGGATGGAGTCCAGCCTCAGGCATTGCTCGAGGATTACATAGACAACCTGGTGCCGGTCGTCGTCAAGGAAAGCATTAGCGACTGGCCTTCTGCGGTGACATCGTTTGCACTCACCAACATCACGCAGGTAAACCCAAAATGACCTTCGCAGCGCACACGACGTCGCATAGTTCAACATGATTGATGTCAACTGCTTCGCTTTATACATCGGCTGTATTACAAATGAATATGGTCTTACACATAGTGAAATATTTGGAGTAGTGAGAAATGCGTTGTTGTTGTTGTTTTGTAGGGTTTTAAGTCGAAAAACCAGTTCTGATTATGAGAGACGCCGTAGTGGAGGGCTCCGGAAATTTCGACCACCTGGGGTTAATCTTTAACGTGCACTGACATCGCACAGCACACGGGCCTCAACATTTCGCCTCCATCGAAATGCAGCCGCCGCGACCAGGATTCGATCCCGCGACCCTCGGATCAGCAGCCGAGTACCTTAGCCACTAGACCACCGTGGCGGGGCGAGAACTACGTCCACCAGCAAGGAAAAATTGCATAGGGCAAACATCAGTGGTATTCCTGATGATCAAACAGGCCACGTTTCCGTACGTTCAGCGAGTCGAATATCCAATAACATATTTTTATCGTTCTCGATGGCATCGCAGGGGACGACTTAAATGGAATCTCTCCCTTTAGGGGTGGATTTCGACAGGCGATGCTCCTCAGGGGCTGCATCTATTCGGTCTCCTCTCTACGACTCGCTCTCAAAAAAAGAAAAACTGTTCAGCGCAATTAAAGGACGAGACAGAGAAGAGCACACCGAAGACAGGATGAGCGCCACTCTCAACTATCTTTACCTCCCTTAACACACACACCTCCCTCACCTCCCTTAACACGTGCAGCGAAGCCAAAGCGCGCAGGCGCTGAGCACTTCGCGGTCACAGCTGCGCATATCACCAGCCACGCTGGTTGTTACCATATCTAGCACTGCGCGGCAATGAATTGCACTTTTCAGGCACGATGTCTGCTGGTATGCGCACCTGTGACCGTGATGTGCGGCGCGCCTGCGCACTTTGGTGAATTCGCACAGAAACAAAGCTCAGGACGCAAACAATACATCGCAGCCGAAACATAACCTTGAACATACATTTCGCTCGATTTAGCTGTCTGCTGAACAGTTGGAAGGTACTGTACGCCTTGGAGGTCTCCCGTCCTTGTGGGAAATGGGCGGCATGGAACCGTTCGACCTTAAATTAAGGTCACGTCTTCTTTTTTTTTTTACCTGTCTTTTCTTTAGCTGCCTTTTTGGCTGTCTGTTTTAGGATTTAGCTGTATGCTGAAGCAAATCTGAAGTGTGAGATAAGTGAGTGCCAATCCCTATCCCTTGCCCGCGGTTACAGGCGTATCTGGAAGACGAAGTTCTAAAGGCAGCCGCCATTTGCAACTTCCGCAGCAACAGCCGACTTGGCTTCGACGCTTTTCTACGCAGCTTCCCCACCTCTAGTGGATGGTTCGCCCACTGGTGAGCGGCACGTCAGACGTATACATATCCCATTGGAACGTTTACGCAACACGCGTGAAATAAGTTGGCGTGAAGTAATCTATTGGACGAGAACGGAAATCTGGGCGAGTTGGTGATAATTCATATTGACCAGCTTACAGCGCAAACGGGGACGAAGACGAAGGAAAGACAAGGTGACAACACGAGCGCTGACTCTCAACTAAAGTTTATTCCAAGAAACGACACAAATAAATACACATGTTAACCAAGTTTCAACGGAGCGATTGCGCGTGTACAGCAGAGTCATCCAAGTGACGTAAAACTCCCATCACACGTGGAGCACCCACGTGCGTCCAAGAAAGCATACACAGAAGCAGGTAGAGTGAACACAAAATTTCAAATGAACCTATTCCCGCGTCATTCATGATGGCAGGCTGCACTCCAGAAATTTTATTTCCTTTTCGCTAAGGGCAACAGACGGATGGCTAATGCACCTTTCGCCTTCTCTGATAATGAAGAGAGCCTCCATTACCTCTCTCGTAGTCTGATGACCATGCCGGAACAAACAATCTGTCTCCCTCGCCATCGGCTCACACTCACTTGGATGACTCTGCTGCACACGCGCAATCGCTCCGTTGAAACTTGGTTAACATGTGTATTTATTTGTGTCGTTTCTTGGAATAAACTTTAGTTGAGAGTCAGCGCTCGTGTTGTCACCTTGTCTTTCCTTCGTCTTCGTCCCCGTTTGCGCTGTAAGCTGGTCAATATGAGTAATCTATTGGAGCGTTTTATGAGGAATAATTTTAAAATTCCCAGGTTCCCTTAGCTGTCGCCTAAAAAGACACGAAAGCGAAACGCTCATGACATCTGCTGGGCACCTTAATCGATACTTTAGTTCACGTTTAACCACATTAAAGGGGAACTCTGGTGGTTTTTCCACCATGCTATATCACTGTTTTGATTGATTGATTGATTTGTGGGGTTTTACGTTCCAAAACCAGTTCTGATTATGAGAGACGCCATGGTGAAGGGCTCCGGAAATTTCGACCACTTGGGTTTCTTTAACGTGCACTGACATCGCACAGTACACGGGCCTCAACATTTCACCTCCATTTCATCCCGCAACCCTCGGATCAGCAGCCGAGTACCATAGCCACTAGACCACCGTGACGGAGCGATATCGCTGTTTTCCGATAGTACTGACAGCGCTGAAGCAGCCACGGTTTAGGGTTCACGGTCACTGTTCACAGTGACCCTAAACTGCTTCATTTCATCTTAATCCACTCCGCAGTCCAGCTCAACCCATCTTGTTCTATCTTAATCACCTTGATCCATGTTATTAAAACTTCATTTATCTTAATTCACGTCAATGCTCCACAATCCGCATTAGTCTAAGCAAGATACTGGGGTCGAATCATGTCAAGGTCCTAGCTTCGAACCATAGAAGGTCGCGGGTTCGAGTCCTGGAAGGTCACGCGTTCAATTTTAATGGGATATTTAACCCATTCACTGTCACTGATAAATTATATCATTACATCTGGTAATGGTTACTATTGTTTTATACACACGGTTGGCATATGCTTCGGTTCGTCCCTGGGCTTCTTTGAGTCGCGTGATATCTCTTACCTACAAGGACCCCTTCCAATCAGACATTATGCATTCGTCTTAGTAACGTATCCTTCAAAGCGCAAGCCTTGTATGTTTAATCGGAAGGTGCATGCCCATGAACGACCTCGGCGTCGACACGAATGGTATTGCGCAAAATGGCGTACAGAAGTATCACGTGACTCAAGAAAATCCAGATGCGAACACTACTTCAGTTCACACAACACAGGACCTGCAGCACGGATTTAACACAACACACCATAAACTATGCCCATTTCGCAAAAAAAAATAGAAAGAAAAAAAGAGATGCGAACGAGGCATCCAGCCGTGTATAAGACATATGATGCCATCCGCTTATAAGATATAATACGTGGTTGATGATTACCAAAGTTAATAATGATTGATCATGTGGTACTCGAACCTGTGGCCTTCTAGGTTCGAACTCACGGTAATCTACCACTCGTGCCCAACTATACGCGATAGGAATCAAATCCAGGACCTTGCTTGGATTAAGGTGCATAAACGTGGATTAAGGGATTAAGCTGGACTGCGTTAAGGTGCAATCAGGAATAAAGTGCCTTAACATGGATTACCATGAATTAACAAAGATTAGGATGGATTTAGGTGAATTAAGGCGTGTGTTAAGGTGTGCCAGAGATACCACAAAGCTTTCACCTAGGCACCTCTTAGGCCACAGCTAAGGTACACTTGAAAACTTTTACGGCAGTCAGACGCTAGCACGGTGTTCCCTTTAAGCGTACACTGCCTGGCCTACTGCATGTGTGACTGTAGTTCCCCTATGGGCCGAACCTGAGGCCGCCAGTGGTTCTCTTGTCAAATTTGTATTGGCGCACGGAATTGTTTTGTCCAGATACCGAGACATTTATTAAGTGAAATATTGATTGGATGATGAGTAATGCAAAGTAGCACATAAAAAACGCACAGTCCGACTTACTGTGCAAGGCCATTAAAGGGGCTGTCTACCGCACGGGAAACTTTTTTGTATTGTGGTAAAAATGGGAAAGATCATGCGTTACACTTACTGGAATGAGCACGCTTTTGCCTCACCAAAAAGGAATTGGTTTTTTAATTTTGGTCTAAATAAGGTGCAAAAAACGCCGCTAGCGTCACCCAACAGCGCGTTTGTCAATTTCCAAGTGTACGAGAACAAACCCACGTAGGCATACATATTCTGCTGAAAAACAATTACTTATGCTTTACAAGTGTACTTCACCCTAAGACACCTGTTTGCAGCGTGCAAGAGCAGTTCGTTCATTTCGGTTTGGAGCAGGTGGTGCTGCCCGTACTGGCGTGTAGCCCTGCGCTTGTTACGCGTGCGGCGCTGTCATAGAGTTTCTTACACACTAGAGAGAAATCTGGCGCTAGTGTCTACGGCGACTCGTTCAGCGGCGCTTCAACCCTCATGGGAATTATGGGAAGTACAGGCTTCGGATCTGCTTCGGATGGATTTCGTTCTTGAGACTCGCGACGATTGTCTTCTGAGCTTTAACCAAAATGAAAAGAAAATATTTTCTGTTATTGTTAGCTTTCGTCTCCAGCATGTAACAAGTGACACGCGAAATTTGCATAACTATGAAGTTGAAGGAAAGCAAAGACAAATTTTGCCGCCAGGGTATGTATAGTCGACGATTGTGATCCAGATGTGGCGCCACAAAGAAATTAATTATGCTGTTTGCATCAGTGTAAACAAACATGCGTGTTTCCCTCTGAAAATACGCAGCATCCATTTATGGAAGTAAAAAAAAAATGTTATGTAGGGTGACAAGTGTTGAGCTTTCAAGGGAAAGGCTAAACGTATCGTCTCCTTCGGCGTCTGCTCCGTCCGAGCTCGGGAACTGCGAGCGTCTCTCGCAGACGCTATCGAGAACAGCACGCGTTTGGTTTTTTATCAAGGTTTCTGAAGATTGCCGATACCGGTGACTGTTTCAACGGCTCAGGCGGCAGCTGGATGCCTGCGGCCCCCTGCCAGGTCCTTTTAGTGGCGAAGCTCCTTAAGGCGTGGGTCGTGCGTCCCCGATGTATGTAGTAGTAGTAGTAGTAGGTAGCCACCGGCGCAGGCAAGCACGCGCCGAGGGCGAGCGCGTGGCTCCCGGCGCTCACCCTCGCCGCGAGCGCCGGGAGCCACGCGCTCCCCGGCAAACTCGACACTGCCCCGGCAAACGCGAGAGACAACGTTGGCGCAGGCAGCGTCTCCTAGCGAGTTTCTTGATTGAGAAATACCGACTGCTCGCGTTGGAGAAGCGTTCACCGGCAATCCATATATATATATATATATATATATATATATATATATATATATATATGCACTGGATCTTGACTTGCAATGAAGTGCCGGTGGGAGATTTCACTTGTGCATTGTGCATAGTTGAACCGTGAGTATTCGTAGCATGCGCGTTAACTAAATTAATCCGGAACTCGGCACGATCTACGATGAACATCCCGAGCTTCGCCCACTCATCATCATTCACTCCGTGGATATGCTGTAATTTTTTTTTTTTTCGTTACCTATTACTTACTGACTGAAGCGCGCGCGCCGCTTGTCGTGCTTCGCGCGTATCCACTATGCAACAGCAGGCTGCAGCTTGGATGCAGCAGCCCTTCATATCACAAGTGTGTGTGTGTGTTTACCACTGAAACGAATTCTTTTCACCGGTGGGTGGATCGAATTTGCCGACGCGGGCGTCTCTATGCTCTGCCCGCCCTGTTCAATACACCGCCGCAACACGGCAAGAAAGTACATGAACGCGGCTTGAACGCCCACTCTAGAATGCTCGCCTTGCTCGCACGCTTTCTAACGAGAGCGCACCAGACCACTAACGAAAAAATACTGAGTGCCGAGCATAATGAAACAGGCTGGCAGATCCACGTCATGTGGCAATGCGATACTGGTTTTTCGCGTTGTACTAGCTTTGGCTGTAGTCATGGCTGGTTATCTTTCTAGCTTTTGTTTCTCCCGAGTGCGTTGCATGCCTCGAACAACCCCGCGGCAGGGTACGCGGGAAACAAAACCAAAACTACAGAAGCAAACGGTTTGTGCACAGTTCGCAGGCCAACGCGAGCCAATCCGAAGCCTGTACGTCCCATAATTCCTATGGTGGTAGGACGATCGCAGCGCCAGATGCCCTCTAGTTTTATAGTATAAACTCTACGGGCGCTGTCTTGTTTTCACGATGTCCAAGGCGCACCCGTGCGCGCCGACTAAAGCCCCTCCATACGTTTTCCGCCGGCTAAGCGGCAGTAGACGCGATGGAGGGGCTTTAGCGCCGACTTTCCCTCGCCTCTCCTCCTCGTCACCTCTGGGATATGTCGTCCTTGGAACCGGTTCCTGTTGGAAAGAGACCACCCGCGCCCGAAAGGGTTGTTCGGGGCGGCGATGACGGATAGCGCCCAGTAACCATTGTGGGCGGCGTCTTTACACGTAGCTTTCGAAAGGGGCGACCTCGTAGATGAAAAAAAAAATGTTTTAATAATTTATCCTCACTTTCTGGAGAAACCACTGCACGCAGGGACACTTCGAGAGGTACGCTTTCTATTGAGACAAAAACGAGAGAGCGATGAAAGACGGTAGACAGACCCTTTAAAGGGCACGTTAATCCCTTTATTATAACAGCGCATATACCTGCTGTTATAATAAAACCATTATTACCAAACAGTAGCCAGAGTCGCCCGTAACTTAGCCAATTATTATAGCGACTATTGCTTGTACTATGCGAGTAAAAGAGGTAAGGTTCGTTCAAGCTGTGCTGATTTTTCTTAAAAATAATTCTGTAGTGTACATTTTTGTTTTAATTATAACAATACTATGTAGGTCGTTATGCCCTTATTTCCACCACTAGAGAGATTTTCTTCCGGTGTTTTAGCTCGGAAAACGAGTTATTTTGGCACTGAAGTATGGTGCTGACCTGTTTTACTTCTTATATATGCTTCGAATGAAAGATGTCCCATTCCTGCCCGTGTTTTTGGTGCTTATAAAGACTAATGAGAGTGTGCTTACTATCCACAGGGAGAACTGCGACCGTCCGGGCCAGAAGCATCTGCGCCAGTTCTACCGGCGGCCCTCGTTTCTTCCACTAGCCGTCGAGCTGACGCGGCCCAACTGGGTCATCGCGTCGCGGGGATTCAGCGGACGCCGATTCAAACAGGTCTGTTGTCGATCACTTCGAGGCCCCAAAGATAGTGACGATGCAACAAAGAAATCAAACATTTAGAGAAATTTGCGGTGCGTGTATTGAGACAAGCTCCTATCTCTGGCTCAAGATGTGTAGTATCTTCCAGCTTCTCAGCCGGCACTCGTGATGTTGGTGGATGCACCGTTGCGACACTCCCATAGTTTGTTTAGTCCGCTGAAGTTCTACGAAATGCAGAAAAGAAGCGTACTGCGTCTCCTCGGTCTTCTTTCGAGTAAACATAAGGTTTCACTGAACGTAACTGCAGTATTGTCGTCCGGCGCTATTTTTAGATGCCAGTGGTACTGTTGAAGCATAAAGCTTTCACGTGAAACATATAGCTCAAGGAAGCTAAAGGAACGCAAATGCCCGTACGTTGCCTTTATTCCAATTTTTTTTTCTCATGCGCGTCTGTGAGCATAAAACACGGCGGATGACATTCATGTGACATGATGATAGTGGTTCGGAAAGGACGCTAATTTCTGCAGCTCATGTGGGGAGCACGGCTAAGCGTCCGTGGGCGTGGGGAGTGAAAGAGATATAGAGGAGAGAAAGGCCGTAGTGGAGGGCTCCGGAAATTTAGACCACCTGGGGTTCTTTAACGTGCACTGACAACGCACAGTACACGGGCCTCTGGCATTTTCGCCTCCATCGAAAGTGCGACCGCCTCGGCCGGGATCGAACCCACGTTTTTTGGGTGGCAGCCGAGTACCGTAACCACTACATCACCGCGGCGGACATGCAAACAGGGCGGTTTTCACGCCGCTTTCTTTCCGAATAATGCGCGCTTTCTGGAACACATCCCGCCGACGCTTATAGAGAGAATAACCGAGTGACCGAGGAACGGGGGTCACCGCCGTGTTATTTTCTCTTTTTTTTTTAATGAAAAATGAATATAATACAGAAGGAGGTCCCAAAGTAAGAACTGTCAAGGGGACCTCCTGCGAGTGCGTGTGTAGATAAATAAAGAAGACAGGCAACTAAGGGAAAAAAACAGCAGGCAAATAAAAATTGAAGGTTATGCATGTAAGCAAGAAAACGCACCAGTAATAGAACAAGAGTAAGGTAAACTTAAAAAAAGCAATAATAAAACGTCATAAAGTTAACACAACCAGAACGCTGTCAAATAGTTAGTCACGTCTTAACACATGCATTTAATCAGGTGGTTAGTAGAACATATTTTAGGTGGCGCTTGAAGCAATGTAATGAAAGGCTTGATTTAATAATTGATGCTAAAGAATTCCATAATGAAATCGCAGAAAACAACACTGTCATTTTACCGGAGTTGGTGTTTACCTTTGGAAGGAGGACGCTTTATATATTCAGAAAACCGTGGGTTGTTGGAAAGGAAAAGATGTGTTACGGGAAGTATGTCAGTGGGAATGCCACTGTTTCTACTTCTGAATAATAAGATACCAAGTTTTAGGTAAAATGTGGAAGTTAATGGTAGAATGCCGAGAGTGCGAAAAATGGGTGCTGCTTATGCTGCAGTGTGTGGAAACTGTGTGTAATAATATGTACAGCTCTTTTCTAAAGGTGAATGAGGGATGCGAGGCATGTGGCATATAGGTGCTGGCCCAGGATTAAATGCAGTAAGTAAGGCTAATGAAAGCATAATAAAGCGATTTTAGAATATGTTGCTGAAAACAGTGCTTTGTACGAATGAGTACGCGGGTGCCGAAAGCCGCCTTCTTCATGAGAGAATCTATGTGAATATGATATTTAAGTGGAGGATCTAACGTCACATCGAGAAAAGCAGAGAAGGTTGATGGGGTAATGACGCAGTCATCGATCTAAATTTCAGGGGCAGTTTTAATGCTTTTTTTCTTTGGTACGAGTGAAATTGCATAAAAGTTGTCTTAACGGGGTTGGTTTTCAACATGTTATTTTTGAATCAGGCATAGTCAGTCCAAGGTATGCAGGGTCGGGTGGTCCAACTGTGCGAATACTTCAAAGCATTCCCTGTACCACGGTGTAGCTTTGCCGCAAACGAGGGACCCAGGTAGGCTCCGCGAGGAGGAAACATGGAAGACCCCGCGTAGGGAACAAAAGGCGACCCGGCGGGGGCGCCGTCGGAGGGCAGTGCCGCCTCCGCGCTGGCAACAAAAATAAAGAGTTGAATGCGAAGCAACGCACGACCGCCTGGTTTCACTCACAGCTTGACATATCGTTAGTGGCCTGGGCCTCCAAATATTCTCGCCGCTGTGTGGCGGCTTCTTGAAAGAGACGTGGTGCGCGGGCAGGTTAGCTCGAGCTCCGGCGCCGGCGGTCGTCTGGACACAGGCGACAACGTAGGAGAGAGGGAAATGACGTCTGTTGCGTAGTGAACCCTCTCGGATGTTGTAGATTGTGACGTATGTTTGACCAATGCCGTGTGTGTCATAAAAGTGTTTGTGCGATTGGTTTTCGTGACGCCAGCCGCCCCCAAGTGTGATTGACTTGTTGGGGGACTCTTTGTCTAACCGAGGGTTGAAGTGACGACGCCTTGGATGTGAGCGGGGAGCGGAGGTTCGGGCTTGAACCCGGGCAGACGCCTGAGTGTGGAATAAAGCTTCTCTTTACGGGGAAACGGCTCTTCCTTCGCGCTACCACCGTGTACTCGAGCCACTGAGGGGCGCCGGTTCGAACCTCAAACACCTTCCCTCCTCAGCTAGTGTTGAAGCTAGTGGAGCTTAGGGAAAGGAAATCAACTACTGTCGACAGCTCGGAAAACTTTTTTAGATTGTGATAAAAATGGGAAGATCGCGGGTCACGTTTAGCAGAACGAGCACGCTTTTTCCCCACAAAAGAAAAAAAAAAGGAAGAATTATTACAAAAAGATCTCTGAAAGTGGCGCTATAGAAACACCGCTAGCGTCACTTAACAGCGTGCTCGCCAATTCCCTATAGTGTAAAAGAACCAGCCCACGCAGGCGTACATATTCTGCTGAAAAACAATTATATATGTGTTACAACTGTACTTTGTCCTATGAGACACCTTTTTATCGCGTGCAAGAGCAATTAGCTCTTTTTGCTGCTTTCGGGGTGGCACAAGTGGCGCTGCCTTCGAATTCGTCTGCCTGTACTGTAGCGTATAGAATGACGATTGTCATGCGTGCGGCGCTTACCCACCGCGCCCACTTGTTGCATGTTAAACTAAGTCAACAGATCAACCAATGTTTGCACGGTACTCCTGCGCAAAAATGTTTACCGGGTGTTTTGACCACGAAAGTCCGATTCATTTCCGAGTAAAATAAAACTGAGGCGATGTTTGGCAGCTCTTCGTGCATTATTTTTTCTATATATCTACCGGACGTGCCACAATTACTGGCACACACTTTGATCAATAACTGCTCCTCTCATTTCGAGTTCTTCGCATCGCTGTTACAGTTCTTGTGGGTTCTCGCTGTGTTTTGATCCGGTGTAGTCATTTCTCAAAAAGGGCAAGGCCTATATAGGCAACATCGCATCCCAGATTTTTTTTTTTTTTTCGTTGAGCGATGCTGGACAAACGACGCCTTCGAACATCGATCGTTAGACGCATCAAAATTCACCCCAATGTTGCTCAGCGTACTTTACAGCGTGCCAACGGCTTACTTCGGGACATGCCCCGCTGTGGTAGCCCCGTCACCGTGGCAACCCCTATCCATAAGGGGGTTGTCGACAAAAGAATAAAACGACAATTACATATACATAGGTGCGCCAGAAGAGCTGACTCTGGAGCCGAAGGTTTCTGTCACAACAAATAGAAAATTCTTTTGACGGAATCACATGAAGTTCCCTTGTAATCTCAGACTGATCTCGCGCTTCTCAAGCACGGAGTGACGGTGGCGCAGAGAAAGGAAAGGCCTGCCGGCTTTTGGCGCGGGTGGCGAAGTGGTAGCACATGACGATGGTCTTCACCGACGAAAGCCTATTCCTACGGCGGAGTCGCATCGTATCCTAAAAATTGTGGGACCCTTATAAGCTTCGCCTGAAGAGTTCAACGCGATAGCGACGCGTGGCCCCGTTGTCATCGCGCTTTCTTTGGCTTGCCAAGCTCTTTCAGCCGCCCAGCCACGTAATTGTCATAACACCGCACCGGTTATTGTACGTTTTTGCTCGTGAAGTTGAAATTGTGAACTACTGCAACGTAATGGGCAAAGTACAAAGTCGCGATGCAGCATCAAAACCCGCCGATGAAGAAGGCACCGCAGCTCGTCTGGCGCTTGTACACAGCGCAGAGTCCATCAAAAACGTGTCAACAGCCCTGTCCACACAATCGTGAACACAGGAATGAGCGCAGGCGACCACGCCCGTAAACCAAACTGCGAGCGCTTGCGGCGCGATGAAACACCACGAAACCTAGGATGATGATGATGGTGGTCTTTCCCTTTGCAGCAGGTGAACACAAAGTTTGTTCTGGCCTCAGTTTAAAAAAAAAAGCAAAGCTGGAAAGAAAAAGAAAACAAAAGAAAACACGCACATATCACGCATGTACATATACATGTCACAAGCGCCATCGCTGGCACCACTTCCGCCACTTTTGTAGCCTGCTCTTCGAGATACCGATTGCCTGGATGGATGGATGGATGCTAGTAGTGTCCCCTTTATAACGGGGCTGTATCCCGCGGGCCACCAAGCTCTACCTTTGTTTTATCCCCTACAAACATTTGTTTCCCCAAAGCACACATATTTTCACAACAGATTTTCCCCTCGCCTACCTATTTTATCTATTATCGTTCCGCTGTGAAGTAATAATCTTATTTCAACTACCTTGCGTTTATGTTTGCTCCATGCCCTTCCACTAAGCGCCTTTTACTTATCTCTATCGCCGACATGTTCAGATTTCCCGTGCTATCTCTGAAACCCGTGGCCTCCTGTGTTGAGACCTTCAAGAGGATAGTAGTGGCCTCTGTCGATCGGACAGGGTAAGTGTTCAGTACAGCGCAGAACCAAGTGCTCCGCTGTCTCTTGTTCTGCTCCGCAGGCTCTGCGTAGCACTGTCTCGATGGACTCGATGCCAGTGTCAAAGCGGCTACGGTACGTCAGTGTGCGAAGCGCACCCGCTCGGGCCTCAAAAAGTAGCGCCACAGAACACTTATGGGTAGCGCACTGCCGCCAGTGTTGTCGTATAGCGACTCCGGAGCTATAGCGTCTTTGTATGTGCGGTACAGCTCGAGCCTGTTTTTTTTTCTTCTTTTCTCCTGTAAAAGCCACCTTCCACTGAGTTATCTCCGCCCACTCGGTCTTGAACCACCGCGATAAACTTCCGTTCGGTATCTTCGTCGGCTGCGTGTGCGAAAATGCCATATTTACCTCGCAGCAATCGATTTGACCACTTAGTTCGGTGGTCCGCAAAGTGCGCGTAACGAAACAGGCGACAGGCCCATCGACCGTCATCTAGGAAGTGCAGGCGCCCCTAGCAGGCGATCTTGCTTGTCGCCTCCAGTGCAACTCTTTCATGACAGCCAAGCGGCCCGCCTCCCATTGGCCCCGTTCCAGCCACACTCGGGTCTCGCTTGAGATGCAAAAAACCATGTTGGCAATGAGAGTCATGGGACATGTACCTATTTCCACAGTTCTCTCACTAGCAGGTATCAGTTGCCTCCCCATAGGCTTCGCCGCCGTAGAATGCAGCTGGCGCGCATGGAGTTTTGTTTCAATCGGTCCTCATGTCTTATCAATGGCCTTTCCCCGGCACTGATGATCACATCCAGGTACCGGTATTCTATGGCGAATGACAGATGGTCCCCATTCTGAGGTTGCACTGGAATGGTAGTACCTGCATCCTCCCCCAAAGTGTGGACCACGGCTGACTTCTGTAACGCCTGTGCGCTGGCGCACAGGCGGGGACACGTGGACACAGGCGGAGACATCGGGGACACGTGGGCAGGCACGCACAGGCACTTCGCATTGTGGCCATAAGCACTCATCTTATCAACAGATAGCATGAAGCTTGCCCTATGCCGAACGGCCTCAAGCGCGGTGGTATTCAGATGTAACAGAATTCGTCGAGCTCCTTACATATGGCACGTCCACTATCATATTTGATAGGAACGCGTATGTCGACGGCCGGACGCTATCTGCGCGCGCGTGCTCCGCTCCACATGTTTAGGAAGAACATGGCTGCCGACGCGGGCTAGTTGTCGCTACTTGAAAACGGAAAACAGATCTAGGGACTTTAGTTAGCAGACGCTGCCTGCGTCAGCGTTGTCTCTCGCGGGCGAGGGCGCGTTCTCGTTACTTGCCAGGTTGGGCCAGCTGTAGAGCATGCGCAGTGGGCGTGTGGACGGCGCAGGGACGGAACAGGCTAGACCATAAGCTGCTTCGCATCTAAAATGGATATGGGCAGGCCACGTGACGAGAAGGCTAGATAACCGATGGACAGTTAGAACGACGGAATGGATATCAAGACAGAGTAAGCGTAGCCGTGGACGACAGAGAGTAAGGTGGGGGAAAGAAATTAAGAAATTTGCAGGCATCAAATGGAATCAGCTTGCGTAGGACAGGCAAAGATGGAGAGCATTGGGAGAGGCCTTCGTCCTGCAGTGGACATAAGAGATGATGATGATGATGATCGACTTGATGAGGGCTCGTTTCAGACCGGACGTATACAGCGTGTACAGCATAGGTGAGAGTGGGCACCCTTCTTTAAGCCCTCTGCGAACTGGTATACTGGCTTTGAAGCCGCATCCGCGTATCCGCTGAGCTGCCGGTGTAGAGGCGATGCAGGACATCGACCCACTCCGGTGGCATATCCATGTCAGCTATCATACATAGCATACGATCATACGAAACGCTGTCGTAGGCCTTTGCAGCATCGTGGAAGCATGCGAGGAGGCCACTAGATACTTTACGAGCCACCTCGATGCACTGGATAAGCACGAAGAAGCTATCTTCTAGGCGTCAGTTTGGGCAAAACGCATTTTCGAGTTCCATGAGCTGTCCACTCTTCTCAGCCCATGCGTTCATCCACGCTTGAACTACCTGCGTAAATAGTCCGTACAGAACACTATAGTCTGTTTCAGTATAGTTCCGTGCAGCACTGTGGAAGCTACAGGCCCCTTCGGTCAATCAGTAGGGCAAACACATGTTAAACGTGTCCCTCCGCGCCATGGCATCTGCTAATGGTGAATGCTGCAGTGGCAGGAGCAGCATTAAAAACAGGAGGAGGAGGAGGAAGAGGACGGAGTGAGGCCCCTATTGGCAGGAGTGGGCTCGCAGCTGCGTGTCCGAACAATGACATTTCGTCTCACCTCGGAAGAAGTCTGCGCTCGATGGCCTCGTGGCCTTGGTTCTGCGGCGTGGAACTATAGCGAAACAGACTATAGTCTCAGTTATAGGCCTGTAGTTCCGGAGAAAGCTCTATCGGTGTCCTTTTTAGGCACCAAGCACGCTTGGCTGCATAACCAGTCTGCAGGTATGGGATTTCCCTCTGCGCCGTCTCGTGGATAACAGCCCTTCTTGATTGTCATTTGCGATATGGCAAGAAGAGCCTCCGAGATGCACCTCCGAGATGTGCATATCACCAACGGTAAATAGTGTTACCGCTATTGCTCACCGTTGGCGAACCCCCCAGCTTCTAAGCGGGGTGGCCGAGAGCGTAGAGCATCGCGCCCCGGGGGGAGCTCACGGAAAATACTGACTCACAACCAGCGACGCCGACACCGAAATTTCTGCGAGACGTGCTCTGGCAGCTTCAGATGAATATAGTAGCAGTGTTTCCAGAAATTCGCATCCGGCGCCTTTGATGATATTGTAGGGGTCTTCTACTAACTACTACTACTGCTAGCGGCGGCATCGCCGCTAGCAACCCCGTGCGGTGGGTTCGAGCACTCGACGAGCAGAGAATGTGGTAGTTGCGTCCGCGCTCGCCATCTCAGCCATGCAACGCCGCGCTGCCGCGCGCGTAAGCCCGCGGCCCGTCTCGAAGCGGGACAGCACGAACCGCCGCACGCGGCGAAAGAGAACATTAGGCGCAACTCTCCGTGCATGGTAGTTTAATAAGCACGTTAAATGAAACAAACAAAACAAGGCCGAATGAAAATCGAATTAAATACAAAGAATAACAACGATAAACAACACGCGAACACAACTACACAAAGAACAGTAACAAAAAACAACACGCGAACACACAATAACACACAAAGACCATGCAAGGAAGAAGCTCCTAACCCCCGGTCAGCGTACCCGCGACCGCGAGCCCTCAGAAAAGGAAAATGGAAGAACATACAGACATGGGTGTCGGTCGCAGGTCGCCGCAGTGGTCGCTGGGGCTCGCAGAGGCACGTCATCCGAGCGATGGCCTGGTCGGCCGGAGGGCCACAAAAGTACGTGCGCACCTCTCCAAGTCCCAGTGAGTTCTCTCGAGGATCTCCAAAACCAGAAACAAGCGAACGTTCGAGAAATTAGTCGCTGTCCAATGGAAAACTAGTCAAAGCCACATGGGATAAACGGGCAGGCCGCCGCCCCGTCCAGCTGTGAGAGGGGGATGCGGAGACATTCCACGCAAAACATGGCGTCGAGCGGGACCCGGTCCACACAATATATAGGATGTGACAGCCGCCACTGGCTGAACTACTCTAATCTTTCGTCCCAGAAGGGACTAAAGTTGGCACCATAGTGAAAAGAACAGGCGTGCAAAACAAGGACACAAGGGGAAGAAGTGGACAACACGAACGCCGACTATCAACTGAAGCAGAGCACAGAGGTGAAAAAGAAGACACACAACTTATCTGCGCATGCTCAGGAAAGGTAGCGCCACCTGTCAAACGGTTACACGCGCCGGTATACGCGAGAGACAACTGTTAAGGCATTCTATCTCTTCTCTGTTTAAGTGGACGGCTGACTCATGCACGCGCTTCCACTAATACTGATATGCCAGGCTTCGACCATTAAACGCGTTTCTTCATTCGTATGTCTGCACAGGATCTCGCTTTCGCTAACTTGATTGATTGATTTGTGGGGTTTAACGTCCCAAAACCAGTTCTGATTATGAGACGCCGTAGTGGAGGTCCTCCAGAAATTTCGACCACCTGGGGTTCTTTAACGTGCACCAACATCGCGCAGCACACGGGACTCAACATTTCGCCTCCATCGAAATGCAGCCGCCGCGGCCTGGATTCGATCTCGCAATCGTCGGATCAGCAGCCAAGTACCATAGCCACTAGACCACCATAGCGGGATTTCTTTGGTCTAACTTGGGCGTGCAGCTACAGACCTGGCAGTGCAAAGATAGATTATACGGCGTTCCACCTCATAGCGACTTTCTATGTTCAATTAATCTTTGATTAATACAACTCGCGGTTTGCCCTACATTGAAACGTCCGCAGCTAAGAGGAATCTTATAAATCACACACGTGCGACAGTCGGTGAAATTATTTTTGGCTGTGTGCTTTACCTGAGAGGTGTCTGTTGGCTTTTTTCCTTCCATCAGCTAATTTTAGGGGCGAAGCTCCTTAGGGTATGGGTCTGTCCCTCCTCTGTAGTATGTAGTAGTAGTAGTCGTCGTCGTAGTAGTAGTAGGTAGCCACGTCTACTTTTATGAAAAAGAAATTCCGAGAGTTGTGTCCGAAGCGGGGAATCGAAGTCATGTGATGTCGTCGGCAAACGCGGTGCGCGTTCCGGGGGGTGGGGTGGTTCGTTAGGAAGGAAGAGACGCTAATTTCTGTCTCCCATACTGGGGACACGGCTAAGCGCCTTAGGGGAAGGGAGAAGTGGGAGGAAAAGAGAGGATAGAAGTTTTAACAAGGGCAGAGGCCCGGACGTCGCATTGCGGTCAGCAGCCTGTCGACAGGGGTAGAGGCGGCGAGGGTCCCGTACTCAGTGGTAGGCTTCAATACCCGTCTCGTCCAGGAACTCCACCAGGCTCCGGAGTGCTGGTAGATGGGGTCGAGACGGGAAGAGAAGGTGTTGCAGTGTGGTGGCAGGGAGACCCTGTCTTCTGTAGGCTGTGAGGACCCTTGAGCGTTCCTCGGCCAGTCCAGGGCACTCAGAGAGGAGATGCTCGAGGGTCTCGGGATCGCCGCAACGGCTGCAGGCCGGGCAGGTGCAGAGTCCCTTGGCGTGGCGGCGGGCTGCGGTCCAGACGCAGCCAGTCCGCAGGCGCAGCAGGGCAGCACGTTCCCTCCTTGTAAGGCCCGCCTCTGGAAGAAGTCTTGGTCCCCACCTTTTGGTCTGGATGGACAGTGACGAGAAGCTTCCTGAGACGGGCCTGCGTATGGTCCCTGGCCGCCACGGCTCGGGTGAAAGGGGTGCCTGGCTGATGAGCTGCCTTGGCCAATGTGTCCGCCTCCTCACTGCCGGCTATGCCCACATGTGAGGGCAGCCAGTGGAAGGAGACGGACACTCCCGACGCGCAAAGAGCCTGGAACTTGCATGCCAGGAGGTTCCCGGTAAGCCCAGCGCGGCGGGGATTGGCTAGGGTCTGCAGTGCCGCCCTGCTGTCACAAAGAACGGCTACTGGCTCCGTTGGGATGTCCTCTGCCAGGAGGTCCGCCGCAAGGTGCAATCCTGCCAGCTCCGCTGCCGTGGAGCTCGCTGGGAAAGGCAGTCGGCACTGTCTGCTTCTGGACCTGGATGGGATGACGCACGCTGCCGCTGCGGACCCGTTCTGCATGACGGATCCGTCCGTGAACACCTGCAGTCGACCTTGGAGTTGCTCCTGAAGTTTGCCGATGGCTGCCTGCTGCAGCGCGGCCGCAGGCGTTCGTCGCTTTGATGCCCCATCCAGGTGGAGGTGGACCTCTGGTGGCCGATGGTGTGGCGGGGGTGGGGCAACGGGAACAGGCGGATCCAGGACCATCTGGTGGTAGAGCAGGCAGAGGCCACCCATCCGAGATCTGGGTTGGCTGCGAAGTCGCTCCAGGAGGGCGCCTCCATCGGCTGCACGATGGAATCGGTCGATGTGGCCCAATGCCCGCTGGAGCATGCGTAGGGACAGAGGCCACTCTCCTGCCTCCGCGAGTGTCGATGCCACCGGGGAGCATTTGGGGAGCCCCAGGATGGCCCTCACCGCTCCCCTGTGGAGTCCCTCGAACAGGCACCGCCGGACTGGCGTCAGCGTTACCAGTGGAAGGGCATAAAGCAGCACCCAGGTCGCTGCGGCTTGGTTCAGTCGCAGCGCCCACTTTGTGGAGCAGCCACGGCCTCGTTTCTGCGTAAGACGCTGTGGCCTCTCCCCCTTACTAGAGTGTACTGCACGTTTCTAACGCGTTTGTGCTAGCGTCCCCTTAAACGCGAGATCCCAGCGTTCGAATACAGTGTTTCTCACGTCTTTACATGATGATCGACTGGGCGAATTACACGGAAGATTCACTGTTTACCGATGATTCCCTCCGGAACTTCGCCCACTCATCATCATTCACACCGTGGATATGCTGTGATTTTTTTTTTCTATGCACGGCAGCACAAACCCTACCTAACTTCTTGGGAGCCGTAAACACAACGTTAACCCCATATCTACTTCCCACTTTCCTTTCAGCTTGTGCGAAACTGCGTGGTTGTATGGAATACTCACGACTCTTTTCTTGTTAATGTTACTCAGTGCTACGGCAATCATTCCTGTCGAAATCGACGTCTTTAGACAGTTCAGCTGCTGTGGATATAGCTAGTATAGGGTAACCTGCTTCTGAAAGGCGCTCGACTTGCGCATTAAAGCTATTGTTCAAATGGTGCACGCACGACTCCGATAGAGCTCGCTTTAAACACGACAAGGCTATTCCGTTTTTCACTACTTTCGAATGCTTGGAGTGAGTTTGTTGTTGTTTTGTGGTGTTTAACGTCCCAAAACCAGCTCTGATTATGAGAGACGGAGGTCTCCGGAAATTTCTACCACCTGAGGTTCTTTAACATGCACTGACATCGCACAGCACACGGGCCCCAACATTTCGCCTCCACGGAAATGCAGCCGCCGCGACCGGGATTCGATCCCGCGACCTTCGGATCAGCAGCCGAGTGCCATAACCACTAGACCACCGCGGTGGGGCTCGGAGTGAAAGTTTAACAACTGCTTAGCTGATCCAGGGGAATACTGCCAACACACGTGATTCTGCTCAAATGACAAAGAGATATCTAGAAATTTGGCACAAACACATACATTAATGCAATTTTGGACTCTTGGCCATAGCAGCAATACGGAGCGAGCAAGCCAGCACAGAGAGCAGTGGTGTGCTCGCACTGCCGGATTTTGTTAGGCTGATGAGTGACCGGCACACTCTCCTGACCTGAATCCCACGCATCTCCGCGTGTGGAGCGACCATGGAGAAACGTTCAAACCCTGCGGTCCGCGATTGAAGCCTTACACTGCACGTTCGATCATCGTCATACTGTAGTGGTCATACTGAACAAAATATCTCTCATTGCACCCGTATCGTATAGGTCAGATGCTTTTGAAAACACGGTGTTGAGATGTTTTAAAACATGACCTAACACACAGACCGCGTGATAGTATTTTTGGCGCACCCGACACTTATCCTTTAACTTGTCTATGATACGAAATTGGAACATGCGAAGCGTGATTTTTTTATTCGCCTAATTAATACACCGTGTATTTTAATTCTTTTCACCTACTCACCTATGGTGATGGATGTCACATAGGAATCATAATTTTAATTATCGACAAACTTAGATGCATTGAACAAACGTTGGAAAACGGGCATACCTTAGGTTCTGTCAGGAACAAGTATTTCCTGCGTACGTTCACTTGAAAACATTTTTTTTCTTTCTTTTCCAATGAACAAGAATAAGGCTCATTATACTCACCATACCACATCATACTATAAAATAAACAAAGCGGAGACAAAATATGGGCATATCTAGCCACTGTAATAAATAGAGTAGAGCTTCTCCACCTTCCAGTTTTTAGGGCTTTAGACAAATATGTCTTTTTTGGAACATGCAAAAATTGAATATAGTTTTATCACGAATAATTTAGAAAGACGACGTCAAATATCAGCATCCCTTTCATCTTTTTGACCGCCAGTTCCTAGTGCGACGTTTAGAAGGTTTAAACCCAAAACTTTCTACGCAGCAGAAAAAGAACTAAACGAAAAGGGTCTGCTTCTCCGTTTGTTGAAAACTTTGTGCGTGTATGCAGCTCGACTTCGAACCTGGTAGCAGCTTGGTATGGCTCGCGCAAGTCAAGGGCTTCACTTACGTCCGCCTCGTGCCGGAAGCCATCTGCTTAGGCATATGCCAAGAACTGGAACTACTGCTCGACGCACGAGACATACGTAAGCTCCCGAAAGCCTTATTTTTTTGCTCCGTTCAGTATAGTGGCGCTCACGTGTGTCCCATTTGCCCTACGACACCGACGCAAGCTCGCTTGCGTGTAATATGCTTGATTCATGACTGACAGTCATTCATCTCATTGAAGAAATTTTGTTCCTCCTCTGCTCCTGATGATTTTATCCAGAATGTCGATTTGAAAGGGGATAGGATTACGGAGTTATTGGTTAGCTGGAAAACCTTTTTGGGGATTCGAGTGCGGGTGCAGGATTCAGTGGGTGTAAAGGGGGGAGTGTTGTATAAATCCCTGATTCAAAGAAGAGCGATATGGTGTTGTGGGGCAAATAATTCGAAAATTCAGAACTTGTAGAATGAACTTTCGCAATAAGGACATCGCATCACTCTCTGGACGTTTAGCTAACCAACTGTTACAGCACATCTGATCAGTGAGTTAGTGGAATAATTTTCTTTTGTCCACAATAGGCGCGAGCGAACTGCACGTCACTCGGTTAGGTCTACTCGGGCACCATCAGGTCAAACCTGAGGGCCCTCTCGTGAATATATCGTCAGTCACATGCAGACAAATTGACATACTTGAGAGAACACTTGCCATCTCAGCTATATTATTCGGATCAACGAATTTGAGCTGCCTGCTCGTGGTGTCGAAGAATGGTGTGGTGCTACTCCAGAGGCGTACATTTAGAGTAGCAATATTTATCCTGGTATAACTGTACAGCACACCTCCGTAGACTCTAGCAAGGGAGGACGGCTATCTAATACGGACAAGCGATAAATTTGCCAACGTCCTATAACCAGCTATAGATATAGTGACAATGATTCTGCCAATTCGTGGACTCTCAAAAATATTTAGAGCCTGGTGTAACGCGCAAGCCTTGTAGTAGCTACTGTAAGAAAGTGTGGTTTAAGTTGAGGAAAGACACTGTTTTGTGCAACCCGTAATGCAATGAGCACGACGGCGTTCAGAAAAGAAGGGACGGATGGAAGGAGTGAGAAATGAATCATGACATTTCCATTAACGTGAAACCTGGGGAGGTGCGAAGAAAGCGGTGATCCACCGGTGTTCCCCACAGGAAACATTCGCTGCTAATGGGCTTGCTTTACCGTGGCCACGACTACGACTACTTGCCTGGCTGTCGACTGATGCCGACAGCCAGGCCTCATTAGCAGAAATTCGTTAAAATCGCTTCTCTCACGACAATTCTACACATGCACTGTTCGACTGCAGTGCCTCCAGGATCGACTCATTGTGACGCGCGAATATGCTTTGCTCTATCGTTCCTAGATGGCGGTACCACTGTTGCGGGCCTTATGCGGACTAATAGTGCAGTGGAAGGAAGGCGATGTCCATTTAACAGTAATTTTGCTTGCTGAACACCTTTGCTTTAACAGGGCATTACTTAGACACAAATTGGAAATCAGTGTAGTGAACATATAAGGCCCGTTTATTCCATGGGTAGCGTATGTTTCGGTGGTGTAGCCGGCACAGCTTCCAGCCCATATCGTCGCATCCCGGGTAGTTGTTGGCTTGCATCCTAGCGGGTGGTACGTTTCCTTGTCAACTGTGGGTTGATTTTATTGTGATAGTAATTATATGGACAGTTTCGACGGGTTTTTGCCGTCGTCGTCGCCGTCATATCCCATACAAAGTCCAAATTGATAACTGATAAGCAGGTAGCATTTATGACTGATAAGCATGCATGGATAAGCATGCAGGTGCTTAAAGTACAATGTGTGGGTCGAGCGGCAGAGACAACGGCCCACTAGAGTTGCGAGTTAAGTCTCGTTGTTAACGCGAAAGCGTTTCTTGGCTAGGTTGGTGAGATCGCGTGCCCAGCTGCCGTCCGCAAAAAGCGTCCGCAAAGGCCGTTCCCGGAAAGCACGTGACCTCACCCACCGGAAGTGACGCCGGCGCCAACACACTCCGCAGCCTCAGTCGGCTCGCGCTCCGCTCGACCGCGTCGCCGCGTTTCTTCGCTGGGTTGGCGAAAGCGCGCTCCCACCTGCGTGGCATCGCCGTAGCAGCACTAGGCGCACGAACGTGCCACCTAGCCCATCGTTCCTCGCCGTCATGCGTGCCAAGTCCAATCTCGAATTGAAGACAACCACTGAGACCATGACGACGTCGAGATGTACGTCCATCGATCTCGCATTCACCACCGATCCATGGCAGTGTCTTGTACACCGTCCCAAGTACGCCGTCACCGGAACGATAAGAGGGTGACGACAACGGTGACTGCCTGATGACGCTATACCATGACGCCGCGGCGGTGGTACTACTTCGACATGCCCGAGACCTTTCTCGGGCATACCTGCGTACACTGCCTGGACGACAAAATACAGGAGGACATGTGAAGTGTCGACAACACCTAGATGGCGTCAAATCATGTAAATAAGCACTATCCGGCCTCCCACATTGCCTCATTCTTTATAACACAACTCGGCAACACCAGTTTGCAGCACCCCTCCGAAACAACAATCTAGCCAAAAGAAACGCTTTCGCGTTCTCATCTCATAAGAATATGCTTAGGGATTGTCGCACTTTTTTGATGTCTTCAGGCCCGCGCTTCACACCGCGCCACCGCGCTAAGCAGCGTGCACTTTGCACCATCGAGAAACTTGACCCAGCACAGCGGCATCAAGCGAGCACGCTCCTTCCGGCGCTCGTGGACGCATTCCGCGAGCGCTGTTTGGCGAGGGCATTGCCATCGTTGCGACTGCATACGAGGCGCCTTGAACGGAGCACGCGATCAAGGCACTGCCACTCAGTACGCTGCACATCTGATAGCTGCCGCGATAGAGCAGGCGCCAGCGATGGCGACCGCGCGAGTTGCTCGAGCAACAGCCCCCCTCCCCCTTCCACACATACGCACGCACACACCCACACACACTATCGAGTATTTTGATGCTCGTTAAAGATGGGCGGGGCGTTTTCCCTCCACTTCGACGCAGGCCTCCTGAGCGGTGTGATGTTATCCATGCGCGCTCCCAGCGATGGAGATGGGCCGGGGGCTCGTTTGGTCTCTGCTTCAGCCGCGCTCATCACCCCCGCTCACGTGTTTTTACCCGCGCGTAGAACTTACGATGCACATGGGAGTTATCAATTTGGGCTTTATACGGGGCATGACGGCGACGGTAAAACCCGTCGAGACTGTCGATACAATTGCTATCGCAATAAAAGAAGGTCCTGGTGGATGTGGACCGTGGAAACACATGAGAACAGCACGTGGAAAAGAAGACGTCACCGGTTGCAGCAAGTGCTGCCTGACCAGACTGCCAGGAACACAAGGTCGCAGCACAAAGGCCGGATCGCCATCAAGGCTCACTCTGTGAAACTGAGGGTGCTTGTGTCACCTGTATTGTTTTACACACTCTCTCAAAACTTCTGTCTTTCCACTTGTGATAACCCGCGAGTTTCCAATACACAGAATGTAGAATGGTTCCTTTTCGTCTATACGAATTAGCTAGTGCGTAATATTTCGTTCTTATTCCATGCTTGTGCCGATTCAAATATGTCATTTTGTTTCTGCGCCCAACGAACGAACGAAAGGATAGGTTCATCTCGCTCAAAGCTGCTGTTTGTATACGTCGCAGTTTTCTACTGTATATATTTTCCAGCCGCTCCGACCACAACACGGCTGATGTCCCTTTTTATTGTTCTTAGTTACGCATATTTTGCACACCGCTGCTATTTTCAATATACATAGTATACTAATTGAATGTCCGTGTATCTGTTTCAGTACTCGTGCAAACGAATCTGTGGAAAGTGCAGTACATTCCTGGAGAGGATTCCGAAAACATCGCATTTGCTGCTGGCGGCTTCATATCAGAATGACGTTGCATACGTGCTACGCCACACGTCAATGCAGTGTCACGATAGATCAATAAAAGTGATACATAAGTACTGCAGTGAGCTTGAATTTATTACTTATTCGCTTCTTCATTTAACTTACCTACTTTGTATTTGTGTCGAAAACTAAAAAATAGGCGGAAAGAGACGTCGTTCCATAGATAAATCAGTTGCACCGTCCTAAACCGTTCGCCCTGCTATGCTTGCAGCAGCACAAGATTAGTTGTGCTAAACGCCCGTACTTACTGCTATTGAAGATACGAGGTTTGTCTGAGTTCTCTAATAGCCCCAGCATAACTTCCTTTTCCCATTTACTTGCAAATTAGGTTTACTACAAATATAAGAAAGGAGATGGGCTAAGGAGCTGAGCTGCTGCTTTTCTAATACGTTAGTGTCACTCGCACATATATGTAGTCTAAAAAGCATGCAGGGTTACTTGGGTGGAACTCGGATCCGCACAGCGGCGACAGTCAATGTGGCGCACGGATTCTGAGCGCAAGTGGCGTTTCCGCGCAAAGCGCCGAAAAGGAGTTAGGAAAACACTGGAGACGATGACAACATAATACAGCAGTAGTCGAGTAGGAAGCGACCCCGCATAGCAAGAAGCATCTGATCAAAGAAAAGCAGACGGTCTTCCGGACCATCCACTCCACTTGTCTCTAATGTTTCGTTCTCTCCTCTATAGTGTGCCGCGCGGCGACCTAACAGCTTGTCACTGTATACGAGCGGGACGCTTGTCGTTCACAGCAGCGAATGTGCGAAGACCGCTCTGCGGACTCCATCGCGTAGTTGACTGGAGGTGCGTGTTCGGCCGCATGGTAGGGTTCCTCGTTCGTGTGTCTGAAGAGGTGCAGTGGGCGGGACCGAGAGCCACACTCGGTGTTCTTGATCATTTGAAGTAAAGGCCGGCACGAGACCGCGGCGCTTTTGGGCATACCTGCAGGCATATATAGCATTAGTTAATAGGCGCACGGCGCTCAAACGCATTCGGGTTGTACGCAAGGATTCTGTCAGTTTTGTGCGATGGGTGTCGATCACACAATAATAAACATTGTCTATAAGTACTATTTTTCGCACACAGCGTAACAGAGTAAAAGAATGTCAGCTCCAGTTCAGCACAGCGAAACGACTTGAGTATATTCCAGGATATTCTGATATGCATCTCACGCCTTTTCAAACTTGCTACTTTTTTTTTTTTCATACGACTGTTCTCGTATTCTGATACATAATTTTTACCAACGTGATGTATACGATAACCTTCAGTCCCCAGTGGCTAAGAGGAACTCGCCACGGCGGTGGTCAGACCTGACGCAGCGGAAGGCGCCCAGAATATCTGGATCCTGGAAGCCGCCACTCGGATCTAAACCTGGCAACGTTCTGGAACATTATCTAGAGGGGCGAGTCTATGAGAAGCTAGCGGCCATTGAATGGGTATGTCTTAGGGCTTAATGAGGTTAGGATGACAGACGAAGCACTCTCGGCGCTAAAGAATGTTTACGTCATATGCAATCGTGGGTTAGCGCAATGGAACAGAACAGAACAGAATTAGCGCAATGGAACAGAACTTTAAGCAGGATTCCTGATAAGCAAGAACATATATAGTTGGAAACACAGAGGAATACTAGGATTAATGTGAGGACAGCAGGCCTTCTATTTAAACTTGTAAAAATTAAAGAAGCACCGAGACAGAAAATTTTCAATGTTGCCTTTTCGGTTGCAATAAGTTGCTAGTGACCCACTCATCACATGTGGAAATTTCCTTTGCTTGAGCTTAATTAGAGACGTTTTTATGGCGGCCATTTGTTGTTGCTGCTTTCAGGAAGCGCCGAAAAGGTTGGATTTATATAGTAAACACAGCTGACCACATGACACCGCTAAATTTGGTGACGCGCGCGCAGTGCTCGGCAACGCGTGCCCGTGCTTCACTCTCTGGCGAACAATAGAAGGTGGGGAGACATCAAAAGAACGCAAGGCCCCTCGAGCGCTTGGTCCCCCAACATTAAAACTGGAGCGCAAAAACAGCGGAAGAGAAAACGTGCCGAGTGAACAGCACGGCAGCGGTAGTAGTATTGTGGTCAACACAAAGTGGTCGAGAATGATCGTTGCTCGTTTACGCAAAATTAATGTAGATTCCGCGAGGCCCTCCAATGGCGACTCGGTTGCGTTTCACATACTTCAAAATTGATTTTAAGTCTGCCCCCGAAAGAAGCGCAGCGTGCGATCGCTGATTGATACTTCCCAAAACCAGGGCTTCGGAAAGTTCGACCACTTGGGTGTTTTAGCGTGCACTGACATCGCACAGCACACGGGCCTAAACATTTCGCCTCTATCGAAATGCAGCCGCCACGGCCGGGATTTCATTCCGCGACCTTCGGATCAGCAGCCTTGCCATAACCGTTAGTATAGGGGGCCACCTGCGAACGCCGTACATTGGGCACTGCATAGAAGTGCGCGCGCACTCTTGGAGACCAGTACCAGTGCCTCTTTCAGTGCCTGGCAGAAGAGCGCGACAACAATAAGCCGCCGCCGTGGACGCGACTACAGCGTCCGCACAATTTTGGCTTGAATGTGAAACATGGGAATGTAGTCTACGTTAGAGCCGGCGATCCCACGTTCACGCGTAATTGATTTCTCGTAGCTTTGAGTACACACATACGTCGTTTTATGTTTTGTTCATTTTACGTAGCAGAATGAGTGTTTTCTTTTGCTTTCAGTGAAGAGGCGCGTTGGATGTGTTGTTCAGCAAGCGCACGAGAAATGTAAGCAGCATGTTCGCGCTTGGATAGGACCTTCAGGCCTTTTTAAAATGGGGTTTCTTTTCTTTCTTCTTTTACGCGAAATGCCCACATCGCAGATCTGTCAGTCACCGAAAGTGCGCGTTTGGAAGAGGGTGTGCCGTATAGAAATAAGGGGTAAAAGTTTCAGCTGGTGCAACGCGTGAGTGGTCGTGCGTTTTAATGCACGTTATACAGGGCTAGTGAGCCGTTCACCGGCCAGGCTAGAGAGGTGCGCAGGATGTCAGCGACTAAATAACTGCGAAAAAGTAATCCATCTCGATCTTAGGCATAAGTGAATATGTCAGGAGTGGCTAATTTTATTTTGTGCGAGCAGCTGCGCAGTTTCCGCACTGAATTTGCCCAATTAACAGTATGCGATTATTAACGCGCTATCACCGCAACTTGATGGGAGGGAGAATACAAGCAGCAGCGCGTGTTGTACGTTCCACTCAGTGGTTCATAAAATTTCTGACAGCGGGCGAATTTTTCTATCCGAACCTCTGGAATCGGCACAAATTCCTGTAGCTGGCTGCAAGCAATGTTCTAAAGTGCATTTGACGCAGCACTTCATACTGTGCCCGGGCAATGCATTTCCTGTAGACCAGCAAGGGCTGAACGAACATCGAACGTGTGCAGCTGCGAATACGACATCCGCAAAGAGTCCATGGGTCTCTGCTCGAATCTAGATGAATATGAAACAATGACGGTTAATTACCCAGGAGTGACGGTTTGCGCCTGCATGGGGCAGCGAAATTTCTAACGAAGCGGCGAAAGTAGGAGCAGAGGCCAATGAAACTACGCAAGTCTTTTAGATTACTTAGCCTTGGGAATTCATGAACAGCCCGCAGCTTTGCAACATCCGGAAGAATGCCGTCCTTCGACACGACGTGCCCGAGAATGGTGAGCTTTCGGGCGCCAGAGTAACATTTCTTTAAGTTTAGCTGTAGACCAGTGGCGGTGAGGCAGCGTAAAACCTGCTCCAGGCTACATCATCCAAGTAGCATTAGCACGTGTTCCATTTTAGGCCTCACAGAATGGCGTCCATGCGCACGAATGTGGCGGGCGCGTTGCAAAGGCCAAAGGGGATCACATTGAATTCGTATAGGTCATCTGGTGTAACAAAGGCAGTTTTAGGCTTGTCGTCTGAGGCCATAGGTACGTGCCAATAACCGTATCGTAAATCAAGAGAGGTGAAGAACTCAGCACCTTGAAAACAGTCCAGGGCATTGTCGATTCGCGGCAATGGGTAAACATCTTTTCTGGTTATCTTGTTTAAGCGGCGGTAATCTAAGCAAAAGCGAATCGAGCCATCTTTCTTTTTGACTAGAACTAGTGATTCCCATGGACTGTTTGATGGCTGAACTACACCGCGCTTTGGCATGTCACCCACTTGTTCGTCAATGACGCGGCGTTCCGTCGATGATACGCGGTATGGCAGCTGCCGCAGTGGTGGGTGAGCAGCTGTGTCGATGCGGTGACAGACAGTCGACGTTCGGCCAAGAGTACTGCTGTGGCTGTCGAAAGCATGACAAAACTTGTCAAGGAGGCCGAGGAGTTCCTCTCGTTGCGTTGGGGTTAAGCCATCGTCGATGACAGGCGAAAAACCTCTTGAGGCAATGAATGGCGCAGTTGGAGAACTATATAGGAGATAGGAGAGGACGTTCATCTCCACCGAACCATCTGGGGCGTCTAACGTAGCAATGGGTTCGTAAGGCTCCACAGTACCGACAGATTCACCGCGAAGCAATGTAATCGGGAACGGGAATCAGTTACAAAAGAGTTTTGTCGCACAATCTTCAAGGGGAAGCAGAGCGGTTGGGAGTGGTACAAGGTGGCGACTGATTAAAGCAGCGGAAGGTGTGAAGAGTACATCGGCGTTGGAAACAGCGGAACAGCCTACAGGTGCCATGACAGACGAGTGCGGAGGGATCTGGACGTCATCTGCGATAATCAACATGGCTCGACAGAGCGGAACATTGTCAGACATGGCATCGCCCAGTGAAGAGAAGGCGACCTTCGCTCGGAAACGATTAATAATGGCTTGGTGACGGGAAAGGAAATCCCATCCTAAGATGATGTCGCTCGAACAGTGGGGCAATATGACGAACTCGACGGTGTAGTGCTTTCCTTGAATTAAAACTCTTCCGGTGCACGCAGCAACCAGCTTGACGTACTCTGCTGTGGCTGTGCGAAGTAATGGACCAAAGGGCGTTGTCACCTTTCGAAATGAGCGGCATAGTTTTTCAGCAATCACGGATATAGCAGCACCAGGGTCAGTGAGTGCGAACACAGAACACTTTCGAAGACGACATCTGTAACATTTGGCGGCGAGCGAAGAGCGCTTGGGCATTTCGACGATGACGCAGTTCTTGCCGCGGGAACTGCACCACTTAGTTTTCCGGTTCGGTTGAAGATGGACGCAGACGCATCAAGGACAGCGAGCGACGGCGGGGAGAAGGAGATCGGCGGCCAGTTGTTGGTCGAAGGCTTGGCTGGTGTAGTTCTGTTTCACGGTCGGAAGCGTAAGACAACGAGTGGTCGTAAACAGAGGTGCGTGAGGCGTAATGCCGACGTAGTGGACGACGGCGGCAGAAGCGGGCTTCGTGTCCGGGTATTCCATACGAATAGCAGATGGGCTTATTGTCTGCGGTGCGCCAGGGGCTCACGACTCGATAGACTGGAGATGGTGGCGGCGCTGGTGCAAAACTAGGGGTAGGTACTGGAGCCGGAGCGCGGACCATCGGCGGTCGTGGCCGAGATAGTGCGTCCGCATACGTTAACGGAGGAAGCCGCTCTTTTGGGAGAACCTTGGACACTTGCTCCTGTATAACCTGTTGAATGGTCGGGATGAGGTACGAAGTTGACTGCGACGGGGTGGAAATGAGGGAGAACTGGTGGGCAACTTCTTCTCGCACGAAAGCTTAGATCTGCGGGAGGAGGGTTGGATCTTCGAAACTTGGTACCAAGCCGGACAGCGACTCCTGAGGTGGAACAGGGCGGCGGGTCACAAGGCGTTGTCGGCGAAACTCGTCGTAGCTTTGACATATGTGAATGACCTTGGTGACAGTGGAGGGGCTCTTCGAGATCAGCATTTGAAAAGCATCGCCATCAATACCCATCAGTATGTGCTTGATTTTATCTACCTCGGTCATTGTTGCATCGACACGTTTACATAAATCGATGACATCTTCCAGGTAGCTGGTAAAATTCTCACCGGGCTGCCGAGATCGGGACTGAAGGCGTTGCCCCGCACGAAGCTTTCGAACCGCAGGATGTCAGAATACTTCGCTGAACCTTGTTTTGAACGTACTCCAGGTAGGGACTTCTGTTTCATGGTTTCGGAACCACAACTGGGCAATCCCGGTCAGGTAGAAAGATACGGTGGTCAGTTTCGCGAAGTCGTCCCGTGTTGTGGACACTCACGCGTTCGTACGAGGAGAGCCAGTCATCGACGTCATGATCATCGGTGCCGCTGAATATTGGTGGGTCCCGCTGATGGATCGCTCTAGGGCAGACGTTGGTCTGGGGAGAAGCATGTGACGAGCTCGAATTTGTGTCGGTAGCCATATTGGGACGGAGAGTCCGGCTGCACAGTTCCAGGATGACAGGAGACCCAGCAATCCTCCACCAATTGTGACAAGGAAGCCCAACGCGGCTGTGGACGATGAGGTCGGCGCTGACTGGAAGACACGATTGCATAGGCTTAACCACCCAGAGCAGCAACCACGTTCAGGTCGCGCCGCACTAGCGTAGCACTGGCGATCCTGGCTGCGGAGCTAGCGAGGGCGCCTTTTCCACTACATCAGTTTTATCTACACTTCCAGAAAACAAGCGACCTGGCAGCTGGGAGGTGTGGACCACTCCCTCCACGAAACTTTCCAAAAGCTGTGGTGGCCGTTTCATGGGATGCAGCACGTGAAGGAAGCTTTGGGCCAGAATGCGTGTGCCTACCAGGAGACCCGGACGCGTATTTCTTCAACATATCCGGAGCCATGCACAGGACGCATTCTGCGGCGCTATTGGCTACGCGGAGGCCACGTGAACCAGTCTACGCATTTCCGGTATATTTCTTTACACTACGTCAAAATGGCGGCGCCCTGGGACGCGTGCCTGGAGAAAACGGCAGAGCCGGCCGGCCTCCTTCTGGGGTGCAGTTCCTTTGGAACTAATAAATGCATTTTTTTTTCTTTCTCTCCGAGAAATATCGGAAGTGAAAATCCCAGGTGGCCTTTCCTTGTGACATTGGGCGTTTTCTCACTTTACACGTAAATTGCGCATAGCGACGGCTTAAACTTCTCATGGAGTCCTAAGCAACAACAACCCTATGCGGCATGTCCAGAAAAAAGTAATTGGAATATTAACACGACCTGTCCTGGAATTAAACAGTTTTGAATTTAATGATTGTTACTACCTCCAAACCAGCAGCACGGCAATGGGCACCAAGATGACACCAAATTACGCTTGCATATTTATGCACCATGCAGTTGTTCTATAAACCCTACATGGACAACATATTCATGATTTGGTCTTATTCAGAGAACGAACTTCTAAAATTCATACAGGCCTTCGACCAAGCACCCCCAAGCATTTCCTTTACGTACTCATAACACCGAGATAAACTTCTTTGATGTTCGCATACGGATATACGACGGTGCGCTGGTCGCGAGCGCATGCAGGAATCCTTACGGATAGGCAACAGTAGCTGCACTTTAACAGCTGCCACCCACGTCATTGTAAGACCAGTATTCCTTACTCTAAGGCACATATTAAGAAGAATATGCTCGCGCACGGAAGACTGCCACAAAAACACCGCGCGGATGCGTGACGTACTTGTCGATCAAAAGTACCCACTGTCTATTATTGACGACGCGATTATGAAAGCGGGAAATCTCGACCGCCAGGCGCTCCCATATATGACCAAAAGTACAAATCAGGAATGCCGAAAAAATATCTTTCTAACCTTCACTATAGCAACCCACCCAACATATCAACATCATCTCGACAAAGCATTTTAACAGAATAAAACGAGCGACCCTCCAAAATTTTTACCGACTCCTTCAAGCAAGAGATCCCGTCTAGGAACAGTGCCTCTTGGCTCTTGCTGAGTGTCGCCCCTACGGGAAAGCCTTATACGGCGTGTGCAAACATATGCAGACAAAAACAGTTGCAGAAAGCATATAATCGAATTTTAAACGCAGAATAAAGGGGCAACTCGATGGCGACATAAGGCAGACAGACACACCATTCAGAATAAGGTTCAACAAACATCGGTCCCATGTGCACTCACTACCTGGCCTTCTACTCTCTAAACACATCAAATTGAAAGGTCACAGCTATCAAGTTTACACTACTGGAAAGCAATTTGCGAAGCGCCAGAGAGCGCGAACAACGGGAATCGTGCAGTTAAACACGGCGTAAATGAACATATAGGCGCTCTCTCGGGGTTACGATTAGGACATGAACAGTCTAATTCATAATCTTTGTGTTATCTATTACAAGATTGGTCATTCCCGCGAGTTACCACTCCTTACTTCGATTACACTTTCCTTTTTTTTTTTAAAAAAAAATCTTTTTGGTAACTTATTCTGCCAGCCTGGCCATGATGGCATTTCCCACGGTGTGCAAGGTGGCACAAGCAGGTTAGTGGGAAAGCGGCTCCGGAGAGCGTATGACAAGTAGGCACAAGAAGGCACTGTGTACTAGAATGTCACTGCTTCAAAACTGTCTTTATGTGCTGCTCTGGTCCCTCTCTTCTTTTCTTTCTTTCCTCTCTTTCCGCCCTATCCTTGACAGTTTTCAAATGTGAAGCATTTCTTGGCGAACTGATGTCACTCTGACCGCGTCTGTCTGTCTGTCTGTCTGTCTGTCTGTCTGTCTGTCCACATACCTCTCTGTGCACTCAAAAGTGTAGATAGGGTATAAATGTATGAGAACACAAATCTTTTATCTTTACATCACTAACAGGATGTACTTGTCACTGACGTCACGATTAACAGTAATGCAATCCCGTGTGGCTCATAACCACAGTACTTGGACCGTGGTATCGGGTGTGCGTCACACGTGTTTGAACTTTATATACTGCCAGTGTCAAAGAAGGGCTAACTAAATTAGGCATTTGACATTTCATTAGGACACACTTGAAAATAAGATAGATAGATAGATAGATAGATAGATAGATAGATAGATAGATAGATAGATAGATAGATAGATAGATAGATAGATAGCCTTATTGGAGACCGAGGGAAGAGAGTTGGGTGTTAGTGTGATGAGTGAGTGCGGAGGTGTCGTTTGAAAGTGCGTGGGAAGAAAGTGAATGACGCAAAGAAAAGGAAAACGACGACAGAAGACGCTCGTGTACCAAATGAGAAGAGTGCACGAAAAAAATGTGTGAAAGAGCCCTTGACCAGAATTGACCTTTTAAAAGATAGCATTTTGGATCAAGCAGTTGCGCCTGCTCGCTTGTCAGCAAAATAGGGCACCTTAGGGTTCTTCAGTGGAACTGCCGATCTATAGACCTATTCCACCGGGCCTACGTCACGAAGATGCGGTGGCGCTGCCGTCGGGAGTTTTGGTTTCGCATGGTAGGCATCCGCCGGCGCGCCTACCATAGCAGCCGCTGCGTTTTTGCTGGTGCGGGCGCTTCTCACCGCCGTGAAATGAAGAAAAAAATGTTCACCGATGTCCTGCGCCGTGTGATGGTTGCTCAGCGACGCACAAGATATGTGCGATAGGTTTTTATCGGTTCCCTGCTTATGTCTGTCTGAAGGGACGAACCAGTAATGCCGGCTGTTTGGCGCATCGGTTATGCGCCAAACATTTTCGTCACGACTAAGCATATGTGTAATTATTTAGCGTTAGTGCGGCTTGTTTCATATGAGAGAAATAGCATCGTCGCAAGTTTGTCAAGCGTAATGCTCGACACCAAGTTTCTTGGCCTAAACAAATTGCGGAGACAGAGCGATCCCGCTTACCGCAAAGTGCGCACGACGTTAGCTTAGCTTGATGTGTAGAAGTAAGCCGTGTATTATTGTAGTGGGGAAGCTATACATACGTCATACGAATTCCATTCACTCAAATGAAACAAATATATGCGCTTAATTCACGTAGCCGTGAGCGAAAGGCCGATTACAGCGACGCTTTTGCAAATTGCTTGCGGCTGCATGCGATAGCATACACACGAGAAGTGTCTTTGGCAATGCTGTAGTGGTTATGATGCGCTTTAAATTTTTTTGTTCGATTGTCAGACTTCTCGAATGTACTACACGCTTGAAATTTGCCGCGTCGTTACAGGACTCCTTCACGATCGGAACTGAGCGCGTATGGGCAGAGCCGCAAGCCGCGGTTATGCGCCTTGCTGGCGGTTATTTGAGAGCCTTGTCCTTGGCACGTTATTGCTTTTGTGTGTGTGTATGCGTTATCGCAGCCGTATTTACATAGCTTATAGCGTCACCAATATCGCGTGCTTGAGTAACTATTCCGTTACATTTGTTTTTGCGCAAGGATTTCGTGTAGGGATTAGAGGCTTTAGTCCGAAACAGTATTTAGCTGAGACATCTTCAAGTCGTATTCAAACAAGTCTCGCTGTTGCAAGTGGTTCATCCTTGCGCTCGTTACCGAATTAAAGCATACGCATGAAGAGATACCGACATGATAGCTCGCGATCATTCACATCATGTGGCAAGGTGCTTGTCCTTTCAATCAGTTTCTCACATCTTGTCATAGCTGGGCGTCGGCACATTCTTTTCTACATTCATTGAACGCTTCCTACGGAGCTAACGCAACTTCACCTCACGCGGCTGCCCCTCGCGAACTGTTGTAAACACGCCGTCGGCGCTCCGACGCCCCGTGCTCGGAGGCACCTTTCGCACACGCTTCGCCGGCGGCGGTGGCGCGACCGTGCAGGGGCGCGGCAAGCGGTGGGCGGGGCCTCCGCGCCGCGACGTCGACACAAGCCCTCGTTATATCGCCGGTGCCTACCACTGTTTACCAACATGGAATAGGTCTTTCTGCAACCACTGATTTACTTTACCTTATATCTCAACAGTCTCCCGACATGGTTTTATTTCAAGAGACTTGGTTGTCATCGGCTCAAAATTTTCAGTTACAGAACTATAAATGTTTTCGTTTGGACAGGAATACACGAGGTGGAGGATTAGCATTTTTTTATATCAGCAAAATTTTGTCATTGAGCGAAACTGGTTTATCAGGCAGTATCCAGTGATCACGAAATTTTAGTACTTGAACTAGCACTCCCAGGTTGTGCTCCTCTCAGCATTGTCAACAGCTACTTTCCATCTGGCGTACAAGGAAGGAAGAGGAAGGTACTCTGGACATCATTCAGAGCTTCTGTAGAGCAAACTCTCTTTTTGCAGGTGACTTTAATTCGCATCATGTTTACTGGGGCTACCGCACTGATTCCTCGGATAAATTGTTGTGGAACTGGATGTGTAAGAACAATTATACATGTCTTAACTCTAAAGTAGCCACTTTTGTATACGATGCAACACGAGGTCGGTTTTGGACTTAACATTCGCCAGCTCAAGCTTGCTCATCTCTTCTTGGGCTGTTGTTGATACTGCAACAAATAGTGATCACCGCCCATTATTGATGGACGTTAATAATCCAGTGATTCCTTTAGATACTCAGACACTGACTTTTGTTGACTACTCAAAATTTAAATAAAGTCTGTATTCAAACCTATCTTCTCTGACCAGTTCTGGAAATGATATTAAAGCGATGAGTCTTTGTGTTCTAAAATGCTCTATGAGAAAAGCACAGTTCACCGTATCCTCGGCGAAAAGTAAGCCTATAAGTGCCTGGTGGGACTCTGATTGTGAACGAGAATACAGGCGCAGAAAAGCTGCATGGAAAAAGCTCCTTGTTAACCAGTGCCCTACTAATTGGAGCAACTATAAGTATGCCTCAGTCATGTTTAAAAGAACTGTTTCCATAGCGAAAGCTACTCATGACGAAAACCAATATAGCTTTCTCCCGCAAAGTGGAAACAAAAAAGCTCTTTTCAGATTTCTTCGATTTCGTAAGGCTATCTCAGCACCCGTAACCATAGAATCGGTTGTTTTAGCTCCAAAAGAACTGTCTGCTGTATTAGTTGATACTGCATTAGGATTAGGAAAGCGCTTTACCACTGAAATACAAACAGTATTCCCCAAACCTGCATGTGTAGACGATTTCGTCAAGGTGACTGTAGATGAGCTTGAGCGTGCAGTTCAGTCATTCCCCAATTCAGCTCCATGTCCAGACGGCATTACGACAGGCATGCTAAAAATTTTGTTTGATGTGTCTCCTCAGGACCTCCTAAATCTCGTCAACTACTCACTCCAAAAAGGTTGGATTCCTCCATATTGGAGACTTGCGAAAATTATCCCTCTGCTTAAAAAACGAGGAGTAGATATGCATATTGATAATGTTAGACCTGTCGCACTAACTTCGCATGTTATAAAATTATTTGAAAGAGTGCTCTACATTAAAATCATGAAATTTTTGGCAGATCACTCAATACTGAGCCCATGTCAAATTGTCTTTAGAGCTGGATATTCTATATGGTATGCACATGTAGATTTAGAAGGACGAATTAAGCTTGCTCGTCACAGGCGACAATATGCAGCATTAGTAACTCTAGATTTAGCTAAGGCATACGACAGTGTAGAGCATGTCATCCTTCTCAATTCATTAAGAAACTTGAATTTCCCGCGCTATATTATTAACTGGTTGTATGAGTTTCTAAAGGATAGAAAGTTGCATTGTTCCCAGCGTGGATTATCCACACCGAAATATAACCAGTCCAGAGAAGTCCCTCAAGGTTCTGTTTTATCTCCTCTATTATTTAACATTCTGTCTAGCTCAGTACCGTTGCACAATAACATTCAAGTGTATGTATATGCAGACGACATTGCGTTCTTTGCTTATGCTGGTGATATTCACTCATTGCATCTTATTTAGGAAGACTAGAGTTATGGTTTACTCAAATTAGCATGACTTTAAATGTTAGCAAAAGTTCTGTTATTGTTGTTCCTTTGAATGATCCCGTAAGCATTTCCCTTCAGCACCGCCAGGAAATTATTCCCCAAGCAGAGTGCGTGAAGTATTTAGGTGTGTTTCACGATCATAAACTGAGTTGGCGCGACCATATCGGGCACATTAAATGTAAGGCTACACGCGCTGTTGGGATGATACGTACACTTGGCCAGCACCCTTCTGGGTTACGCAGAGACACTCATCTTATGATATACCGTATGTATGTTCGTCCGATTCTAGAATTTGGTTGTATTTTATACTCTGGTGGTCCGGCGTACAAGATTAATCCTTTGGTTCTTTTAGAGCGAGAGGCTCTTCGGAGTTGTCTCAAGGTACCAAAATTTATTGCAAATCATGTTCTGTACCAAGAAGCCCGAATCCCCACGTTAGCTTGCAGATTCCGTGTCCTCACCGTCAAAACATATTTAAAAATTTATGCGTCTTCACAGAGTCGATTACACTTCGTGTTCTGTACTGAAGTGCTAACATTTTTTAATGAGCCTTGGTCTCGCATATACAAACCTCAAGTTTTGTTTGAGCAGAATCAACTAGAGGCTTTAGATGTTAACATTCGCGATATCGTCTCAACGGATAAACCATTGGCCAATACTAAAATTGAATTGGATAATATATTCCCTTCTAATGCTAAACTCCTACCTTCCAGATATTTAATAGGCTTATTAGAAGATCATTTATGTCAATTGGGAATTGATAATATAATTGCGACCGATGCATCCATGCGTGAGGAGAAAGCGGGAGTGGGCATTTTTTCAGAGACTGTCTTGGTCATATACCTTGCGCCTGCCGGATTATAGACCCATATTCGAAGCAGAGCTCTTAGCCGTTCGTTTAGCCACTCGCAAACTTCCTGTACAAAATTCGGCAGTTGTTATAGTGACTGATTCGCTTTCGGTATGCACATCACTCGCTTCAGCTTCTCTTTCTTTCTTTCTTTCTTTCTTTTTTCAGCTTCTCCTTCCGAGTCTTCCCTTCTAAACGCATTCACATCATTAATTCCTCCCCACGTGCATGAAGTGCGATTGGTGTGGGTGCCAGGCCACCGTGGCATATTTATAAACGAGATGGCTGACGTTCTCGCGCGGTGGTCCCTAGATGGGCCGGTAATGTCCGTTGTGCCTAGCACCGCCTTTGTTACTCTGTCTAGATGCCGTAGGTACTCCTTACTTCAAGATTCCTTGAAAATGAAGTTACCTTTTGAAGAATATGAGCATCTTTCTTTTGTTTGGAATAATAAGTGGTGTCCCTCTCGTAAACTGGAAGTGGCCATAACAAAATTTCGCTGTCCTATCCCTCCATTGAATTTTTATTTACATAGGTCTGGTCTGGTGCCATCTCCGCTATGCTGTTATTGTCAAGAGCCTGAAAACATCGATCACTTTTTAATTACCTGTCAGCGTTATCTAAGACAGAGGAAAAGGCATTTCGAAATTTCATTCAGGAATTTAAAAATTCCCCTGAATTCTCAGAATATTCTTTCCTTTGGGGCGTCCTCACTAGGCTACAGCAACAGGAACGTCTGCTTAGCCATGTGCAATTTCCTTCGTGACACAAGAAGAATTCATTGCTAATCATAATTCCCACGAAAACTTGGTACCTCGAAATTGCTCCCACTAGTTGATTAAACTTCAAATTATTTTATTATGGTTCATTTGTATTATAAATAGTTTATCATTCTCTAACATT
Source organism: Hyalomma asiaticum (assembly GCA_013339685.2). Taxonomy (NCBI): domain Eukaryota; kingdom Metazoa; phylum Arthropoda; class Arachnida; order Ixodida; family Ixodidae; genus Hyalomma; species Hyalomma asiaticum. The sequence goes on from CM023484.1 coordinate 21,703,738, forward strand.
CCATTCTTCCTTACGTTACTGATTCCTCCCTCTTCCTTTGTTATAGCTCAAATTTTTTCCTCTTTATATTAACCGCCGTCTTCGTGGCCAGTCCCCTGTAGTGGGCAAGAGCCAAATATTAAGGAAAAAAGAAAGAAAAACGAAGACAGCGAAGAAAAGAAAGGCGTGGCGTTGCAAAATATAATAAAGAAAACAAAGGAGCCAACCACGAAGATCCACGGTGTTCCCAACGGTCAATAGCTGGTGAACACGGGAACACAGCGGTCGCCAATCACGAAAGAACAAATAAGCAGAAGGGAAAGAAAAGCTAGCGGCATCGGATTCTTCGGGGAGTTCCAGGAAGGCAGAGGATCGTCCAACGGGCCGGGCGTTGAAGAGGGTTCCAGACCCGAGCCACCAGGGCTTCAACCGACCGGGACCTCCTGCTGACCTGATCCCAGCCATTGGAACCCCAGTGGCTCGCAAGCTACGGGCGAGGGCCTACTCAATCCTGTGTCCGTAGGCATAGCGGGGACAGTCGGGCTACGGTTCCGAGTTCCACGTTCAGATACCTGGCCAAGATGTCGCTACCACCTGATCGAGCCTCCTATCCGCCCACGTCCTCCGTCGCAACCAGACATCCGGTGTCGTCCTTTTCGCAAGCCTGCTGCGCTTCGATCATCCGCCTTTCAGTCCAGCTCAGTGACGATTTGGTGAGAGCCATGCACTTCTCCCGCGTCGCCTCCACACATAACTTTCGGACCCTTAAAGACTAAATCGCCAGGAAGAAGAAGAAAACATTTAATGAGAGGAAAGGAGGAGATGTCGGCCTGGAGAGTGAGTCTCTGGCCTGCTACTCCTCACAGGGGTAAGGGGAAAAGGGATAAATAGAGATAGAGGGAGGTCGCCAGGACTCGCATAAGCCCTATAGAGGCTTTATTAGGACGTACTGCTTTCTCAGTTCTGTGATGTTTTATTTTGCTCTTTCTTATTAGTTTATATTAAAAGCTTTGTGTTGTCTTGTGTTGTGTGAAAAACGGCTTTGTATTCAATTAGACTATCGGAGGCTTCACCTCAGAGAGTCGTTCCGAAAGCAAATCTCGCAAACAAAAGAACCTGCATTATCACAGCCTGGCCCCCCTGCGGGCCGCTCCCACGTTGGGACAGGCAAGGAGTACATGATCGCCGCATCATGGGCCCCTCGGATAGCCCGAAGTTTGCAGTTACGGTCCGTACTTCTGATCGCAGAATAAGTCTTGTTTCAAGATGAACCTCGCCTTGAGTTCCCTGGGTATGTGGGGGCAGTCCCACATCATGTGCTCAAATGTGCACTGTTGTGTATCCACCAGTGAATAAGGTCGGCAACCATGAGCGCCGTGGCGCCACCCTTGGAAGTGGAGTGGACAGTAGCTCGGACGGAAGATTCATTGCTCCTCTTGTTTGGCAACGCTTTGTACCCAGCTAAGTCAGCTGGTAATAAACTACAGTTATGCATACATAACATTTGGCGACGAGTTCACGAACCGACGTGGTGAGCGACGGCGGCTGCAAAAGCAAGCGGCAAGCGCCACACAAGGCAACGAAGGTGAGCTTCGGTGAACGTCGGCGGCAGTGCGTAGAGCGAGATGCCTTCAGACAACGCTTCGGGCGAGGGTGCTTCGGAAGCTAAGCCTAGCGTCTCAAACGTGTTCATGGGCCGGCTGGGCAATATAGAAGAGTTTTCTCCTGACAACGCGGCAGCCTGGCCTACATACCTCGAACGCCTACAGTTCTATTTCACGGCGAATGGTGTGGTTGAGGAGCAGCAGCAACGGGCAGTGCTGTGCAGCGTTTGTGGTCCGGCTACGTACGCCATCCTTCGCACGTTGTGTTCTCCGGCGACGCCGGCTGAGACGCCGTGTGCGGACATTGTTTCCAAGCTCACGCACCACTTCACGCCAACGCCTTCGGTGATTGTACAGCGTTTTACGTTTCACAAACGCTGTCAGCAGCCGGGTGAAAGTATCGCGGATTTTGTTGCGGACTTGCGCCGGCTCTCCGAGCACTGCGAGTTCGGTGTCACCCTGGAGGACATGCTCCGCGATCGTCTAGTCTGCGGCGTTCGTGACGAAGGGCTGCAACGGCGTCTCCTGGCTGAGACTGCGTTGGATTTCAAGAAGGCGTACGAAAAGGCCGTCGCTGCCGAGTATGCGACGAGGCAAACGGAAACCATCAGGGGAGCGTTGCCGGCAGCGTCCGAGTTACATCGGATGGGTCAAGCACCAAAGGCGGATAAGCCGGGCGGTAAACAAGAGCGTTCCAAGGAATCAAGAACCGGGCGGTGTTCCCGCTGCAGCGGTGACCACGACGCTACGAGCTGTGGTTTTCGCTCTGCAGTGTGTCATTTCTGCAAGCGGAATGGTCACATTGTTCGTGCCTGCCGTCAAAAGGAAGAGGCAAGAAGCAAGGCGAAGAGTGGCAATGAGCGCCCAGGCAACTTGGGTCACTCCGGAGTGTACGGACTTTACCACATTGCTAGTGGATTGCCAGCGTTTATGGTGTGGCGGCCAAGCCAAGCTGCCAGGCAGCGCCACCCTCCGCTGCTCTCTGGAACCACCAGAGCAAACCCGAATAAAGTCAGTTGATGTTTGGGATTCACGCCGCGCGGTTGTGTCCGCTTCTACCGCGCGTACACGCGTCCCAACAGTGGTGACCCGGACGAGGCTTACCGCCTTTTTCAAGCGATCGACGCCATGGAGGCCACCGCTGACGCACTGGCTATCTCCGCCGTCGACATCAGGCTCCCGCCGTTTTGGACAGCGGACCCGCAGCTGTGGTTCCTGCAGGTGCAGTCCCAATTCACCGCTCGTCGTATTACCGGTGAGCTAACAATGTACCACCACGTGGTCGCTAGCCTCCCACCGGCAATAGCGAGCGAAATACGCGATCTGCTGGTCGCTCCACCTGCAGAGAACGCGTACACAACGCTGAAACAGCTCCTCATCAGCCGCCTCACGCTGTCGGAGCCTCAGCGCCTGCAGCAGCTACTGCACGACACCGAGCTCGGGGACCGGACGCCCAGTCAATTGTTGCGCCAAATGAGACAGCTGTTGCACACGGACGGCGCAACTACCACCGATGCCGACAGCAGACTGCTTCGCGAGCTGTTCCTACAGCGACTCCCGGTCAACGTGCGCATGATCCTCGCCTCGGCCGCCGACAAACGCCTGTCTGAACTCGCCGAGCTCGCGGACTCTGTGCTGGCGGTCGCTCCGCCGTCCGTCGCGGCGCTACAGCCAGACATCGCCGGCTGCGCGCCTACGACCGCACTGCACGACATCCGGGAGCAGATATCTCGCCTCGCCGATACCGTCGCAGCGATGCAGGCCCGCAGTACTCCCGAGGAGCGGCAGCGTCCAGCAGCTCAACAGAAAACCTGCTGGTATCACAGGAGGTATGGCAACGCTGCTCGCAAATGCATCCCTCCTTGCGACCATGCGGGAAACGGGAGCGGGCGGCACTGAGGACGACCAGTGTCCCGGATGCCCCCGAATGTCGTCCATCAGTGTTTTTCCTCACCGACCGCGACAGTGGCCTTCGATTCCTCGTGGACACCGGCGCTGAGGTGAGCGTGTTGCCGGTTGGCTCCACCCATCGCCTTGTCCCCAGCGCGTCCCCCCTTCAGGCGGTCAACAACACAACCATCGCCACCTACGGACATCGCTCGCTGCAACTAAATTTAGGCTTGAACAGAACGTTCCGGTGGATTTTCATCGTGGCAGCAGTGAAGTTCGCCATCTTGGGTGCGGACTTTCTTCGGCATTTCGGCCTTCTCGTCGATGTGCGCAACCGGCGCCTTCATGATCCCGTGTCGCAGGCAACTGTGCAAGGCAATCCCTCGAAACACCCTCCGCTGAGCCCCACTCTGCTCGGGCCGTCCGGTGCAGAACGTTTTACTCGCATTCTGCATGAGTTTCCCGAGTTGACGAGGCAGCCGCCGGCCAGCGCTGCGGCGAAGCATGAGGTACGCCACTACATCGCCACCAGCGGCCCACCCGTGCACGCGCGGCCTCGCCGTTTGTCTCCGGAGAAGTTGAAGGTCGCCCGGCAAGAATTTGAACACATGCTGGAACTAGGGATCATCAGACCCTCGTCGAGCGCCTGGGCATCTCCACTCCATATGGTGCCCAAGTCTACACCGGGGGACTGGCGACCATGCGGGGACTACAGGGCGCTGAACCGGGTAACGACCCCAGACAGGTACCCGGTACCGCACATACACGACGTCACGACGAGGCTTCACGGTGCCACTATCTTCTCGAAGATCGACCTGGTGCGGGCATACCATCAGATTCCCGTCGCCCCGGAGGACGTCCCGAAGACCGCCATCGCAACGCCTTTCGGACTTTTCGAATTTCTCCGAATGCCATTCGGACTCCGAAACGCGGGTCAGACATTCCAGTGGTTCATGGACGGTGCTATACGCGGCCTCGACTTCTGCCACGCCTATCTTGACGACTTGCTAGTCGCCAGCAGCACTCCGGAAGAGCACGTGAATCATCTGCGCATCGTCTTCCAGCGCTTAGTGGAGCATGGCGTGGTCGTGAACATGGCCAAATGCGAGCTCGGCGTGCGACAGCTCTCGTTTCTTGGACACGTCATCTCTGCCTCAGGAGTTCTTCCTCAACCCAACAAGGTTGAAGCCGTGCAAGGATTTCCGCAGCCGACCGCCAAGCGCCAGCTTCGGGAATTTCTGGGTTTGGTAAACTTCTACCGCCGTTTCATTCCCCGCTGCGCCCAGATCCTTCAACCTCTCCACGATCTGCTGGCCACTTCACGAAATGGCTCAGACACCCTCTCCTGGTCTCAAGAAGCAAAAGAAGCTTTCTGCGAGGTCAAGGACGCCTTGGCAAACGCCGCACTGCTTGAATACCCCAGGTCCGGTGTCCCGCAGAGTGTAATGGTGGATGTCTCCGATACAGCCGTTGGGGCTGTGTTACAGCAACTTGTTGGGGGAATCTGGCGCCCGATTTCCTTCTTTTCGAGGAAGCTAACGCCTACCGAGCGCCGCTACACTACCTTCGGGAGAGAACTGCTGGCCGTGTACGCTGCCATACGACATTTTCGCCATTTCCTGGAAGGTGTAGAGTTTTTCGTCCTCACCGACCACAAGCCGCTTACTTACGCTTTGCGCTCGCTAAGCTCCGACGGGGGAACGCACACAGCACGTGAACGGCGCCAAATGTCCTATATATCAGAGTTCACGACTGACATCCGCCACGTCAAAGGCGGCGACAATAAGGTAGCGGACGCCCTCTCTCGGAATCCTGTCAACGCCATCACGCCCACACTACAGGTTGATTTTCCCGCTTTGGCAGCCGCTCAACGTGAAGATGACGAACTGAAACGCCTGTTGACCGCGACCACTGCCCTGAATCTTGAGTGGATCCCAATTCCCGGATCCGAGGACAAGGTTTGCTGTGACACAAGCGTCAGTAGAACTCGCCCGTTCGTGCCTGCAAGCCTTCGTCGCCATGTGTTCGAGTCCTTGCACAGACTGTCTCATCCGGGGATTAGAGCCACCCAAAGACTGGTGACGGCAAGATTTGTCTGGCCAGGCGTAAATCGGGACGTCCGACGCTGGGCACGTGAATGTGTAGCTTGCCAGCGCTCTAAGATACGCCATACCTCGACAGCACTGGGAACACTCCCCACTCCGGATTCTCGCTTTGATCATGTCCACCTGGACTATCGTCGGCCCACTGCCACCCTGCCACGGAAAGGCTTACCTGCTGACTTGTGTCGACAGGTTCACCCGCTGGGCAGAGGCCATCCCTATCGCGGACATCACTGCCGAGACGGTTGCGAGTGCTTTCCTGTACCACTGGGTAGCCCGTTTCGGGGTGCCCTCCACGATAACAACAGACCGCGGCCGACAGTTCGAATCAGCCCTTTTCACTGCCATCAGTCAGCTCACCTCACGCATACGTACGACGGCGTACCACCCCATGAGCAATGGCATGGTGGAGCGCTTTCACCGCCAGCTGAAGGCTGCGCTCACGGCAACCGAGGAACACAACTGGGTGGAGGCCCTCCCACTCGTTCTTTGGGGTATAAGGTCCACCTTGAAAGAGGACATTGGCTGCAGCGCCGCTGAGTTGGTCTACGGCACGACACTCAGGCTTCCGGGAGAGTTCTTTGCGCGCGGCTCAGAGGAGGCATCCATAGCTTGCAGTGACTATGCACTTCGCCTACGCAACGTCATGAGCAAACTGCGCGCGGTACCTCCACGGCCCCCAGGGTCGCGTGTGGTGCACGTCGACCCGCAGCTCACATCGTGCCCATATGTGTTTGTACGACACGACGCGGTTCGGCGACCTCTTCAGCCACCCTACGATGGGCCGTTTAAAGTCCTCCGCCGTGGCAACAAACATTTCACCATCCAGAGAAGCGGTCGTGAGGAGGTTGTATCGCTGGACCGCATCAAGCCAGCACACGTGGACCGTGACGATGCCGTGTTGCCTCCGCTGAGGGAATCATCGACAGGACCCCCAGCTTCAATGCCAGCCCAAGCCGCCGAGGTGCCCTCCCGGCTGACGCACAGCGGACGGCTATCAAGAGCACCTACTCGCCTGGACCTTTAACTCCGTTCGGCAACTCACTAAGGGGGGGAGTGCTGTGGCGGCAGCCAAGCCAAGCCAAGCTGCCAGGCAGCGCCACCCTCCGCTGCTCTCTGGAACCACCAGAGCAAACACGAATAAAGTCAGTTGATGTTTGGGATTCACGCCGCGCGGTTGTGTCCGCTTCTACCGCGCGTACACGCTTCCCAACAATGGCTAACGTCATTGTGAACGGACACCAGGTATCGATGGAAGTGGACTCTGGATCCGTTTGTTCTATTGTCAACTTGAGGACATTGAGCAAGCTGGGAATCTCGAAGAAGGCTCTCCGACCAAGTTCCAAGGGAGTGCGGACGTACACACAGCAGCCTGTTTGTGTCGTGGGCGAAGTGGAAGTTCCTGTTAAGTACAACAGTAGAGAGGGCAAACTACCCCTGCTCGTCACGAAAGGGTCAGGAATCAGCATCCTGGGGAGAGACTGGTTCCGACCGCTAGGCATAACACTGGAGGGACTGCACCAGCTCAGCGGAGCTCCAGCTTCCCAGAGTTCCAGTCGAGAAGTCCAACCAGCTGCACGCAACCCGAGCAAGGCGGTGACAAGCGTAAAAAATCTGCTGCAGGACTATCCAGATGTGTTCAAACCTGGGCTGGGCAAGAGCAGGGGTCTTCCTGTGCGGATCTTAGTGGATGAGCAAGCCACGCCCAAGTTTCACAAGCCACGCCAAGTACCTTTCGCGCTACTACCCAAGGTGGAGGAAGCCATCGAACAGTTGGTCGAGCAAGGCATTTACGTTCCCATTAAGCATTCCCGCTGGGCGACGCCAATTGTGCCGATTCTGAAGAACGGAAAGATGAGAATATGCGGGGACTACAAGGGAACACTCAACCCAGTCGTCAAGTGGGAGACGTATCCGCTTCCAACTCCAGAACAACTGCTCGCAAGACTGGGAGGATGTGCAGTGTTTTCTCGGCTGGACTTGGATCAAGCTTATCAGCAACTCTGTGTCGATGAGGACACCGCCATGCTGCAGACCGTGACAACTCACAAGGGCCTGTTCAAGGTGACGCGATTGCAGTTTGGTGTGGCAGTCGCCGTAGCCATCTTTCAACGTTATATGGAAGGACTATTGAACGGACTGGAAGGGGTTCAGTGCTTTCTGGATGACATCCTAATTGGCGGAAGAACAGTTGCTGAGCATGACGAACGGCTGCGCAAAGTGCTGCAGCGTATCCAAGACGACGGGCTTCGCCTGAACGCCGAGAAGTGTGCATTCAGGGACAAGGAAGTGATGTACCTGGGGTACCGTGTCAACAAGGACGGAATAAGTCCTTTGCGTGAAAAAGTGGAAGCCATCAAGCAAGCTCCGGAACCGAAGAACAAGAAGGAGCTGCAGTCGTTCTTGGGAGCCTTAAATATTTATGGCCGTTTCTTGAAAGGAGCGTCACATGTGTTGGAACCACTTCACCGCCTCCTGGACAAGGACAAGGCATGGAGTTGGACCGAGACGGAAGCGAAGGCATACCAAGATGCCAAGAGCCTGCTGAAATCTTCAGCCGTCTTAGCACACTATGATGTGACACGTCCCATAAGGCTGGCCTGCGACGCGTCTCCGTGCGGGCTGGGTGCGGTACTGAGCCAAGTGGGTGAAGATGGTGTTGAAAGACCAGTGGCTTTCGCCTCAAGAACATTATCAAAAGCAGAGCGCAACTATGCGCAGATAGACAGGGAGGCTCTGGCTTTGCTATTCGGAGTGCAGAAATTCCACCAGTATATTTTTGGTCGGAAGTTTCAACTCTTGACAGACCATAAGCCATTGCTAGGCCTCCTGCACCAAGCCAAGCCGGTTCCTGCCGTATTGTCACCTCGGATGTTGCGCTGGAGTCTGCAACTTTCTGCATACAACTACGAACTTTTGTACGTACCAGGCTCCAAGTTGCCACATGCCGACGTTTTCAGTCGTCTTCCGCTTCCTGTCAGGCATGAGCACGAGCCACCGTTGGGAGACATTTTGCTGCTTGAAGCAGTGCCGGAAGTTCCTCTAGATTCTACCAAGATCGCAGCATTGACGCGTACAGACCCTGTTCTGTCGCGGGTACAACGCTGGATTTTGCAAGGTTGGCCTTCCACGAAGGTGCCCGAGGAATTCCGTCCTTTGGTGGCCAGGAAGAACGAACTGTCCACCTACCGAAATTGTGTGCTGTGGGGATCTCGTGTTGTGATTCCAAGTTCTGCACAGGCCCGGGTCCTAGACATCCTACACACCACGCACCCAGGCGTAGTACGGATGAAAGGTCTTGTACGCAGCACCGTGTGGTGGCCGGGCATCGACAATCACATAGAGCGCAAGGTAGCTGGCTGCCAAATATGCCAAGAAACTCTGCAAGCTCCCAGTAAGGCACCGGTGCACCCATGGGAGTTCACTAACAACCCTTGGTCACGTTTGCACATAGATTTTGCCGGTCTCTTCAAGGGAAAAGTGTTTCTGCTAGTCGTCGATTCTCATTCCAAGTGGCTGGAAGTTTCCCTGATGGAATCGATGACGACAAGAGCCGTTCTTAAAGAACTTCGATTGATGTTTGCTCGTTTTGGCATTCCCGAAGTGTTAGTGTCGGACAATGGAACTGCGTTCACGTCAGAAGAATTCGCCGAGTTTGCAAAACAGAAACCAAATTCGGCACATTACAGTCGCGCCCTATCACCCCTCATCGAATGGTCAGATAGAGAGGATGGTTCAGGAGAAGAAACAAGTCCTGCGTAAGTTGTCGGAGGGAGACTGGGCCACCAAGCTGTCTCGTTTCTTGCTGGGCCAGCACATTTTACCCAGTACAACTACAGGGAAGAGTCCCGCTGAACTGTTGATGGGGAGACGACTGCGATCGGCCATTGACCGTCTGCATCCAGACTTTCACATGGTTGGATCGTCCCTTCAGCATTACTTTAGCGATGGTTCTCAACGTGTTCGGCATTTCTATCCAGGCGACGCTGTGTATGCACGGAACTATCAAGGTGGCACCAAGTGGGTCCCCGGGTCCATTGTTTCAGTCACCGGACCCCTTTCTTACCAAGTTCGTCTCTCCGACGGTAGCTTATGGCGAAGACACGTTGATCAGCTCCGCAACCGGGCCAGCCCACTGGACATAGGTGAAGTGGACAGTGATACTTGTGGGAACTCAGCCGATGGTGATGACCTCGCTGTGACTGGCCAGGACCCACCACTGCCAAGATTGAGTGACACTTCACCCATGTCAAGTCCACCTAGCAGTCCCGCCCCTGGACCCGACGGTCCTGATGTACCTGGAAGCCTTTCACAGGAGCACAGCTCTTCCAGCCAACTTCCAACAACCGAGGCTTCTAGATACCCTCGACGTGAGAGGAAAGCCCCTCAGCGTTACCGGGACTACGTTCCGTAAGGGGGAAGGGATGTTGTGTATCCACCAGTGAATAAGGTCGGCAACCATGAGCGCCGTGGCGCCACCCTTGGAAGTGGAGTGGACAGTAGCTCGGACGGACGATTCATTCCTCCTCTTGTTTGGCAACGCTTTGTACCCAGCTAAGTCAGCTGGTAATAAACTACAGTTATGCATACATAGCATGCACGTGCAGCCACAGTCCAGGCAGTCAGGAGATATGTGCATGTATACTGACACACTAGCTGGACAGGGGTAGACCCCTGTTTTTAGCAAGGCCTATCGTTTGTCGTGGCTTGCGGCTGAACGTAGAGATAACAAGCATTCATAAGAGGTGCTTGCTGGGCCAGTTGGTAAATGATTTAGAAAGAGAGAGTGCCACTAAAATTTCGAAAGCAGAAGAAAACACGGTGAAGGACAAAGAATGAAAGGAGGGGCACGCGTGCCTCTCCTCCTCCACGCGTGTTTCCTTCTGTGCTCGATATTTTAGTGGCACTCTTTCAAAAGATAACAAGCACACGGGGACGGACGAACACGCTGTAATCTGCGAAAGCAACCCTACCAAGCATGTAGGGGCGGGAGAGAAATAGAACCCGGGCCCCGGGCTACTGAGAAGCCAAGAAAGCGCGCTACCACTACCCTACGGCGGCTCCTCCTGCCCGGTACATACGCATACAGCAAATAATTTGCATGAGCAGTTGTGTCGTTTGTGCTTGTGTGACTGTAACGCTTCGCTTGTGCGTTAACCGCTGACATATAGTTGTGTCATAAACTATACTTATGGCTTAGTATCACTCGGCATACCTTTGTCCGACTTCGCTCAACCCCATATAGGAATATATGAACAAACAATGCTTATTATACGCACATCAGCGCATCGTAGTGTGCATTACTCTTCGACAAACCAGATGCCTGTGCACTATCGTGAGTGCCGACGTGACCTACCGATCAGTCTATTCAGTCGCCACGGTGTGCTGTCAAAAACGTCCCTGGCTAGCCCACGTTAAGCATGCACCTACACATGCACTTTACACAAAGACGTTCATGCCAGCGCTAACACTTGGCTGAATGCCAAACAATTCGCCATAGGCGATTTCCTCGTTGACTGCTTTGCATGACACGGTCTTCCACAACGCGTGGGATCTGCGGGATTTCTTTCTTTTTTTTTTTTTTGTTGGAACCACCATGGCGGCGCAGCGGCGGCCCCTGGCGTTTCCTTCCTCAAATGTTACATTGGGAGAGCAACGAAAGGGAAGGGGTCAAGGGCTCGTTCTTTATTTGTTAGAAACAAGTTAATGAGCAAACAGACAATGAAGCCTAGGAAAGCATAGGGGAAGTTACTTGTGGTATTTTAATTGTGGAGAAAGTAGAAAGGAATTAAAGTGGACGAAAAGACAAACCTGCCTTCGGTGGGACCCGAACCCACGACCTTCGGATGTCGCGTCCGATAGCAACATGGAGGAAAGAGAGCAAGAAGCAGGCAAAGCATGACGCGTCGCCTAGCAACTGCCTCCTCCTCTTTTCTCTTTCGCACAGTTGTCGACTCTCCGCGCGAACAGCGTGGCGTGCCTTTCTCCGTACATCGTACGGCCCGTGGCATTTGACGAAAGCACTTAGCCGCGTCATCTCTGACGGCGTGCTGAGTATAAACATATGTTTCTGGCATTGTGATTAACACGCCAGTGCTTCTGACCGATTCGGATACATATTTCAACCATAAGACACCCACGAACGTCGACGGCACCGCAACGACGGTAAGTGATTGTTGACGCAACGATCTTCGATGCCGATTGTTAAATCACTGGAATTGGCCGGGCCATCTCGACTTTTACGGTGCCACATTGGCTTTCTGAAATAATAAAGTAGTTTCACTTTGTTTGCTCTTCACGTTTGTCGTATCTTTTAGCCACCTGCAGACACAGAGAAACCCCGATTTCATTTTATTTATTTATTTTTTCTTTCTATTATTTGGTCGTTCTTGTTTACATGTGCTGCATTTCCAACAAACTGATAAGGCAGAACGTTGTTTTGCGTTTTCATAGCTTAAACGCGCTGGGTTGCATGGCGGTTTGCATGCGCTGAAGGAAGCCGCTTGTGAACAGTTGGAACCTGCGACAAATCAGTCGTATCAGTGCTGCGGTTGAAGATCGTCCTTGTAGATATTGAATGCTGTGCTGGCGCGGTAATTCTTATTCGCAACGAAGTGGCGAGCTCATATGGACATATGGCATGTGTCGGAACCGCGAAAATCCAACGATCTTCTCGGGAATGCAGTGCGATCCACAGAGATTCATCGGACTGAAGTGATTACAATGCCGCAGTTTCAAAAATTCAAGCTTTGTAGTGGAGTCACACTGAACTTTATGTGAATCACTGCCACGCGGATCGGTGACACGGAAAAAAAAAAAAAATGGGAAAAGGGTGGGAATCAGCATTACTACAACTTATTTACCTCAAGAATTCCCCGTAGGAAAGAGCACGTAGATAGAAAATAACCTTCTAAACAAGGGAAGAAAAAAAAAAATGAAGCCGTTTTTGTGCTCCTCATTTGAACAACCTTGACAACACACAGAGATCTTCACTTATTGATGAAGCTCAAACATTTCAGTCAAGGCGCTCTTTCACGTTCACGCGTGGGATATACGCGGTTTTGAAAGTGTGTTGCACCTTTCATCCAACGCCTCCTTTCAGAACTGTTGTAGATAGCCTCGCAAACTTGCTCCATTCAACTTATTTCGTACGACCAGCAGGTGCCTAAACAGTCCAGCCTCGAGCACACCTTTTGATCTTTTTGTTTGTAAGTGCAAATGCTCTAGGAATAATAGGTGTGGCTAAACATTTTCCTGCTGCTAGCTTCTTAAAATCGGTCAAGCTTAAAATCGGTCAATAATTTAACCCTCTACCATGCGCTGCTGCTACTGGGAAAATAGAGAAGCCCGTGCCTGAAGGTAGGAGAATATTGCTAATGTCTTTCCTGTAGTCACTGGTAACTTTTTTTTTTTTTTACTCTTTCGTCACTTCTCTCATATGCTGTCTGCAACTAAACTATATTCTCATGCGCTTGCGGTTAGCTTAAATAATTACGCTCGTGAGTCCCTCAGAGATTGAAATAACACTCAGTGGAATGCCTCTGACCCATCTTACCAAACCAGCACTAAAACTAAAGTCGATGTTGCATGCTTTATTTTGGTTGTGCTTTTCTTAAGGCTGAATGTGTGACTTGGAGCTATACAGCCAGTATTACGTAGACCACTGTAAAGAAAAAGAAGTAATCATCGTGAGACAAGGAATGTATTTTTGTTTGGTTTCAGTGCCTTGTTTTCCTTCTGCTATAGTTGAGCATCAATAATGTTTTCCAGTTTGTGAAAATGTACGCATACATATCTCATAAATGTGGTGTGAGATGTTTTGTGTTTGAGTGTTGCAATGGTACGTAGGATGATCCACTTATATTCTAGACTGCTTTCCCGTTTTGACTGTTTTCTGCTGGAGCACTGTCATGCCTATGCCTTCTTATTGCCCACTGAGAATTGGGGATGGTAAACATATTAAATTGAGTGTAGCACCCTGTATTTCTCTTTTGATCACTTCCATTGGTTGAAGAGAATTTTCAATTTAAGCTATGTCGTATTTAAAGTAGAAATCGTAGAACTGGTGAGCCCGCCTCTCTTTTTGTCAGATTCATCATCGAGGCACCAACATGCAGCAGTTATTGTTGTTGTTGCACAGGTGGTGCCAGGTGCACTGCAACTCGACCTTCGGCTGTGGAATGAAAAAGAGCCGAGAACTACTTCCTCTGCTTGTTATTTTTTTCCTTGGTGCGGGCACCCATGGCGCTGAAGTTGGAGAGCCAGTCGATCCTCATAAGTAAGATGCCTAGCCCATTCAGTGTGCATAATACAAATTGCATAACAGTCCACCCAGATATTTTGTTCTCATTCATCATTCTTTGTACACTTTTATCTGCCACCATAGACAGGCTCTTTCACAGTGGTAAATCTAGCGTGGCTTGACATTTTCTTTCACCCACTATTGTTTAAATATCATAACTTAGAGCTAATATTTTTTATCCTAATAATAGTGTGGTCAAGTGGCTTCTGAAATGTAAACAAGCAAAAAAGAAAGACTGTTCTTGAACCGAAAGGTTACTTGATTCCCATTTTTAATAAAGCCTATTTACTTGCAAAAAGAAAACATCACTACTTGTTCAGTTGCAGTTTCCCTGAAATGGGATGTTAACCATATTTTGTCTGTTCAGGATGTTGGCTTAGATGTTCTGGTTAAGTTGTGTGAGCTTCATTGAACAAGCTGTACGTTTTGTTGCCAGACGCTTATGTCTTGGGCTGTCTTCTGTAGATGCTCTGGTAAGCTGAGTCTAACATCTAGGTGACTCAGTTATTCCTTTCTGATGCTACCATTCCCACTAGGTATACAAAACTCAACCTTTTGTGAGAACATTAACTCCAGTATAATGCATATTGCTCTCATTGTCTCATGATGAGTGTTGACATTGCTACTATAATCCAAAATCATGGCCCTTGAGAGCACAGTAGATTCCCTTTTAGGCTGAAAACCTGTTCCTCTTGTCAGAAGCTCCTTTTGTCAGAAATAACCAAAAAGGAGTTACCAACCTGACTGGTGCTTCCAGATATTTTTTACTTGAAACAGTGGATGAATTATGTTTACAATCAGAGGTTAATTGTAAAAGGAATGCTGACTTAGCATCTGTGTGGTAGAAAATGGTGACCTTGAGCATTCTTGGATGGCTTTTATCCATATTGCGGTGGTATTTTAGGGTAACACAAATCAGTGTGCCATTACTAATTAAATTGTCTTAATGTGTAAAGTGTCAGGATGATTTTGCCAGGCCATAATTGGTCTGCAAGCATTCATAAACTTATTGTGGCACCGGCAAATGCAACCATCTCATTTCCCCTAAGGCGCTCAACTAGCTGGCTTCTGTCTGGCTTCCAAAACTCTGAACACAAGAAAGGGTTACCATTGTTGATAGCCACTACGGAGGGTCATATCAGCCACAAAGCCGCAGATTTTGTTTGTACTAAGCAGATTCTCTTTGCGCTGGGCCTGTGGAAAACCGACTAAATGTTCCCACATTGTTCCCTGTATACAAACGGTGGTGGTCTTGAAAGGAGCTTGCCGTCTGACTCATGCTTCTTCTGCAACATTGAAATATGCTGCAGTCTTGGAAATTATACAAGGCTGGGTTGGTTCAAAGATGTCATGACAGAGTGCAAAGGCAGAGCATATCGATGCAAGGGGGCAGGAGCACAACAAACGGGGCTGCAGACGCTGCTGCGGTGTGACTTGGCTGGCTGGAAAAACTATCCATTTTGATAAAGGTTAACACTTTATGCATTGCAGTGAAAAGCAGCTTTTGAAACGGCATTCAAGATGCAAAATGGAAAAGCAGCACGAGACCAGAAGTGGGAGGTTGGCAAAGAAATAACTCTTGAGACAGCAGAAAGTAGTGGGAACACAAGAACAAACCCAACAAAAGAAAAGCAAAAGAGCTTTATAAAGAGGCCACAACATGGCTCAAATCTTACCAGGAATAACAAAAGGAAACAAACAAGAAGAACGTGTGCCAACAAGGTGCATGGTCAAAAATGAGGATCATGGTAACTGATTTCTTTGTCAGAAATTGTAATGTATGCCATGCTAATATAAGGTGGTCCCCTTTTGTGAATGATGTGCTTCACAAATTTCGCTTGCACATTGATCACAATGCTTCTTAAGAACTTGTACATTGGTAAACAAAGGGGAGCATCTGTCTGCATGATGTACAATAGATGGCCAGGTTGCTGTTGCTTTCAAAGAGATGGCATGCTTGTGCAGTGTGTCATTTATACACCCTCTAGACCTGCATGAGGTACAATGTATAGCTAGGCTGCTATTGTTACTTTAAAAGAATTGCATGCTTGTGCAATCTGTCATTTATGCACCTTGCAGACAAACTGGAAGGTGCGTAAAGAGAAGTAGTAGCTACTTGGCTATTCATTATACCTCATGTGGATGCTTTCCTTTGTTTGACAATGTACTTCTCAAGAAGTATTGTCAACAATGTGCTTGCAAACTTTCTGATGCACACATCATTCACAAAAGGGGAGCATACTGTGTTAGCGTGCAGTCACTTGCAGTTTTTGTCAATACACTTAGTAGCTTTGAGCCTCATTTTTGGTAAGCACACTAGTGACCATAGACCAGGCCTACAAAAAGCCACTGGGACCTGCCATGTTGGGTGGTTTCTTCTCTCTCTCTCTGATCATACAAATTTATGACACAAGTTTTTGTTTTGTTTTTGTTTTGTTTTTGCTACTCCTGGTTGAAGACTTTACCCTTGTGTCACCTGTTTAGCAACCTTCTGGAGCGAAGCTTGCATTGTGTCACAAGTGTTGGCGTCCTTGGCATTGTGTGAGGAAACAATCGTCATCATTAAAGCAGTGCAGACACAATTCCTTCTCTTGCGCTTCAAGTGGCTGAAGAGCATGCACAATACAGGGGTGCAAGGTGCGCGCCTCTAATGTGCATGCTCTTAAATGCACGGTTGGCAAACTAAGAAGGTGTGAACATATCCCTGCAAAATGATTCCCCTGGATTTTCTACCAAAAAGAAAAAAATGGAAAAAAGAAAGTAAAAAAGAAGTAGAAAGCAGAGACAAAAAGGAACAAAAGAAAGAGGGAACGGAAGACAGCAAGCAAAAAGTAAAAGGAGAAAGAAACGTAGGAAACACACACAAACATACATACGGACAGAAAGAAGGAAAGAAAAGGGCATGTACATGGCAAGTTGCCCTTATTTTCCTGGTAGGGATAGGGAAGCTTTTTATTTATGCTTTGTGTGTGTGTGTGTGTGTGTGTGTGTGTGTGTGTGTGTGTGCACGTGCTGTTTCCTGCTGTCTCAGGTGTTATTTCTCTATAATGTTCCCTTTGGTCTTGTGTTGTTTTGCTTTTTTGACTTGTTTCATGTAACAAAAGCAGCATCTAAAATACCTGCATAAGTGTGCTTAACTTAGGCACATATTGTTGGAGGACCCTAAATATTGCAAAAGAAATGTACATAAAAAAAAAAAGTGGCAGATCCTTCTCACCACAGGGATCAGTGCAAGCAATGTTTTGGTGAAACTACAAGACAAGATGGCGCACCATGATAAGAACTGTAGTGTGGTGTTTTGGCGAACGCACGCAATATTAATTTTTTTCGAGCTTCTGGTGACCGCTGATGACATCATGAATAAAAATGAATAAAAGAATGCCTGCGAGGCCCATTTACTTAGTGTTGTTTAAACTGTAAAAGAGTTGAATGATAGGTTAGTTGGTATTTTGGCATTTGGAAGAGAACATATCAAATTGAATTCGCTGAGCCTTCTTAATGCTTACCACAACAGCGTCCGGCCCAAGACGTCTGTCTGTTCCTACAACTATGTTTGTTCCTACAATTTTCGCTCCTGTATCCCAGTTGTAGAGATTGCACTTTCTTGGTACAACATTGCCTGACTTGTTCACCCATGAATAGATAATGGTTACAATATTTGTCTCAACAAGAGTTTCTTGTCTGCCATAGAGATTCATTAGTATGGTTATAAGGTGTATAGAAATACCCATTTACCCATTTTTTCTGATATAACCAGTGCTTGGGCTCGTCAATTGAATCAGAAGCCTTGCTATAATCAATGAAAGAAAAACACAAAGGCTTCAGGCATTTTTCTTTTACTAGTTACCATTGAACATCTAATATTTTCGTGTGGCCTTTTGTGCTGCACGTTTTTTGAAATGTGCTTGCTTTTTCATCATCTGTCTTTCCATGTGGAGTTCTAGCCTTTGAGTAGCAGTGGAGAGCACTGCTCTGTCACAAAGTTCCTTGTGGCCAGTTCCTGGCGTGACAAAAGGAGTGTCTTAATTCCATTCCTGTGCCGTGGTATGCACCACACTGTAACAACATTACTATCTAGCTTTCTGTTTCTTTTCTGATCATACTACTAGCACAACTACAGCATGTGTCTTCCTACCTGTGCAGTAATTCACCATGAGTGTTCGATACTTTTGCAGCCCAGAAGACGTACCAGAAAGGCTACAAGATACAGTTCATGGTGTTAAAATGGGTGTGGTGAATCCCCAGTGTGATAATGCCAAGGTTTGTAGGAAGCATTTGTTGCGTGACATTGAAGCTAATATTGCCATTCCCGTTTGGTTGTCGTCATTCTTTTCTGTTATACAGTGGTAAAGTTGTGGCCTGATTATATCACAATATGTAAATTGATGGTCTTATTATTGGGATGGCAGACATAGTGACATCCCAAGTGAAAATGTGCCACCACCGTGACGTTTAGTCCTAGTGATGATAAGAGGCTGTTGTTCCCTTCAGTGGGATTTGTGTGTAAGGGTGTACACCATCTTCATGGGGTGAGTCCATGTGACCACCGATTGCTGGGTAAGGCTAACGTTGATGTGGGAAAGTGAGGAGGCGGGTTATGGGAGGGTGGTGATAGGGAAGAGATACAAGAGAGTGTCCTTCTTTAGTCAGCTTGACTGCATTTGCTCTGTGTAGCTAGGGTAATAGCAGCTGAGCGTCAATCATGCTTGTAAGTATATTACAGAAAAAATGGAAACGATTACGATTCCACTTGTTGAATTCAAAATCTTAAATATAAGTGTACTGATCAGTTAATGTTCCCACCAGTGTAACTGAGAAATACTAAATGCTTTTGATTAGTTTGGTGATACTACTCTCCCAAGTTTAAAAAAATTTCGTGAATATAATGAAGAGAATGAGCTGGCCTGGCCATCATGTCGTCATGTCCCTTGCAGCCTGTCATGAGGTATCTGTACCATATATAGTAGAGCTGTGCGGATAGCAAAATTTTGAGCGTGAAGCAAATTCGAATACTTATGTTCAGGTGCAAATTGAATCGAATATTTTTCGAATAATTTTTGAATAATGCTATGCAGAAATGTACTGGTAAACATGGGCAAAGAATTTATTGCATGACTTTTACATTGCCACAGTGTCATTCCATAGTCCTGAAGAACAGTCCAACAGAAAGCTAAGCTAACGTCGCCGCAGTACACTGGTGTTAGCTTTGCCGTAGTACTCGAGTGTTAGCTTCACCACAGTACACGGGTGTTAGCTTCGCCGCAGCATGGGAGTGTTAGCTTTGCTGCAGTACGCGAGTAATAACTTCGCCGCATTACACGGGAGTTATGCGGCGAAGCGCACTACTTGCGGGAATGGGCCACTTGTCAGAAGACATAGCGTATTTTTTCCCTTAATTACCAACTTGGAATAGTTCGAATAGTAAAACTTCAATGTGAATCGAATCTTATAGCAAACGCTATTCGAAAATTATTCGAAATTGCAAATATTCGCACACCTCTAATATATATGTAGTGATTTTCAGGAACTTCTTTGAACAGCTTCCTGGGTTTTCTTGTGACTTTTAGTTGGCATCAACATCTTATTTTGTCACTGCTTTCAATCAGTAAAACAATTGTTTCAATCCGCCAGACAGTGTCTGGGGGAGCTCTAGCTTCCTAGGATCCTTTGCTGGCAAATTTATTTATTTATTTATTTATTTATTTATTTATTTATTGAAAATACCTCAAGGACCCTGTACACAGGGTTTTACATGAGGGGTTGGATAAACAAACAAGTTAGTTCGTATTTACAAAGTGTGACTCGACGGAATTCTTGAAATGAGTATGATTGACGTGAAGGACGATGTCCGAGGGAAGCTTGTTCCATTCGATGGCGGTCTTGACAAAAAATGATTGCAGATGCGTGGCGGTGCGGGCACGGGGAGGGTACACCGCTTTAACATGGCTGATGCGTTGAGAGATGCAATGAGCTGGGTTGATGGGAGAACAGTTACGCAAAACATGAAAAAACTTATGATGGAGTGAAAGCCTTGCGATTTTGCGGCGCATCTGAAGACTGGGCAGGCCTGCTTTCTTCTTTAGGTTAGTTACATTAGTAGTGTAAGAATAATCAGAATAAATAAATCTAACGGCGCGGTTTTGTATTGATTCCATTAGTTCGGTTAGAAAGCGTTCAGGGGGATCCCAGATGGAACAAGCATACCCTAATTTGGGTCGGATTAGTGTTTTATAAGCTAGTAATTTCACCAGAGGAGATGCATGCCTTAGATTTCGCTTAAGGTAGCCTAAAGTTCGGTTAGCGGCATTAGTAATATTGGTTATGTGAGCGGTCCAAGTCACAGAGAGTAATACCTAGGTACTTCGCATTAGGTTCAGAGGAGATGAGGCTGCCGTTAAGGGAATATTTGAACGCCGGGTAGTCATGCTGTCTATTAAATGAAACCAAGGATGTTTTGTTAGTGTTCACCAGCATTAACCAATCACTGCACCATTTATCTAATTTTAGTAAGTCGCTTTGGAGCGCTAGGTTATCGGTGACGTTATTGATCGGGCGACAAATGACGCAGTCGTCAGCGAACAGGCGTATTTTTGATGAAATATTACTGGGCAGGTCGTTGATATAAATGAGGAAAAGGAGTGGACCCAATACAGTGCCTTGTGGCACTCCGGATAAGACAGGAGATGAAGTCGACGATGAATGATTGGCATGCGCAAATTGCTGTCGGTTAGTGAGGAAGTCCTTAATCCAATCGTAAACAAGGGGATGTAGGTTAAGCCGCGAAAGTTTTAATAGCAAGCGCTTATGTGGCACTTTGTCGAAAGCTTTTTCGAAATCGATGAAAAGGGCGTCTACGGGTATGGTTTGATCAAGGCTAACATGAATATCGTGGAGAAATAGTGCAAGTTGGGTTTCATACGAAAAAAGTTTTTGAAAGCCATGTTGACATGGATTAAAAAAGTTCACAGAATTGAGGAAATTGACGGTATGAGAATAAATGACATGTTCCATGATTTTCGAGCAGACACTGGTTAGAGAGATCGGGCGGTAGCTAGAGGGGCCTTTCTTAGGGACTGGAACAATCTTATCCAACTTCCATTCATGAGGCAGGGTGCTGCATGACAATGACTGTTGAAAAATATGAGACAAAATAACACTGGTTATGCACTTGGTATTTTTTAACACTTTGGAGTTGATACCATCGGGTCCAGCAGATGAAGTTATCTTTAGTGAGTCAATTATTTTGACAATACCTTCAGGTATTGAGACCATTCATGGAATTGCAATACTTGCCACCAGACTTTCACATTCTTTAAAAGTTAGGCAAATTGGTAATGTGACTTTAAATGAATATCTGTATTACAAAGCCTGAAAGATACTCTTTATGATCTACAACTTCAGGATTGAGTGTGTGTGCATCATCTGATCAAAGGAAATTTGTTCATTTTGCAGCCGTAAATTTCTGCCTATAGACCTTTTCGATGGCTCCCAGCTGCCAGGGTTTGCAAGTGTGAGCTAACGTGCCGCAAAGCAATGGGCACTTGAGAAAGTTGCGACCTCCGGTCTTCCTCCCCGCAATAGAGCCCACACAGATTGGTTTTGTTGGCTGGCATATTGATTGTGCCGTACAGGTGTCAGTCTTTTGCTCACTGCAACATGTTTTCAGCAGGCAAAGTGGTCCCTGTGACGTCACCATGGCCATTAGATCTTGCTGTTTGACCTCGCCACGGAGCCCATGTCGTGACAGAGGCAAAATACAAAACGGTTCATGTGCTTTGTGTTTTAGGCTCTCGTTGAAGAAACCTGTGTGATAAAAATCAATCTGTAGCCCACTGCTATGGCTTTCCTCATTGCCTGAGCCGCTTCAGGGCATTAAAACCCCACAATTCATGTACTGCTTCAAAGGTGTTTTATCACAAGCAGTTGAACATTCCTGCACCATGGTTTCTACGGAATTTTCAAAATGTTAATTTCACTCTGAACTACACACAGAAACAAATAACAGGTAGGGACTTTGGCATGCATCGCATTTTTTGATCACCCTGTCATGCAAGTACATTGAGCGGGTTTGACTTGGGGATGAGCTGTGGCACAGCTTTGCGTCACAGCTCATTCCTAAGTTATGCGCCGCCTCGTCCAACGTTGCACTCTGCTTAAGCAGTTTGGACAGTTGCATCCTTCATCATGACTGACCATGGCTGGGCTGCTCGGACAGTGCAACCATGGTGAGTCACGATGAAGAAAACCAGGCGCGCCAAATACTCCGCCACCCGAGTTTTTCAACTCGGTTCAGTGAAGTTTAACGCGTAAAATGGGCTCAGAAGTGAAATAAACTGTACTGCAGCATTTTGCAGATGCAAACTCTGACACTCCACACATTTCTGTCCATGCATTTCAAGCAAATCATGGCTTATACCGATGAAAGGGTTCAAGAACAGCAGACGCTCCGCAGGTGCAGAACGCATAAACACAGCACCATTTTGAAAAGGTCGCATGACGACGATTTTGTTTGCTTCTGTGATTGACTGGCGCAGTAACACATGTGCATGCAGTTCGTTGGCCCTTGTTGCTGTTTTTTTAAGTTGTATCCTACTATAGGCAGAAATTGCTGCATCCTGCTTAGCCTGAGCATGAGACCACTATTTGTATTGACGTTGGTTCCCCTTGCTGCTTGCTGCTCCTTGGGGCTCCTTATTATAGATGGCCTTCTCATAGCGTCATTGTAACACAGGTGAAAGAAGTGGCCAGGTGGGCCCCTCAGTTGCGATGCCACTCGATGATATTTAGGCCACAGTTGCCACTTACTGGTCATTGGTTCTAATGCAGTCCTTATCTTTGCTAGGAAATGTATCCAGCAAATGCCATGTGCTTTCTTGTCACCTGTCATGAAGTTTTCACGCATCACTTTTGTGTTTTTCTTTGTTGAAATAAACACTGGAGTGTGTCCTGTAGGCAGTTTCCGCTTCAATTCATGGAATTGCTTTCTGCTCATGGTTCAGTCAGCACAGATGGGAAAAAGTGTCCTGCAACGCAAGTTATATAATAACTCATCCATGTGAGTTATAACAAATGTTTTTAAATAGCGCAGGTCATGTGATAAACAAAGCACACTATAAGAAAGAAATGCTGTCATGTTTAATAAGCAAATATTGTTGGTCACCTCTTGCTTGGTCTGCTATCAGGACATTATTTATTTATTTATTTATTTACATATACTGCCGTCTCTTTGCGAGACATTGCAGGGGTGGGTACAGAATTTGCTTGGAAATCAGGCATAACATAAAACAAATTAGCATACAACGGAACGCTAAACTGCGTGATTTAACAAGCATATAAAAAAAGCAAGTTATACAAATGCGCATATAACAAATCAACATTGCATCAAAAACATTTGTTAGATGGTAGGAAAGAGGCACAAATATACAAATATCGCACCACGCATTAGAACTCCAAAGGCACATGCTGATGAATTCTTTCTGCAAATTGTTCGGTAGGTAACTGGCAAAGTGCGCCGTCAAGACCATTCCAGAGTTCGACTGTGGATGGGAAAAATGAGTATTTAAAACTATTTAAACGTGGGCGGAATGAGACAAGATTAAGGGGGTGATAGCTTCGAGTAGCTCGAGTAGGACGCTTCACAAATGAAACTGGGGCCTATTTATTTACATATTTATTTACATTTACTTGTCCAGTATTGCTGGGCCGTAGTTAGTATTGGAGGTGTGTCCAGGATTTGTTGCCCTTTTCCGCTGAAGTGTGAGATTAAGGACTCAGTTATTTCTAATACCTATTCATTTTGTTAAATAACTGTATGCAGACAATGCCTTCTCTGTCATTGCCTGTGTTGTGTATTACGAAATGCTTTTGTAGCTTGTTTTATAAGTTCTTTACTCAAAGCTATTTATTTATTTAGTTATTTATATTCCTTTATTTACATTTATTGATTTATTAATGGATTGATTGACTGACTGACACGTGCTGCAAACCACTGCTGTGGTCTAGTAGGAGGGTCCATATAAAAGTGAGCACAAAGAACAAGACAACCAAATAACATATGGTATAGTTGACAGCCACACAATTAACCTTCCAGTTTCAGCACAAAATTATTGGAATCAAAGGCATTTGTGGGTAATAATTCTTGGGTAACAACCTTGGGTAGCTAACAGTTCTTAACTTTGATAGTCTCAGCAAAGATTAGCACCAGGGCTAATTTTCACCACATCAGCGACAAGTGTTTGGGGCTCTCTCCCTCTCTTTTTTTCTAGAGTGAGGCTGGTGTATAGCAAGATTCCAGAAAGACACAACAAACACAGTGACTGACCTTGCTGTGCTGCTTCAGAGTAGCTGTACAATGCTGATGCATTCATGATGTGGGAAAGTCATACTCATTAAAAATACACCGCACTGCTTTGTGAAAATGCTATTTGAGGAGGTTTGGCTTTATAGAGTGGTGACACTTGAATGTTATATTTACTTGCATGGCACATCATGGAGCGAGGAAAGCTTAGAAAGTCCCTTGCTATCTGAGCCACATTGTGAGGACTACTGGGACTCCCTGGTCACACCGTCATTGCTGTTACTTCATGAGGCTTATCTGCGGAAGCATGGCACCTGGCACATGTATCGCTGGCAGTGCATTTGCAAATCAGCTCCCCTTTCTTCTATACACAAGTGTGACCAGCCTGGTACGGGAGAGCCTTCACGTCGGGCATTAGGACCTAGCAACCTCTCCTAATTTCTTCCCTTCCTCTTATTGTGGCATGTACCAGTGACATGTGGCAAAGTGCTCATGACATTGTGCTCAAGGAGTCATGTATATCAAGTTGAGAAGAATTGTACTAATTTATTTTTGTTGATGTTCTTGCCCAGGTCAACATTTCTGTTGATTTTCTGGATGACCCAACAGTGTATGTGTGCTTCCATCCCAAAGCAATGTACCCCCTTGGAACAATTGCTGTAAGTCACTTTTTTTTTTTCTCATATTCTCATGCTCATAACCTCATCAATGTTTGAATTGTTTCCTTAGACATGCTGAATGGGAACATGAGAACCATACGTAGATGATATCTGCCACTTAGCTACCAGCAGCACATAACTGGAAGATACTAATGCCTAAATAATGCCGTGTGTGTGTGTTGTGCTATTTCTTTCTATGTGATAACGAAAGGGAAGGGGTCAAGGGCTCGTTCTTTATTTGTTAGAAACAACTTAATGAGCAAACAGACAATGAATTGTCTGTTTGCTCATTAAGCAGACAATCATTGTCCGTTTGCTCATTAAGTTCTTTCTATGTGAGGCAACAGCTAGCCCTTATTCGTGCGTACGCATTAAACCCTCCTTGTGCAAAAGATTGCACCATTTGTTGTAGATGGAGAAACCATCCTGAGTGAAGTGATCTGCACATCATATTCTTAAAGGTCACAATTTCGTGCATCTGGTCTTTGACAGTTTTGTGGATGGTTAGCTTTCTACTGAACAAGGGTTTCAGTGCAGGCTAGTTGGTATTCCACGGCGGTGTTTTGCTTGTGGAGCCACAAGATTACGGAGGTAAGAAAGGCGGAGCAGAAGCGCACTAGCAGCTATATTTTATGTTGAAGTATGTTGAAGACAACCATAAACCTACGAAAAGCACCTCCGCAGCACCTCACATTGGATAAGAAAGAATGTGGGATTGCATACATGCAGGTAGAGTTCGGCGCACCAAATAAACCTGGTGCCATGTGCTGCCTAACGAAGAAGTGTGCGCCCAAGGCACCTGTTTACTGCACATCACATTTTTTGCGAAATGATTGAGGAGCATCATAATATGAAATTCTCTTAATGTGTAGACGAATATGTGTAGGTGAGACCAGATGGTGCCTCAATGATCAGTTGAGGGAGCATAGGAGCTCAGTGAAGGCCAGCATGGAGAGCAGTCCAGCATTACGTTGCAACAAGCAATGCACTATCACTGGCTGAACACCTGAATTGTTGAGGATACTGGTGCTGTAAAGATATGGCACAAAAGCAAGAAAAGTGGTATTCGAAGCATGCGTCATCAGCAAGATGGCCAGTATATGCACCAGCAAGCCTCGTTTGACCTCAAGTGAGATAGACTGGATGATTCAGGTGCTGTCCGGCTGTGTATCATATTGCTACATGCATGCTGCAGTTTAGGAGCTCGGCCTATGCGCGTGGCCACCATCAACGAAGAAGACGAAGCTCGTACTTGGCTCGGACTCTGAGCTGGAGCGGTCCGCTTCGCAACCGCTGCCTCTATATAGCTACT
This sequence comes from Hyalomma asiaticum, assembly GCA_013339685.2. Lineage (NCBI taxonomy): Eukaryota > Metazoa > Arthropoda > Arachnida > Ixodida > Ixodidae > Hyalomma > Hyalomma asiaticum. Next base: position 21,729,883 of record CM023484.1, read on the forward strand.
AATCGTGGTGCCTCGTCACTCGTCGTTCCTGTAACATTGTGGTGGAGGTGCGGGGTACGTTCCACCTCCACCACAATTGCCAACCTAGGTTTGCCGTCCGCCTACTCCGTCTCCCGACCTGACTTCCGACCACCAGTCTCGATGGCGACGCCCCGTGTCGACACCTACCTTCCACGAAGATCCCGCAATCCGGATGAATGGAGAACCCCAGACGATAAGCCGATTTGCTTTCGCTGCCACCGAGCTGGTCATATATCCCGCTACTGCCGCACATCCTGGACGCCGCCCAATTGGAGCTCGTTGTTGTCCCCTCGCCGATATGTAGACCCGCCCCGCTTTTCACCCCGTCGTGTGTACACCACAGCTAACGCACCTGACACCCGCTCGTATGCTCGTTCGCCGTCACCTCAGCGTCGTCGTTCCCCGTCGCCCCAACCACGCCGCCATTCCTCGCCGACCATGCAGTGCCTGGAGGTAGTGCTGCATCATTTTCATTGTGCCCAAATCCTCCGTTGACGCTACTTACGAACAAGAACTTAGTTGAAGTGCACGTAGACGCCATTCCTTTGACCGCATTAATTTATACTGGAGCCCAGATGTCCATAATGAGCACGAACCTTTGCCGTCGACTCAGAAAAGTTCTTACGCCTCCCACTACTAGGGTCGTACGTGTCGCCGATGGCGGCACTGTTGCCGTCGCTGGAATGTGTACTGCTCGAGTAGGCATTGCCGGCCATCATATTCCAGTACTTTTTACAGTTCTTGCCAGCTGCCCTCACGACCTAATCCTGGGGATGGACTTTCTTTCAACGAATTCTGCCCTGATCGACTGTTCTGCCGGTACTCTTTACCTTGAACTTCCTTCTCTTCCGGATACTCGCCCAGAATTCCCCAACGCCCTCTGTTCTACAGCCTTTGTTTGCCTACCCCCTAAAGCCCTCACGTTTGTCGACCTGGCCTCAACATCACCCTTGCCTGATGGAGACTATGTCATCACACCTCTTATAGATGTCCTCCTGGCGCGCGACATCACTGTGCCGCACTCAGTTATAACCCTGGCCGGTGGACGCGTGCGCCTCCCTCTCCTCAATTTTGGATTGGCAAAACAAGTTCTACCACAAGGCATATCTGTGGCTACAATCCGTTCGTTGACAGACGACCATATAACCACCTTTGCTGCCGACGTCTGCACAGATCCTCCAGCGCGCCTAAAGGACGCCATCTGCGCCGATAAAACCTTTCGCCCCATGATAGCGCCGGACCTCACACCTGCACAGACAGCCGCCCTGTACAGCCTTTTGGTGTCCTACCGCGACATATTCGACACTGATACTCGACCACTACCTCAGACATCATTTGTTAAGCACCGCATAAACACTGGTGATGCTGTCCCCATTCACCGCCGACCGTATCGGGTGTCCACAGCGGAGCGTCAAGTGATACAGCAGGAGGTGAACAAGATGCTTGCCAAAGGCATTGTAGAGCCCTCATCGAGCCCTTGGGCGTCGCCCGTCGTGCTTGTTAAAAAAAAAGACGGCACGTGGCGTTTCTGCGTTGATTACCACCATTTAAACCGGATCACTAAAAAGGACATTTACCCTTTGCCACGAATCGATGACGCTCTTGACTGTCTCCACGGTGCCCAGTACTTCTCGTCAATAGACCTTCGATCCGGTTATTGGCAGATTTCCGTCGATGAGCAAGACCAAGAAAAGACCGCGTTCGTTACTCCAGATGGGCTCTACCAATTCAAAGTTATGCCGTTTGGTTTGTGCAATGCTCCCGCCACATTTGAACGAATGATGGACTCCCTGCTCCAAGGTTTCAAATGGTCCACATGCCTTTGTTACCTCGACGACGTTCTTGTATTTTCGCCTACATTTGACACGCATCTTGAGCGCTTAGCTGCAGTTCTTGAAATATTCCGCAAAGCTGGTCTCCAATTGAACTCATCGAAGTGTCACTTCGGACTGTCGACAGATTACAGTACTGGGCCACCTTGTTGATGCTACCAGTGTGCAACCAGATCCGGAGAAAATTCGTGCAGTAACGGCTTTTCCTGTTCCTCAGTCTGTAAAAGACGTGCGGAGTTTTGTGGGGCTCTGTTCCTATTTTAGACGCTTCGTGAAAAACTTTGCAGCAATCGCCCGACCGCTTACTGCACTCCTCAAGAAAGACGTCCCTTTTACGTGGGGACCCCCACAAGCTGCGGCGTTCTCCCACCTTATAGCGCTCCTAACCACTCCGCCTGTATTGGCCCACTTTGACCCGTCCGCCTCTACAGAAGTCCGAACCGATGCCAGTGGTCACGGAACCGGCGCCGTCTTAGCACAACGTCAACACGGGCATGACCGTGTTATAGCCTACGCCAGCCGGCTCCTAACAAGTGCAGAGCGCAACTATTCCATTACAGAGCACGAATGCCTAGCTCTTGTCTGGGCAGTTTTCTAGTTCCGCCCATATTATATGGCAAGCCATTTTCTGTAATCACAGACCACCATGCGCTCTGTTGGCTTTCATCGATGAAAGGATCCTACCGGCCGGCTCGGTCGATGGGCACTTCGATTCAAGAATATACCTACACTTGACGTACAAAGTCGTGCGCCAACATCAGGATGCTTACTGCCACTCTAGGACCCTGTCGAGACCCGAACGCTATGTCGACACTGCCACCTGTCTTTTTTTTTCTTCTGTCTCCCCACTGCTCCATGTCGCTGACGAGCAAGCCGTGATCCTGCCTTGTGTACAATCATTGATCGCCTGGAGTCGTCACCTTCGGACCCTTCCCTTCGCTTATTCGTCCTTCAAGATGGTGTTCTCTACCGCCACAACGTTCGCCCAGACGGCCCATCCTTGCTGCTCACGATCCCCAAACACCTTCGCCCGGCAATCCTCCACGAACTCCATGATCTTCCCACTGCCGGACACGTCGGTGTGTCATGCACCTACGACCGGATCCGCCGACGCTTCTTTTGGCCTGGACTTGCTCGCTCCGTTCGTCGCTACGTAGCAGCTTGCGAGAAATGCCAGCGCCGCAAGATGCCATCGACGCTCCCGGCCGGGTACTTCCAGCCGCTAGACATTCCCGCGGAGCCATTCTTTCGCGTTGGCTTGGATTTACTCGGCCCTTTTCCAATTTTATTACATGGAGCTCCATGGCAGCTGCTCACGGACCGTGGCCGAACATTCCTCTCCAAGGTCGTCTCCAACATCCTCCAATCTTGTGCAACGCGGCACAAGTTATCCACGTCGTACCATCCGCAAACAAACGGCCTCACGGAGCGTCTGAATCGCACTCTGACCGATATGCTTGCCAAATATGTTTCCTCGGACCACACTGACTGGGACCTCGCCCTGCCGTATGTTACATTTGCCTACAATTCCTCACGTCACGACACCGCCGGCTATTCTCCATTTTTCCTTCTATACGGCCGAGAACCAGCACTTCCCTGGATGCGCCGATACCTGCTGTCACGGTGCCCACCTGTCAATATGCCCTTGATGCTGTCGACCGAGCTGCCCACGCAAGAGAAATTGCCCGTGACCGCCTTTTGACATCGCAAGAGAGCCAACGGCGTTTGTACGACCGGAGACACCGAGACGTGCACTTTCCGCCTGGTTCTTTGGTCCTCTTGTGGTCTCCGACACGTCACGTGGGCCTGTCAGAAAAACTGTTGTCGCGGTACACAGGCCCTTACCGAGTGGTTCGAGAGGTCGCTCCCGTGACCTACGAAATCGCCCCTATTGCCCAAGCTGCTTCACCTACTTCGCAGCGACATGATATCATGCACGTCACACGGTTGAAGACGTATCACCCTCCTGTTGATAACATTTAGCCGCTCCGAGACGTCGCTTCTGCCGCCGGGGGGTCATGCTACATGCATGCTGCAGTTTAGGAGCTCGGCCGATGCGCGTGGCCACCATCGACGAAGAAGACGAAGCTCGCACTTGGCTCGGACTCTGAGTTGGAGCGGTCCGCTTTGCAACCGCTGCCTGTATATAGCTACTAATCGTAGTGCCTCGTCACTCGTCGTTCCTGTAACAATATGTCTGTTCTCTCAAGGGTGGTGGTTGTCTAGATGTCCCATGGTGCTGTTCGTAACTTTTGTATTTGCCCTCAACATGAGATAAATTGTAGTCACCAATGCACCTCTCTCGTGTCTTTGTTACTTTCATAATGCTGTCGCTTGGTCCCATAAAAAAGACATCAGCATTCCTTGAGCAGAGCTTGGTAATGGTGGCATACTCAAAAGATGCTAAACACTAACTTTCTGAACAGCTTGCTGAGGCATTCCAAGCAGGTATTTTAAAGACTAACCTCTAGATTTTTTACTAAGCTGTTGACTCCTATAGCTAATGTAGAAAACCTCACAGTTCAAAGCTTCAGTTTTTCATGCACAACTAATCATTATTGTTGGCATCACCACACCTATGTCCACTGTAGGACAAAGGCCTCTTCCAGCTATCATCTCTTTCTCCGCTCCTGTGCCAGCAGAGCCCTTGTTGTGTCTGCACTCTCACAAAGTTGATCAGACCGTCAATATCTGTGCTTTCCTCAACTGTGCAAAGTCCTTCTGAAAAACTGTGGTGCTGTGCCATCCTTCTGCTTAATGAAGGGCACAAACCATAAATAGATATTATACTGAATTTTTGCATGTTTGTGCCTTGTTGTGGGCTTATGCCTTTATAAGGTATTCCGTATGTTGCGAACGATAGTGCCTCTTTAGTTTGTTGCCTTCTGACCCTACTTTCTGAATCTGTCATCATGCTTCTGCTGTTTTCTGGCTGACGTGTGTGTGTGTGTCGCCTTTCTTGCAGCATGGACACTCAAAGCAAAGTTGTGACACAGTATCTGTTGATTACCGAGTAAGTAAATAAAGCATTCAGTTTACTCAGTTGGCTAAAAGAGCTAGCTTTGAAACCTTTTATTTTTTTGTCCCTAATACACACTGTAGAGACGGTGAATGCAGGGAAACATGCTTGTGCAATTTTTGTGGCATTGCTTGCCTTCCATAACTTCATTTTAGCAGTTGTACTTGGCCTTCAAATTGTCAGCTTTGTTGCACCTCCAGTTGCCTTCCTCTGCTTGTCGTGGTATCAGCAGAAAGGCACACAATTCCAAAGGTTTGAGTTCTGTGATAGCATAAACTAGCAGACACATGCAACGATCAGGCAAGTGCAAATTAGCAACTGTTAATGCGACACATTCACAGCAGTATATATTTGCATGCAAATAATTTTCTTAGATTTCAGTCAACCTAATGAACAAGCAGGGTTTTGTAAAGGCTACTCAACAGTAGACGATATTCACGCTATCAATCAGGTGATAGAGAAATGCGCAGAGTATAACCAACCCCTATATATAACCTTCATAGATTATGAGAAAGCATTTCTCAATCTATGATGATTATATATCTATGAAGGTCTATACCTCAGCAGTCATGCAGGCGTTACGGAATCAGGGCGTAGATGAGCACTATGTAAGACTACTGGAAGACATCTACAGCGGATCCGCAGCCACCACAATCCTCCATAAGGAGAGCAGCAAAATACCTATAAGGAAAGGCATGAGACACGGGGACACAATTTCTCCAATGTTATTCACAGCATGTTTACAAGAGGTACCTAGAACACTAGATTGAGAACAGGTGGTTGTAAGGGTTAATGGTTAATACCTCAGTAACCTCAGATTTGCTGATGACATTGCCTTGCTAAGTAACTCAGGAGATGAATTACAAAGCATGATTACTGACCTAAACAGGCAAAGTGGAACAGTGGGCCTGAAAATTAATATGCAGAAAACTAAAGTAATGTTCAATAGCCTTAGGCAAGCAGCAATTTGACATAGCTAGCTAGGCATTGGCATATGTCTACTTAGGCCAGGTGGTGACCCCTGATCCAGATCATGAGGCTGAGGTGATTAGGAGGATTAGAATGGGGTGGAGTGCATTCGCCAAGCATTGTCAGATAATGAATGGCTAGCTTACCATTGTCCCTGAAGAGGAAAGTGTATAACAGCTGCATCTTACCGGTACTCACCTACGAGGCAGAAACTTGGAGGCTAAGAGGGTTCAGCTTAAATTGAGGATGACGCAACGAGCTATGGAACGGAAAATGGTAGGTGTAACCTTAAGGGACAAGAAGAGAGCGGAGTGGGTTAGGGAACAAACGCGTCTTAGGGACATATTCATAGAAATTAAGAAGAAGAAATGGCCGTTGGCGGGCCGTGTAATGCGAAGACAAGACAACCGTTGGCCATTAAGGGTAACAGAATGGATTCCTAGAGAAGGCAAGTGTGGTAGGTGGTGGCAGAAAGTTAAGTGGCAGATATGATCAGGAAGTTTGTGGAGATAAATTGAGCCCACTTAGCACAGGACAGGGATAATTGGGGATCTATGGGAGAGGCCGTTGCCCTGCAGTGGGCGTAGATAGGCTAATGATGATGATGATGAATTTTCTCTTGTCCCCACCACAAAACTTCGCTCTATAAATGAGTGGATGTCAATTTTTGCCTTTGCATAAATATTTTATACTGGTAATGTGCTCTTTCAAGACATTATCTTTATTAGTTTGGGGAGAAAATGCTTGAAATAACAAGAGCCACAGAGAAGGAACGTAGGACTTGTACTTTGCTTATCTAGGCTGTTTCGGTACCTTTTTCTGAAGAGCTATATTGAGTTTTACAGATGCTTCTTTTTTTCTGGTAAGCAGCTGCTAACCATAATTGACTAGGCACTATAAGTGAAATGTTGTGATGGTGGCTTGTTAAAAACTGCAGTTTGGCAGCAGCACTTATAATTTATTTCTGCACTTTCTATGGCCCTACAAGCCTTTCAACGTAGGAATAATGAAAATTTTGCTGCAACATATGTGTCACTTACTAATAGAACTCATTGTTAACTTGATGCCTCTTTAGTACAACTTGGTTTTCATGAAACTTTCAAGTTAATTTTAGTGCACACTTTGTTTAAACAGAGTTCACTGAAATCATAAATGCACAAGCGTTTACATTGAAGAGTTGAGCCTCCTGTTTGAGTGGCTGTGAAACTGTATAAGAGCCAATAAATGAGGCTTGTGCTCTGAAGTTGTAAATATCCCGTCCTTGCCGCTTGGTGTAGCACCTTCCTGCTTCTATCAATTTTGCGTGTAGTGTGTGTGAATTATCACACAAGCAAGTAGCACAACATCATCTGACACTGTCTTTCAACACAATGTGTAGATCATGCGCCTAGCTTGTTCTACCATAAAGAATGAAAACAGAAAGACCATGAAACAGACCTCTGAAGAAATGTATGACCATGAGAACCTGCAGCTGTTATTTGCATATGCATGCATGCTTATACATTGGCTTGCTGATGCAGCACTTTTTGAGCATAGGCTACGCAATTGGCTTGCCACTCACCTTTGGGGAAGTTGGGAACTCTCTTTGGGAAGGAAGCTTCACAAAAATTTGGGACAACCTCCGTCTAGAAACATAGGTGACTGAAGGCATTCATACTTTCATTGCTCTTAAATGCAAATACTGTATCCTCTGTTGCAGCCCAGACACTACTGCATGAACACCCGGATAAAATATGATTCATATCTACCAACACAGTAAGATATTTTGCTCTCTAGAATTGCTAGACCTTTTGACGTCTTGTTTATTCAGCTCACACAAAGTGCTCTCTTTTGTTATTGCTTATTGCTTTGACTCAGTGGCACACCGAAGATTTCTCCCGAGGGGGGAAGGAACGACCACTTTTTACAGTACTCAATTTCCCTGCTTCAGCCGGAGGAATCCAACAGCAAATAAAGTGCCAAATAATGATAATAGCCATAGGGTGATAATGATGTTTATTTTTTCAGAATTTTACTCAACGTTCATGATGGGGCTTGACAGGGCCAAGAAGCCGTTATGCAAAGCAGTGCACATAGCAGTTAAATGGCAAATTAAATAAACGAATACATAATAGAGTTCCTTGGCACTGTCTTGTTTTAGCCAATTCTGGTGCCAACATGTGAGCTGGTTTGCGGTCATTTGAAGCTGTTTGTATAAAACTCTGCACCTGAGTCCTAAATTATCAGAGCAGAAAATCTTATTACACTTCCTGTGGGTCTTGCCAAATGGTAAATCTGAAAGCCACCTCCTGCATTGAAGTGATAACGTCAACAGAGCCGTTGGACTGTTAGTGAGAACGACAGTCGGGATGTGACAAGAGAAGGGGGGTAACAAACCCCGAAACCCCCACGTCAGTGTGCCATTGCTTTGACTGCATTTGCTGGTATACAGTAGAACCTCGCTGATACGTTCTCGGTTGGCACGATTTCCCGGTTCCAACGTTTGCGATCGCAAAAACACGAACTTTTCTTGTAGAGTTAAGCTTCTTTTCTTCCGGGTAATACGTTCCCGAAAATATGATTATTCGGCACCAACATTCGATTGATTGTCCAAATACGATTGGATGATGCCTTTTCTGGCCTCTAGAGTCCGCATGCAAACGAGAAGTCGGGAAGCTCGCGCGACCGAGAGCAGTAGCTGCTCACCGCGGTGGCTACAGCACAGTACTCACCTGACTGCGTCACAAGAAAATGCCGGTGTGCTCTCTTCCAATACTAGCATAAAACCTATAGCTAGACAACACACCGCGTTCATCGGTATCGCTGCTGACACTCGCAATTAAGGCAGCTTTAACAGCACGCGTGCGGTAACTGTTGGAAGCATACATAGAGCGCACATTTAATGGCCGATAACCAAGACACGCATCCATTTCTTTCAGTAGGACTGATTCGCGAGCGCAAGCGCAATCGCGAGCGCAAACGGTGTTTATGCGGGTCGTCTCTCGTCTTTTCCCCCACCGAGCGCTGCCATCTTGATAACGTTTGAAAGCTGAAAGTTTCGACTACCCATTGCCGCTCACTTCAATGACCACATCCAAAAAGCACAAATAAAAATGTCTGGCACATTTAGCTAGTGCACAAACACTGCCAGAGGAATTCTCCCAACACTGCTTCGAAAACATCGTTGAACCTGCCATTTCTGGTCGCAGGTTACTGATATGTGAGACGATGGTCATTACTTAAAAGAATTACAGCATATCCACGGAGTGAATGATGATGAGTGGGCGAAGCTCGGGAGGTTCATCGTAGATCGTGCCGAGTTCCGGATTACTTTAGTTAACGCGCACGCTACGAATCCTTATGGTTCAACTATGCACAAGTGAAATCTCCCACCGGCACTTCATTGCAAGCCAAGATCCAGTGCCTATATATATATATATGGGTGGCCGGTGAATGGTTCTCCAACACGAGCAGTCGGTATTTCTCAATCAAGAAACTCGCTAGGAGACGCTGCCTGCGCCAACGTTGTCTCTCGCGGGTGAGGGCGCGTTCTCCTTCTTTGCGAGCTGGTAGAGCGTTCATTTAAGAAAGAGCGTTTCCATAGTCAACGTGCACCTTTCGCTCTCTCTCTCTCTCTCACAAGACAGCAGATGGAAGAGTGAGAGAGAGAGAGGCACGTGCCGGGAGGCACGCGCCGAGGGCAAGCGCGTGCCTCCCGGCACGCCGGTTACGCCTGGCGCCTGATGCCTGACGCAGGACAAGGTTAGACTAAGAGGAGCTTCGCCCCTAAAACAAAAATAAGCAAGTTCGAAAGCCGATAACACATACGAAATACGGAGCGTATCCTGTGCTTTTTACAGAGAGCGAGCGAGCGCAGTCCATCGGAAGGTTATATTGCCAGTGATTAGATCACGCGGGTGATCCCATCGCGTCAAACCGAGCAAGTCGTCAACGCATTGCGTCATGCAATCTTGTACTGAGTAGCCGCGTGACAAGCGTAACTTCGCGCTGACAAGCATACATTACGCGTGCTTCGGTCGGTTTTGTCGTAGAGCAAAAGCGCGGGTCGCGTTAGGTGGGTGCTGCATTCATGCACCGCTTGAACAGCCGGGAACCGCCGATAGATTTCATGTTCGTTTTTCAGCTGGTAAGTTGCGGTGGTGGTGTCGAGGAAGCGCAGGTTAAAAGAAAAGGGGGAGAATGGCTGAACATTTCGTAGCGTCTATAGAGATAAGCTGCTAGCTCTGACGGTATGCGATGCACTTGCCCAGCGACCTTGGCTTGGGCTGTGCGGCGCACGTGATGTGCCTGTTCATGTCACCTCTTGATGCAAGGCTACGGCTCTTAGTGCGCACGACTTATGTACCAGAGTGCGTGCCGTTGGGCACAGCGTGGTCCGTGCGTCCGCGCCGTGTATTGATGGCCGCTCACGCGCTGTTTGGGGAGGCCGAGAAAATGACAATGTGAATGCGTGCATTTTGTTACATGTTAAATAATTTGCCTGAAGATACGGAATAGTTTAAACACTAAAGCAAGGGACAACACACGTGCATTCCGTTCCCGACGCTGTGAACACTGTGTGACTGCCGTACCTTCGGGCACATTCCAGCACACTTCAAGTAGCTATATAAGCAGACGTTTATTGCTGTTTCATGGCGTTTTATTGCCTGAATTGCGTGAAATTATAAAATAATTTAATATTTATATCAATGCATGCTTTTCCAGAGAAACTGCGCAATTTTTTCATGTGTTTTCCCGGATAATACATTCAGTGTCGCGTTATTTTTCAAAAACGTATGAACGAGGTTCTTCTACTGTACATTATTTCAGTGTGCTAGTCCTTTTTTGTTTACCTGCTACAAAGCTGTCCTGTGTATGAGGTGGTGTCCAAGCTGCCACTTGCAGCTTTTATTGCCTTGTCATCCTTGCAACCCATTTGGAAATCAATAAATTCAATTCAATTCAATCTCGAATATTTCAGTGAAGGACACCGACCTCTGTGGCCTGTATTTGGAGAGTATAGGTATGTTCCACCTCAGCGCTGGCTTCACAACATCGAGGTTGGTAGTTCCAGTTACTTGTATGATTTGCACGCAGTAATTCAGTAATTCTAGATGGGGTGCATGAGCTGTTTGAGGACACTGCTTACAATTGCCACAGACGTTGTCATTCTTCCAGTCTGTGTGCTTAGCTTAGTCTTCACCAACCCTTCTGTCACATTTATTCCAAACTTGCAGCTTCCATTTTGACGCAGGAAACGTATGTTTAAGATGGAGAGTTCTTTTGTGAGGTGCATTGCTGGTGTACATGTAAGGGCACCTACATGCTGCCCAGCACAGGAAAAAGTATGGAAGCATAAACGGTCGGTAGAAGGCAAGAAAATGGGGGGCCACAGTGCATAGATGAGACAGCGTCCCAGTTAAATTTATTGTCCACGAACCTGGGTGGTTTCCTAGGTAATCTCATGTACATAGTACGAAGATGTCCCAGAAATAAAAAAATACAAGGCAGTAGCAAGCAACAGTTGCGACATGTGCACAGATATACCGTATGTTCCGGTGTATAAGACGCGGTTTTTTTTCCAAAATTTTCGGAGGTGCGTCTTATATGTACTTTTTTTGTAGTTCTTTTGGGAGAAACTCATGTTGATGCTGATGAGTCTTTTTTTTTTAACGACTAGAGCAGTCCGATGCGAATGATGCGTCCTAATTATAACGAAGACTCAACGTGCCGGTACTACAGTTCCACAACAAAACCAAAGTACACAAAAATGAAAAAAAAGTACCTATGTCGTAGTGCGAGTTCTCAGCTCACTGAAGCTGCGCGAGTTTCGGAGGCTGCACCATAGTGAGCTGTACTCAGTTAGTGAAATCGGCGTAAGATGGGGATAGGTGCGCGACAGGCTCGGCTCGGCTTCGGCCATCACGCCGGCCACGCTGTCGTTGAGCGTGTTGGGCTACAGAACACCTATAGTATGGTTGGGCTAGTTGCCATTTGCAACTTCATTTGTTCGGTTGGTCCACGCTGAGCGTATTTCCCTAACATATCCGGAGAGCCTTGAAAACTGCGGTTCACTGAGATGTCCAACGGCTGAAGCATTTTTGTCATCCCGCCCGGGATAACTGCAGCGGTGCAGTTTTTTGCCTTGGTGCGCTTCAGAGTGAGCTCCGTTATATGTGCCCGCATGCTATCCAAGACCAGGAGGCCCTTCTTCGCATGAAAGAAACTGTCCGGTCGCTTAGAAAAGCATTTTTCGAGCCACTTGCCCATCATCTCTTCGTCCATCCTGCCTTTCACGTTCGTTTCTATGACGACGCCAGGCGGGAAGGGCTCTTTCGGCATTGCATTCCGCTTGAATATTATCATTGGCGGAAGCTTTTGCCCGTCGGCGCAACATGTGAGCACAACCGTGAAGTATGCTTTTTCGTGGCCGGTAGTTTTGATGGTGACGGACTTGTCACCTTTAGGTGCCACACTCCTTTCCATCGGAATGTCAAACGTAAGTGGCACCTTGTCCATATTTATTATATGGCTGTTGCCGATGCCATCGTCTTCAATGGCTTTCTTAACGAAAGCCTGGAATCTCTCAAGCTTGTCCTTGAAGTCTGCTGGCGGATTCTGGCACATGCTTGTGCGGGCCCTCATCGCCAGTGCTTTGCGGCGCAGAAACCTGGAGCACCAGGACGGCCCGCCAACAAAATCAACGGCGCCCATCTCCTGCGCTTTGAGACGCAGCTGCACCGTTGACATCGCCCTACCTTGGGCACGCTGCTCAAGTATCCGTGAGTGCAGACGTCTCTCAAGGACTGGCCATCGTGATTTCTTGCCGCGGTCAGCTTTCTTGTCACTCTTCTTGGCCTGAAGCTTAGCAGTTGACTGTCGCCATGTGCGGATCATCTTCTCGGTGACGTCCAAATGACGGCCCGCTGCCCGGTTCCCGTAGTCTTCTGCATACTTCACAGCTGTAAGCTTAAACTTCCCCGTGTAACTTTTCCATTTAGCTGGCATACTGCAGGTGAAGATTACAAAAGCGCGGACTTCTAGAATACTGAAGCGCCGGATACGCTAGTAAGGTGAACGCGTGCGCTAGAGACGCTGGTTTTACGCGTGCTGTGCGAGTGCTAGGTACTCTTTCATCCTTTTTTGCTGGGCGCTGAGCGTGGGAAAAAAAGACGTCGGACGCGGCATGTGTTTTTTTGGTTTTTTGGGGCACTTAAGGGAATGGATGTCCGATGGCGAGCATAGCTATACAGCAACCAGACGCATGAGGCGTGCTTCGTTTTGCAAGGTCGCTAAGTGGGTGCGCGAAGCCTGGTGTGCGGTGTCAGGGGCCACCGTAACTGCAGGGTTCCGCAAGGCAGGCCTGCAAGCATCCTCAGCCCCTGACCTCGATGACGACAGCAGCAGCAGCGATTCCGAAGTGCTATAGAAAGTGCTACGTTAGGAAGTGCAGGAGCAAGCACCTGGTAACTATTGTCACATGTACAAAGAAAGATTTGGGCATGCAATCCTTTCTTCCCTTGCGCTTGACCTGCCCTATACTGCAGGTGGCACTGGGCCCTCTAACACTTTTCTCGCACCCATTTTCATGTGCGTGCTGCATAGACTAGAGGGTGGACAGACAAGTGCTGCAAGAAGGACCGCGATAGGAGCAGGCAGTGCGAAGTTATTAAGCAGATAAAGTTCAAAATACAAAAAAGTGCGGACCCTCGAGTTTCACGGGGTCAGGTGACCACATTTCACTCTCCACGTGCGATATAGCTTGCAGCCAATGGAACTGGCTTGAAGCACCTACATAGGGGAAGTTCATACGCCATGTTTGCCTGTTTGCTCCAGTGTAGTGATGACGCCGTTGACATATCAACAAACAACATGGAGCATGCCGCACTGTCAGTTATGAGCTTTTCTGACCGCTCCAACTTGTCAGAGTTCGAGCAGGCCTGCTTTGAACTGAGGCTTTAAGCGCCGTTCCGTGTAACGACACTACAAAGCAAGTGCTGTCGTCCTTAACTTGGTGTCATGACCACTGAGAGGGGCAGGCAAATACAGTCGAACACGAATATATCGAACTCAAAGGGGATCGCAAATAGTTCAATATGTGAAAAATTCAATATAAAGAAATACAGGCCCTGAGACCTTACCAGTGACGGACGATCACCTGCGATCAGCGCATGCAAGAATGACAACTAATTCTGCACACACAATGCAACGGAATGTTTTATTTGCGTGAAAGAAATAGCTTATCTTGGCCTGCTTCTTCATCTTTGAAATGAAGTTGAAGACGCTGGTCTCGATCTTATCGAGGCTGTCCAGGTGCGACAGCCTGGTTCCCTCGATGTCGCCGTAACGACGGCGAATCAAGCCGAACGCTGCCGCTACTTCAACGTCGGAGCACGCGCGAGTAGCCGCCGCTTTATCCGGACGATCTTCGTCACCACTTGAGCTGTCGTCCTGGGTATCCTCGGTCCCTGCGACCACAGCTACAATGTCCTCGTCAGCGAGGCTCGCAACAGCCTGAACTTTTCAGTCTGCTTCCACGAAATCGTCCACAGACACTTCGGGTAGAATGGCAGCCGAGAAGAGGGACAACAACTCGCGAAACGCTTTGTCTATGCGCTCTTCATTGCCATCTTCACTGGTTTCCACAAGTTCCGCCGTCACGAAGCCTGCCTTCCAGAAGCAGTTGGCCACTGTGTCCGTCTTCATGTCATGCCAGGTGCCCATCATGATTTGAATGGCACCAAGCAGGTCAACCTTCAATTCGGTGCCCATGCGGAGGTTGACCAGCAGCCTATCAAGGAGTCGCCTCCTGTAGCCCACCTTGAAGGACTTGATGATGCCCTGGTCAAGCAGTTGCAGCTTCGCTGTCGTGTTGGCTGGCAGAAACTTCAGCTCGATGTTTTTGAGCTCACAGGTAGTGTGGTGGGCTGAGCAGTTGTCCACAACAAGGCAAGCGCGACACCCCAACTTGCCCAGCTCAACGTCCCACGCTTGCAGCCATTCTGTGAACAGCTGATGCATCATCCACGTCTTCTTGTTCGAGGCGTAGCAAACGGGGAACTGCTTATCCCGACCACAAAGAGCTGGAGCTTCCGAGACCCATACATGTTGGCTGCCAGCTTCAGAACACTCATGCGGACTTTACTCATTTTGCTGCCGTGACACGTGCTACCCCGGACGTCGAGAGTCTTGCTAGGCAGCATTTGCCAAAGTACACCAATCTCGTCGGCATTGAAGATTTCCGCGGGTGAAAACTTCGCTGAGATTTGCGGCCACTCCTTCTTCATCCAGTGCTGGATGTCCTGGCCGCTTATGGCTTCGCTTTCGCCAGAAATGGTTTTGCCGACGATGTTGTAGCGCTGCTTAAATCGGTGAAGCCACCCGTTGCTGTCGGTGAAATTGTCTTCACCGAGTGCAGCGGCAAACCATTTGGCCTTAACCACCAGCATTGGGCTATCCACAGGAATGTTCTTCACACGCACTTCTAAGAACCAGGCATAGCGTGCCTTTTCTACTTTCCCGTAGGCAGGAGCACGCACACGACAGGCTCCCGACGTTCGCTGCTCTGCCTCTTTTGCCTTGACATCGACCTTGTTCTTCAACAAGGTGCTCAGAGTGCTCCGTGGTATCCCGATGTCGTCTGCCACTGTCGAACTTTTTTCGCCCGCCTAAACGCTTTATGGCTTTCAACTTTGTCGCAAAGTCAAGGTTCTTGTGCTTCTTGACGCTGGCCATTGCTACACGAGAAGTCGAAAATTCAGTCAGTCTGTAGAGCCTTTGCACAGCATGCACAGCACGCAAGCAAAAGAGGAATGCAGTGGTATGCAACAACTCACGGGAGTGAACTCTGCCAACAAAGCGCTCGCGATCATATCTGCAAGGGCAGCAGCGATGTACGAAAGGTGTGAGCTGTGGTTGGCAGAGCAAATACGAAAGGTGCGGGTTGTGGTTGGCTGATCAAAACTCACAAAACAGCAACAAAAAAAAGAAAAATGAGAAAAGGTGAAAGGAGGAGGCCGCTGGCTCATTCGTTCCTGCTCTCTGAGCCGACGGTAACACAGAGAAAGCATGAGAAAAAGAGAGAGAAAAAAAAAGGGCTGTTCCACAAGTTGGAGAATGCGCCCAAGTGGAGTGCAGCCCGAGCCCTCTCGCCCTCACGTTTTTCTAGCGTTTCGAGTGTCGTCGGAGGCGCGGTGCCGCGAAAGTGGCGCAGGTCGTGGGGCACAGCGAGTGCCAAAGCGCACCTTCCAGCTCGCGCAGCGTTCAATATATCGGATAGCGGGTAAAAATACCATTCGATGTAAACTTGCAAATTTCTATACTTTTACAAAAGATTTTCAAGGGGATAATTTACGAGCTCGATATAGCGGAAAATTCTATATATGTGGGTTCGATATATCCATGTTCGACTGTACGACCATGCTGTGCAACGTTTCTTCACGGGTTGTTCAGCTAAATGCGCTGACTTGGAAGAATAGAAGTGGGAATAGGGAATTTTAGCATGTCCACAAAACCCCAGTGTGCAAAGCACTTTGTGTAGAGCGGAATACCGGGAGTAAACATTGCGTACGCAAGCACGGCAGACCACCTGGAGTGCATGCCGTGCGCTTTGAATCTTTCGAGTGGTCGTTGCGCGCTATGTGGCCCTCGAGTTGCTAACTGACGGTTTTATTTGCTTTAGCTTTGCATCATGAAGCTTCGATGGTAAAGCGCCCGTGACAATTCGACACCGTTTCTCAGCGCAACACTCAAATTGTCCAGGTTGTAGGCTTAGCGAGTGGCTGCCGGATTCTCGGAGGACATAGATCACGCGGTTATGCTTGTTCTGTTTACCACCCACAGCTGGCGCTACTTGACTGTGACAAACATTGCTATCCAGTATCCAGAGTATACCCTTGCGTATATACCAGTTTAGCGGACCCATTCAAATTTCCTTATAGCACTGCGCACTATACAACACACTTTCACAGAACGGCAAGTCCACCCAGTGGTTTAGCACTTCAGCAAGTCATGAACGTACACAAGAGAGATGAAGCAAAGAGATTCTTTTAGGGGCGAAGCTCCTTAAGGCGTAGGCTTGTCTGCCGTAGTTGTCCGTCGTAGCCACCTTGTCTAGTTCGTGAAGTGATCGCTAGATGGCGTTGGTGGCGCTCGCTCCATAGAGATACATGGTAAAGGCTAGTGTGACGGGATATCAGTAGATGGTGCTAGCGTAGCATAGTTGACGAATTAAAATACGAGATGGCGCTGCGGCGCTTGCTCCATTCAGATGTATGGGAGCGCATAGTGTGATGAGCGATCACTAGATGGCGCGCGTGAGCACGCCTCTCATTGGATGGAGGCGATCGTTCGAGATGTTTTGATGCAGTGCGATGGGAGACCGCTAGGGGTGAGAGCTATAAAATGCGCTCGCTCTTGAATGCTCTCAGAATGATCACGAGATGGCGCTGCGGTGCTGCTTAGCTAGTACGTGAATTGATCAGTAGATGGCGCTGCGGCGCTCGCTGTTTCGTTGTCGCGTCGTAGCCACGCTCGTGCTCGCCCTCGGCGCATGCCTCTTGGTGCATGAGCTCTCTCACTCTTCCATCTGCTGTCTTGTGAGAGAGAGAAAGAGAGCGAAAGGGTGCATTGACTATGGAAACGCTCTTTCTTCGATGAACACTCTACCAGCTCGCAAAGAAGGAGAACGTGCCCTCACCTGCGAGGGACAACTTTGATGCAGGCAGCGTCTTTAGCGAGTTTCTTGATTGAAAAATACCGACTGCTTGCGCTGGAGAACTGTTTACCGGCCACCCATATATTTATATAGCAGTCATGGTGGTGAATAGACCGGAGGCGTGAAGGCAGAGATGAGTAGTAGACCCTCGGAATTGGCAACAAAAAATGCGGAAAGCGTTTATTCAACATTTCATCCGGAGACCAGCCTTCATCAGAAATCAATATATATATATATATATATATATATATATATATATATATATATATATATATATATATATATATATATATATATATATATATATATATATATATGTATGTATGTATATATAGGCAGTGTATCTTGACTTGCAATGAAGTGCTGGTGGGAGATTTCACTTGTGCGTAGTTGAACCGTAAGGGTTCGTAGCGTGCACGTTAACTAAATTAATCCGGAACTCGGCACGATCTACGATGAACCCCCAGAGCTTCGCCCACTCATCATCATTCACTCCGTGGATATGCGTGGATTTTTTTTGTATGGACATACAACTCATGTAAGCAAAAGGCAGGAGGCTAAATGGGAGCCAGCACCTCTATCGCGTTTTATAATTGTGGGGATCTTTCTGCTACGACTGTGTCTTATTTGGCGTTCAATAAAAACCTGCGCAAGAGAAAAACGGACGAATATTAATTTGCTCACCGATGTAGTGCCGCGAGCACTTATAATGCTACTTTCATCCAATTACAGGCTCGTGCGCTCAGTCATCATTTCCGCCACAAATAGTTCTGACGAGCACCACTGCGCGCTGATGCGCTCGACAGTGATGTGATGATTTCATTGAACGATCAAAATATTAAGTCAACTGATATGGGTGGCTTGACACCTGCCAAAAATATCATCAACCATTGTCTATGTGACATGAAAATAAGAGAAGAGTGCGAGGAAAGCGTTAGAGGACCCTTGTAAGGTAAACTTGAAGAGGCTGTGAAAACTTGTTCCTCTTATCAGAAGGTCGCTTGGTCAGAAGTACCCAAATAAGAGAAGCGACAAGCTGACTGGTGCTTCCGGATGTCTTTTACTTAAAACAAGGGATGAATGACGTTTAGAACGGGAAGTCAGTTGTAGAACGGGTACCTATTTAGCCTTAGCTTAATAGAATATGGTGACTCCAAGCATTCCTGTGTGGTTTTCTTCCCTCGGCAATAATGTATCACCGCAGCACAAATCAGCACGCCAGTGTTCATATGTAAAGTTTCGGGATAATTTGGCCCTGATATAGCAGTTGTTCTGGCAGCTCTCGTGAGCTTGTTGGGGTCACAGCTCATGCAACCACATAATCTCCTATGAGGACCTGAACTAGCTGGCTTCTGTCTGGCTGCCAGAACTCTGAAGATAAGAAAGGGCTGCCATTGTTGACAGTCACCACAGCAGATCGTCCTAACCACAAAGGAGCGAGTTTTTTTTTGTACAGTAGAACCTCGTTATAACGAACCCAGATATAACGAACTATTGGATATAATGAAGGAATTGCAATTCCCCTTGAAATTCCTATAGATGAAATTGATATTGGTTATAACGAACTAGTGGTTATAACGAAGTAATTACTGCTCCCCCTTCAATTTCGTTATAACAAGGTTTTACTGTAGTAAGCAGGTTCTTTTTACTTGAGCCCATCGAAAACCAACCAGATGTTCCCTCATTGTACTCTGTATCCAAGAATTCATTTTAACAGAGTTTATTTTAAAGCAGTTTACTGTACTCACGTCTGTTCAGCTTAAATTGCTAAACCATCATGGCATTTTTTCAGTGCACTTGCTTAGCATGTCAAAGGCCTGTATTTGGATCCCATCCCTACCCAACAACAGATTTTCTGCAATACAAACTTCTTAGCACTATCACACTTAAATTCTCTATTGTTGAAGTGGCATCTATCTTCAACATCACCCATATGAGCAGCTAAGCTGGACTTCTATGTTCATCAGAGACCAACTGTAGTTCCTCAGATTTTATAGTGTTGAGTGACAGGCTTTCTGATCCAGTTTCTTTTTAAACATCTTGAAAGATTTTTCACGATAAAATGGTGTAAGTTGGATGAATTGCCATTCAACTGTGGTCTTCTGCCCAGGTTGCAGATCTTTTGTTGCCTTGATGAGTTTATGAGAAGCAAACTTGAAGTAGGGTCGCAATGGCATCGTATCACGGCGTAGTAATGATGACTTGAACATTATGCAGCTACAGTCATGGAAAACTTTGCGCATGCAACGTGGCCCCATCGCCACAAGCACGCTGTGACTCTTTTCTTTGGCCAGTATACAATGATAGTTTGTTATCTGCTACAACAGCAGGTGGACATTGCATGGTTCGCCACTATTCAGGTACATTTTAGGCTGGTTTCATGGTATTTGTGGTGATATCATAATTTTTACATGATTACATTGCAAAGACCAATATTGGCTGGCACACTGTATGCACCATTATGTGCATACATCATGCAAGGCAAAAGAAGAGCAGTTTTGGTGACGCTGTATCGGTGGAGGTCTCACTGTACATGTGTGGTTGGGTTGGTACTGTATTGAACGGCAGCTGTTGGTGGGCACGATTCCGTGAGGGCAATCATTACATACATGCCACAGGTTATAGCAAGCTCACTGGAATACCGCATTGATGAGTTTGGCTTGCAGAACCACTGTGTTGTAAAGACGAGAGGCAAGTTAGAGTGAATCATCACTCCTGTGCCACCAACCCCATCAGTTACAACCTTATGAATATGAATGACTTTCCAAGTACCTTTTATTGGTGCCTGCTCTGTCTTTCTAATTGTTTTGATATGTAGGCAACATAATGGTCTAAACTCTGCAACTTGTGGCATTGCCCAGATCTCTTTGGTGCTGTTCCAGACATGCCAGTCAAGACAGAATGGCAATAACAGTGGTCAGAGAGCAAGAAGTAGATTTTATTCATACACGCTGGCTGTTGGCCTCAGATGGTGGCTCTAAGTCCTTGAACTCGGGTGGCATCTTTGGCTTGCCGGATGGCCCAGAGCTGTTCCTCCAGCTCTGAACTTTTGAGGGCCGCCTCCCAGCGGCGGCGGCGCCGGTGAAGAAGATCCCCGGCGGCCCCCACATCCAGGGCGACAGCGGGAAGGAGCGAGCTAGTGGCTTCCTGTGTCACAGCCGCGTTACGAACAAAAATATATTTTTGGTCAGACAAAAATATATTTGCGAGTATGCTCAACAAGAACTTTGTTGTAAGCTCGAAAAGCATCTTCTTTTGCGTTCATCCTGTTGGTGAGACACACATTCTCACCCTCTGGGCCACAACTCTGGGCCACTATGAGTGCACCTGCCTCATTCGAAGATCTTACAAAAGCAGTTGCTTAGATGTGCAAAGGAAGATGGTAGTATGTTTATTTATTTGCAACACTCTAAAAAGAATGTGTTCAGAAGCTCCTGCCTCGTTATCCACCACGCCATATATGCACTACACTTTGTGTCGTTGTGCCACAAATGGTGTCATTATTCTAATCAATGTGAATTCTGACGTCATGCTATGTTAAATATCTTCAGACACAGAATGATATGTGCCCCTGGTGTTGTCTTGTTGTACGTATTTACCCTTGGAATGAAAAATGGTTTCATATTTCTCCTATATATCGATGATGACATCATTTTCATTCTCTGCTTTCAGCATGGTGCTATTGTCATGCTGTACCACCCTTGCACTCATCCATATTATGTGGACGCACTTCGCAACATTGTTACAAGCTGCCTTCGCAAGCATATCATCACACCTTATGTTCACCTTAGTCCAGACAGGGTAAGTAAATGCATGCTCCTTAAGTTCCTTGTTGCCTCTGCAAGCGCCACTTGCATCTGGCATCGGCATGTTTTGCCAGCTCAACAGCTCGCATAGGGACACAACTTGAAAAAGCAACATTGAATGTGCAAGTTCACTTCTCATTGAACAGCATGCTGTGTCCAGATAAGGACAGGCTGAGAGAAGTCCCTAATGATTTTGTTTTCAGCAAAATTTTTATGTGTTGGGCAAATGTCTTCTTGGAAAGGAATCCCTTTGTTTTGCAAAATATAGCGCTGATTTCTAAAAAAAAAATTTATTTCACGACAGGTGGAAAGGGGCACTTTCGCATGTCACCGATGTTACAAGTTTGAATACCTATAATTCTAAAAAATGACGCATTATACCTGCCGAACATTTGTTTGGTTATTCTACACTGGCAGTACTATGGTCCCCCTGGAAGGCGAATTGGCGTCACTCACTGTGTGTTTTTTGAAAAATTGCCTAACTTTGATTCTTGAGCAAATGCCTCTTGCTGACCCCAATTTTGGGTGTCTTTTTTTCACCGGTTTAGCTGAGGCAATGAAGCTGAAAATATTTTTGTAGAACTTGCGGAAAGTTTTCTCTAAGTTGAGGTAAATAGATGTTTATATGAAGCATTCATTTTGTTATAAATGCAGAAAACACTTGAAATGTAGAAACAGCAAAAATTGAAAGACTTCATAGGTGTTAATAAAAAAAGAGAACCATCGCCGACTTTCATAAAAATTTCGAGGGAATATGAAATTACACCTCATAAATTAGTGCTGTAAAACATGTTGCATTATATTATTCTAAATGAGAAACCAGAACGCTTAATTGCCTATTTGTGTTTAGTGCCGCTTGAAACTGTAGCGGTCATGTGGCTTCGCAGAATAAAGCATCTCAGAAAAACATGGGCCACCATCATCGTGTTGTTAGCGACAAAAGTATCACCCACAGCAGCAGCGACAAACTAGTTTCATTTTACAGCGTAAGCTGTTATGAGATCACAACAAGGCCCGTTTTTGGCGCCGCAGTTGTCCACCACCGCCGGCGCCGGTGTCCGTAACCACTATCGTGCAAATTTTAGAACAAATAACCTGGACCAAGGAAGTTTCGAACTCGTCCTCTGCATGGATTCGAACCCACACCCTCTGTGCGGCAGTCGAGCATTCTACCACTGAGCTTGAAAAATCATCGCTAAATGACCTAAACAGGTATAACGTACGTCTGCCGAGGAATCGCATTAACAAATGTAATGTTATGTGGCAGAACAATAAAACGCCACTATACATCGCGGAAAGCGGATTGCATAACGAGTTCGAGGAATCATTTGAAAGAACACAGGGCTGCATGCTTTGTAGCTCTGAGCCCATTACAGAGGCATCGTCAGCATCATCATTACGAAACAATCTTCTTCAACCTTTCTGTCATCATTATTACGAAGCGCTGCCCTTTGAAGCAGCTTTGTTGTATCGTGTCATGCATCATGCGGCTGGCAACGTGCGCAGCCCCGATAACAACCTGGCTTGGCTCTTCGATATACCTGATGGCGCCTCCTCGTAAGGTGCGGACCGCTGTTGAAGAAGCGAATCACAGAGCTACGAGCGTGGCTGCAGATTGGGCAGAGAGAAGCCCAAACCGCAGCTCGCGTTGATGCCGGGCCAAGAGTTTGATCGTTCTCGGGAAAACGATGCCAAGAGACTGTAAGATGTGCAGTTATACAGATTTGCATGTTACAATACTGCAGTAATTATGTCGTAGTGGGTACTTCCCTACTTCGCGAAATGATAAGAGTTACAGAGCAGAGGACACCTACCACCTCTACTTGCACTAGTTTCCCCAAGCGCTTAAAATGGCCTCCAAGAAGGTCGCTCCTCCAGCTTACGCTGTCACTGTCCTGCGGTTCCGCACAGGCCTGGCTCTTTTTTGATGGCACACATGAACTGCATGGTAACGTCCTATAGCTGTTGCGTTATGTCTACACAACTGTGCTGATACTATTTTTGGTCAAGTAAATAGCGACAGCAGTTTCGCCTGCAGCAGATGTGACATTCCGCTAGTAGTTTCTTTAGAGTCCATGCATGCAGATAGTG
This sequence comes from Hyalomma asiaticum, assembly GCA_013339685.2. NCBI lineage: Eukaryota > Metazoa > Arthropoda > Arachnida > Ixodida > Ixodidae > Hyalomma > Hyalomma asiaticum. The sequence goes on from CM023484.1 coordinate 21,753,316, forward strand.
CACGTGGCTTCAGAAATGCATTGTGAATGGAGCTGCCCAGTTGTAATTTTCACTGCTAAATTAACCATCCTACATGCTGGGGTGTAACATACACACATATAGATGTGTGTATGTATCTGTGTGACTGCTACCTCCCTGATGCCTACATATTTCCATTTTGTCTTCGCACGTCCATTCCGGCATAGGAAATTATAGATTTCATTACTCATCGCACATCATGCAACCGCGACTTACAACCAACGATTTGTTTTGTTTTTTCCGTTCACGTACGTCGCAAAAATTTAAAAAAAAAAAACTTATGTTTTACCCACACGGAAGGTCTCAATAATTTCTTTTACCCCAACTTCTACAACGTTCGGGCTAGGCACGGAATGCGGCGCGCGAAAACATACCTCATTAGCTACAACGGCGCAGTTAAAACCGCTCGCTAAAACACGATTTTCCACGCGTGTCCATCTACCTGTCAGAGCAATTTTAATAACCATGACGTCCTGGATGTCACGATCAGCAAAACTAGATAATCGTGGACATTTTGAGACCAAATACTGTACAAAATAGTAACGAGCATAGAAGTTATCGCGCATGAAATGCTTTGTAAGCATGTACGTTTAACGATGCGGAACCGCCGCCACTGATACCGCCGAGGGTCACAGGTTCGACGCCCAACCGCCCCCCCCCTTTTTTTTTTTCCCCATGGATGGTTGTCATAAGCTCGAGATTACGTCGGCAGGGGGGGCCTGGCGACGGTTGGACACCTGAAAGGCTTTCAGTCGTTCAAGTGCCGTTTACAACTCACTCCTACACCAGAACAGGAATTGGCCTCCCTGGTGAAGTACTTGGCCACCACCTCCCACACGATGTCTACAATTAAACCCTCGCCCTCAGTGTCCAGCAGCTGCAGCACATCTGTCCATGGCGGCGGTCAGCTCGGTGAAGCAGCAGAGGGCAGTAACAATCACTGGACCCGGACAGGCCGCCACTGGAATCTAAAAATTGGAACGTTCAATGCAAGATCCCTCTCAAGCGAAGCTAGATTAGCGGAACTACTCGAGGAACTAGAGGGTCGTCATTGGCCTTAGCGAAGTTAGGAGAGCAGGTGAAGGTTACATAGTCTTAAACAATGGACATGTCCTCTGCTATAGACCCTTTTCATAAACTGTAAAGCTAGCTTCCCTGCAATGCAACTTGTCCTAGTAATGGCGACAGCTGCCTTTATTTAAATGCTGTCAAAATTCAAGTTGCACATGCTGCGACCCGTTTTTTGGGGATGTTTGTATCAGGACTGCGTCGACATTTTACGTGCCCTATCGCACGCAAATTGCGCTTGCACACGTTGTTTGCCGGATTGGCAATGCCGCCATTAGTAGGGCAAGCTGCATTGCAGGAAAGCTAGCTTGTAGTTTATGAAAAGGGTCTATAGAGGATTACCCGAAAAGAGAGAATATGGGGTTGGGTTCCTAATCCACAAAAATATAGCGGACAACGTAGATGAATTCTACAGCATTAACGAAAGGGTAGCATGCGTCGTAATAAAACTAAATAAGCGGTATAAACTTAAGATAATCCAGGGATATGCGCCAACAACGAGCTACGACGACGAACAAGTAGAGCAATTCTACGAGGATATCGAATTAGCAATAAAGAAAGTACGGACACAATACACAGTAGTCAAGGGGTATTTCAACGCAAAAGTAGGAACAAAACAAAGTGGAGGACAGGCGATTGGCAACTACGGCGTCGGCCATAGGAATGACCGTGGGGAAATGCTAGTACAATTTGCCGAAAGGAACCAACTTCGAATAATGAATACGTTCTTCAAAAAACAGAAGAATAGGAAGTGGACGTGGAAAAGCCCTAACGGGGAAACAAAGAATGAAATTGACTTTATAATGTGCGAACAACCAGGTATAATTCAAGACACAGAAGTAGTGGGGAAGGTAAAATGCAGCGATCACAGACTAGTAAGGGCAAAGATTGTACTTAACCTAAAGAAAACAAGAACTAAATTATTTACTAGAAAAAAATGTAATGCAGAGGTAATCAGAGCGAAGGAAGACGAATTTAAAGTCGCCCTAAGCAACAAGTTCGAGGCCTTAGACGAAAACGGTGACGATTTAGAACAAATAAACAAAACCATAACGAAAACAATCCTTGAAACCGCGATAAAAGTCGGGGGTAAAAAACAGCAAAGCAAACAACAAATAAGTTGTCCCAATCTACCAAGGACTTAATAAAAAAACGCCAACAAATGAAAGTAACTTCGCCAAAAGATAAGATTGAATTCGCAGAACTATCAAAGTTGATCAGTAAAGCCAGGCAAAGAGATGTAAGAAACTTTAACACGAGAGAAATAGAGAAAGCAGTAGAAAAAAGGCACCAGCATTAAATCGGTCAAAAAGAAACTGCACTTAGGACAAAACAAAATGCATGCGCTAAAAGATAAACAAGGTAACGTTATCACCAGTTTCACCGAAATAGTAAAGGTAGCAGAAGATTTTTACTCGGGACTGTACAGCTCTCAGACAGACCATACAACCTTAATAGAAACAGAATCTGAGGATGACACTGAAATTCCATGTATAACCGCTGACGAAGTCAAAAAAGCGTAAAGCCCGTGGTAAAGCAGCTGGTGACGATGGTATAACAGCCGACTTGATCAAAGACGGAGGAGATATTGTAGGTACTTGAAAAGCTTGCATCGCTCTTCACTAAATGTATCAAGACATGTAGCGTACCGCGCAGCTGGAAAAATGCTAATATAATCCTTATCCACAAGAAAGGTGACATAAAGGACTTAAAGAATTACAGACCAATCAGCCTACTCCCAGTAATATACAAGCTATTTACAAAGGTAATTTCTACGAGGATAAGAGAAACACTCGACTTTAACCAACCGAGAGAACAAGCTGGTTTTAGGAAAGGTTACTCAACAATGGACCACAGCCACGCTATCAACCTAGTAATTGAGAAGTACGCGGAATATAACAAACCTCTTTATATGGCGTTTATCGACTACGAGAAAGCATTTGACTTCATAGAAATACAAGCAGTTCTAGAAGCTCTACGTCGACAAGGGGTACCTGGTGTATACGTGAAAACCATAAACAACATATACAAAGATTGCACAGCCACACTACTCCTACATGAGAGAAGCAGAGAAATCCTGATCAGGAAAGGTGTGAGACAGGGAGATACAATATCCCCGATGCTATTCACTGCATGTTTAGAGGAAGTCTTTAAACATCTAGACTGGGAAGAAAAGGGCATTCGAATAGACGGAGAATATCTAAACAATTTAAGATTTGCAGACGACATTGTGCTCTTTAGCAATGATGGTGACGAACTGCAAAACATGATTGATGACCTAAACAGGGAAAGCATTAAAATTGGATTAAAAATGAATAGGCAAAAGACCAAAGTTATGCTCAATAGCTTAGCTAAGGAACAGGAATTTAAAATCAACAATGAACCCTTACAATGTGTAAACGAATATGTATATGTGGGACAGTTAATATCAGGAACTCCTACCCAGGAAAACGAAATTCTCCGTAGAATAAGGCTGGGCTGGAGCGCATTCGGAAGGCATTACGAAATCATGACCGGAAACTTACCGCTCTCACTAAAGTGAAAAGTATTCAATCACTGCATTCTCCCAGTACTAACGTACGGTGCAGAAACGTGGAGGATAACGACAAAACTAGAGATGAAACTAAGGAGCACGCAACGTGCAATGGAAAGAAAAATGTTGGGGGTAACGCTAAGAGATAAAAAACGAGCGGAATGGATCAGAGAACAGACAGGCCTAGCCGATATTATCTTATCAATTAAAAGAAAGAAGTGGACCTGGGCAGGACATGTCATGAGGAGGAAGGATAATAGATGGACAGTAAGAGCGACGGAATGGATACCACGAGAGGGAAAACGAAACAGAGGTAGGCAAAAGGTTAGGTGGAGCGATGAAATTAAAAAGTTTGCGGGCATAAAGTGGAACCAACTCGCTTAGGATAGGGTGGATTGGAAATCGTTGGGAGAGGCCTTCGTCCTGCAGTGGACATAAACAGGCTGATGATGATGATGATGATGATGATGATGCTGGGGTTTTAAAAGCCCTCTTAAGACACCCTGATTTGTCCCTGTACTATACATAATGTCTTTTGTAAAAACAGGATAATATTTTTAGACATATGCCACATGTTACTATATGGTCCTGTGTCACTTTTGATGCTTGTGGCAGTGATGAGCTGTGTGTTGCGGTATTTTATTTAATTACAGGATAGTTCAACTCATTTAAAATTGCCTCATGTACGTAATCCTCACCAAGTACTGTACCTCAGCTACTACACAGGGCACTACATGTACTAGTTTATAAAGAGTACTGTGCCTAAAATGGTGTTGAACTATGCCTTAAGGGCAAGTCCATGTCGCAATAAAAAAAAAGGTGTTGGTTTCTTACTTTTCTAGCCTTTGGCTCTAGTGGCTTGGGGATGCCGCTATGAAATGAGTACTGTGGACCAGGAAGAAGTTGTGGCATTCATCAAGGTAAGTTAGACATTGATTTTGCTTTGCTCTGGTACTGCTCTCTATCTTTCAATATTGCTTTATGTCAGGCTGGACTGTACTGTGTCTGGTAGCACAGTTCCATTTCATTGTTTTTTTGTTTTAGCGACACTGAGTGCATGGATTGTGACTGTTCATGAAAGTCTAATTACACATATTATATTCCTGAAACAATGCATAAGGCATTGAAAGTTTCTGAGTTTGGCTCAGTTGTAGCCTACATTTTGTTTCTCTATATAAGGTGAAAGGGCTAATATATTAGGGATTGCGCAGGGAAGGCACACCTGATTCCCACTTCACCTAAGGTTAACCAAAATAATGTGATCGACTGGACGAGTAAGTTCATTCGAATAAGTTTACCACTACAAAGAAGGGAGTGTGTCAAGAGCTTGTGTGTTAGAAACAACCTAATAAAGCCAACAGACAAGGAAACCAAGAAAGGCATAGGGGAAATTATTTCTTGTTTTTAACTGCAGTACAGTAATAATGGAATAAAAGGGAAAGGAAGTAAAGTAGGCAAAAAAACATACCTGCATTCCATAGGGACGGAACCTACAACCTTCGGATAACATGTTTGATGCTCTACTAATTGAGCTACGAAGGCAGTCATTCTCCCATCAACTTAATTGGGTGTTGATGTGCGCATAATCCTGGGAGTGTCAGATAGTGCCACTCATAGCCATGGCGGCGAGTGTGGAACACTTTTTTTTCCATAAGGCATCACATAGTACGCAATCTTGTGACAAGGTGGCTGCTGGCCAATAAACCCTCGCATGCTACCTAAAGACTCTAAGTCTGCCGGAACAAGGCCCAAGAAATGAAATAACGAAAGAAGAGAATGTGTCAAGGGCTTGTTTATTTGTTTATTTGCTGAGAAAAATTTAATGTTGGGCATGGTATAGCTAAACAAGAGATTGCTCTTAGTTCAGATAGACTGGTGTACTTGTACTCAGATTGAGCATTTTAACCAATTTCCACTAAAAATTTGAAATTTTAGGCATTGGATGAGGTGGCAGGAATTTGTATTTCTAGGAGATAGCTTAGCAAACATACAACATTGCCTGAGTAATATTCATTTTTATTTGGGCATACTGTAGTCCGAGGACCAAGCAGGTGGGCATACATTACACAGTGCACAAAAAACATAAAATTGACAAAAGGGTGTGTGAAGAAGAGGAAAAGAAAAAGTAGTGTTTGCCATTAGATTGCAGTTTAGGAAAGAAAGCATTAAACAGTAAAGAACTCATAATAAGCTGTTTGTTATAGGTAATAGTGATTTATCAAATACTTTAACATCATCAGTTTCTATGATATGTTGCAGCAAGGCATTGCACTCTTAGATTGTGTGAGGGGAGAATGAGTGTTTGAAAAGTACAGTGTAGCATGGAAAATAAGGTGAAAACTGAGAATTGTTGTTAGGCTGTGTTGAAATTGATGATTGGTGGCTCAAATACGTATTAGGACTGATATAAAACTGTTTAGAATATAATAGTAACCTTATCATTCGGTTTCACAATATCAATCGATCAAATTCGCTTAAAGGGACACTAAATGAAACATTTTGCAAGTTCAGTAGCCTGGAAGAGTAGTCTTTTTAAATATTATGTACAGTTTCTGAGCTATGAAGGATGCATTATTTCGTCGAAAATGAGGGGTGGAATTAGAATAATGTGTTCAAATTTCTATGTCCTTAACGTCTATGTTGCTTTATAAATTCGTGCAAGAAAGGCTCTTCTAAAAATGCCGTCTGCACATGTTGGAATGCGGTGCACCATTGGGTACTGAAAGGCCCGGTGCTGGCATTCTCAAATTCTGTGTCTTCTGGGCCATGACAGAGTGGTATTTCCCCATGGCAAGTTTTCTTGTCATTCTAGTAATATGTACTATTTTCAGTCTTCCTGTGATGTTAATATTGCAGTACTAGTTATTCCAAAAGTGTAGCACATTAGCCTACATTTCTCTTTGCCTAAACAGTATGGAGAAAATGCAGTATAACCTCATTTTAATAGATCTGCTTACAACAGACATTTGGATACAACATACCAAACTGTAGTGCTTTGTTGATCTTCCTATCTCTTCCATTGATTGAACTTCTTTTACAAAGGATTCCAATGAAACATACATTCAGATATAAAGGACTAAATTACAAGGCCAGCTAGCTAGTCTACACTCCTTTACAGCAGACTTATGTACAGTGGACCATCCCAAATTCAATAGCTTCCAACTTAAAACATTGCTTGGCAGCACCTGTGGGATCAACACACTGGGGTACAACGGTCGCAAATAAAGTCAACAGCCTTGTATTGATGGATACACGCATAGTGTCCAAACAACACAGTTAAAGCACAGCACTGGACAGCACAGTTAAAGCTGACAAGCTTCTGTCAGATAAGTTAGAGAGGAATAAATCCATTCTTTGACCATGTCTGTGACTTGTAATTTACTCCGGTAATGACAGACTCATTCAGCGCCCACATAAAAGTCTGTTTTAACAGTACTTGTATCCTGCACACTGCTTTTACAGTGGACCAGAATCTCCTTCAATATCAAGGTCTGTTAAAATTAGTATAAGCTGTACTAGTTAGGTACAGAACTGGAATCATGAACATCTCTGTAGTAACAACTGAAAGATACGAGGGTAAAAAAACAGACCAGATTCATTCATTGGCATGGAAAAGCTAATCATCGTCAAAGTGCTCTGATCATAGGTGTGCAGCTTAGTGCCAACATTTAGAGACCCTTGCTTTGACAGGCATAACCAGTCGTAAACGGGCTCATATTTTCTGTTCTACATCTCAGGAAAAAGCTCTAAAGGGGCCCGAGGGTTCCTACCCGAAGGAAGGCCAGTACACACATTTTCTCCTCAAGACTTCAGCACCTCCTTTAGGATCTGACATGAACGACACTGTCATCTGCCCTGGTTTGTGAACATCTCTCGCAGAGTCTGGATTCCAGCCTGGAGGTAGTGTGATACATTCCTACTGAAATGTTTAGGAAAGGTTGTCATAAAAAGCGTGTGCCTTGTTTGCATTTGAAGAGGCTGCCGAGTGGTGGATCTGTAGGATCAGCAACATTCTTATCGTTACATGTCTCCATACCTGAATAGCAACACTTGTTCAGAAGGGCAGCTTGTCAGTTTTATGTGGTGTTCAACATAAATTTATCGACAGAATGAAGAAGGCAAAATAACAGACTGTTCTTTCAGAAATAGCTTTATTAATATATATTATATAGTTCCTTATGAGTTCAAAGCACAGCTAGCAAAGTATGAAACTTGTACATATCACACATGCTGATTTCGTAAACACCCCAATTGTGACCACCAAACTCTTGATAGTCCCTGCCACGGTGGCTATGGTGTAGATCTGAGGGTGGCGGGATCGAATCCCGGCCGTGGCGGCCGCATTTCGCTGGAGGCGAAATGTTGAGGCCCGCATACTGTGCGATGTCAGTACACGTTAAAGAACCCCAGGTGGTCAAAATTTCCGGAGCCCTCTACTACGGCGGCTCTCGTAATCATAGCTGGTTTTGGGACATAAAACCCCAGAAATCAATTGATAATGACCAGAATATCCTGTGGTACAATGACACTGTTCTTTACTTTCTTGTTTGTCCTCTCCTCTTGTTGCCTTCACTAGTGCATTGTTCTGTACATGAATGGTAAAAATGAAAATGGTTCTTATCAGCCTTCTCAGTAAAGAAATGAACAAGACATTTGCAGAAGAGAATTTCTTTTTGTGTATGTTTGCGAATCATGTAAATCAAGGTCATACAAAATTTGTCAGGTCATGGCCAATGTGCTCGGAACAGAACCAACAGGTGGAGTTTACTAGGAAAAAAAAAATTTTTCTTTTGCCATTTGTCAAAGATGGCTTTCTCTGAAAACAAGTGAGCTCAGCACTGTAGCCTGAATCTAGTATGAAATCGCTCACGTTCAAAGATGCTGAGAACTCAGAGTCGCTGCCACGCTTTCGTTTCAGCATGACTTGAAGTGCTCACTCATGCTGTTGAAGATGCCATTCTAAAGTAGATGGTTGGCAGCACAACAAAAAAGTCTCTCTTCCAAACATTGCTTTTTGGCACCACCTTGCCCCATCTGAAAGGATATGTACAAGCCCAAAAAACCTTTGCACCATCTGGAAGAAACATGAAGCAACACAAGAGCTCGAAGCATCTTCATCTCCAGGCTTGCATCAAATGTAACAAAAAAAAAAAAAAGAGAACGGAGAAGTTGGTGTCATTGTTCGTCCTTTTTGCAAGTGCTTGACAGGCTCAGTTTGTCTTTTATCCTTGAAGGGCAGCTCTGGTGGTTTTTTTCACCATGTTCTGCTATCGATGTTTTCGAGTGGTACTGACAGCCCTGTAGCAGCCAGGATGGTTCAGTCTGCTCAGAAACGCACCAATAATTTTAAATAACCAACCGAAAGGCGTGTTCAAACTGAAGCCGAAACAGTAGCCGCTTCGTGCAGCGTATGCGATGACGTCACAGCCATCAGAAATATGGAGATGGTGCCAGAAAAATGACGACAGTGGCGAGGTCATCCGTCGGTTTATTGAGTTATGCCAGCTTTTCTAAACTTGACAGTGACCATTTGAATGCTCAAGTATGGCCGTTTTGCTTTTGATGGCCCTGTAGGCAGCGTTGAAGGTGACGACGTAAAAAATTAAGGGGGTCTTGCGTGGGAATCCGCTAAAAATTTCAAAAATTCATTTCCAGGAAGGCCAAATAACTTGCAACCGCCTGGCTTGGCATGTATTATTACAGTACCGAGTAGAATATATACTGAAAATTTCATTGAGATCAGTGGACACTGAAAAATCGCCGGTGTTGCCCTCTAGAAGGTTAAACTGACTTAGAGGTATGGCCTACTGCTTGCTCTTTCTCTGGGTGTGTCATTTATTAGTTTTTATCGAACCATATTTATTTTCCATCATTTCATGAGAAGGAAGGCTTCTGGCTCCTTGTACTATTTTGTGAGCACTTGTGAAACAGCATATCTAGCATAAAAATTTTGTTGCGTTTATAGTGGTGCAGGTGCGGTGGTGTCATAACTGTGTGACTCTTTGGCAGAACTTGGTGACACACTGCTATGTCAGTAATTCTTCTCTTGCCCCCTTTTGTGCATGCAGAGAGAAATGATAGAGCTTGTCAGATTGGTTGGTGCCGTGAAAGGAAGAAATAAACTAGGAGTGCCCCTGACATCACGCAATTGAACTTGGAGCGTAGTTAATTTGGTGGCCCCTTTGCTTTTTTAACCCGCTCGCCCGCAACTGATGCTGTAAACGTAACTGAGTACTGCTGGCACACACTAGGATGGAGCCTGCAAAGCCTTTGTAAAATTTGTAATCGTGCATGGATGCGCCATTGTCCTTCCATGGCCCCTTAAAGAAGGCAACAGAGAACAGCATCCTGACTGACAGCCTGCTTGTGTTGCTGAGTGATGACTGTGATTGTAGTGTGGAGAACAAGCTACTTTTGCAACCTTTGGAGGGAGCACGGCCCATCGCTTTGCCATAGTTGAAGGCTCCGGCAGTTTCTTCCGCAAATAGCTCTTTAATGTGCATCATAATCTAAGTATACACCGGCCTCTAGCATTTCATCTCCATTGAAATGTAACAACCAACACGAGGATTGAACCCTGCATCTTTCAGGCTAGCAGCACAGTAACCACTGTGCCACCATGGCAGATATGATCAGTGACACTCCTCAAGTGGCGGATGAGCCATAACTTGACTTTTGGTCTGCACACTGACACAGACCACACTTTTCAAGCTACAAACATCACTTGTGTTGCAAACGGAGTGTGCTGTGAGAGAAGGCTTCAAGAGAGAGAGCGAAAACTTATAGCTCTGGCAATTTGAGAAAGCTTCAAGCAAAAACATATTTTCTCAACTTCTGGTAGCCCTGAGCCACTGGAACATTGGGCTCCTGTTTGTTATGAAAACGACTATATTTGGGCTGTCAGTCCCAGTAATCTTTTGTGAAAAAATGACTTACATCACTCTCTAAGGCATTCTGGGGTCACTCCTAATCAATGTCAGGGATGAGACATGGCACTGTAGCGTGGTGGGGTGCCCATTGTTGTTACTGTTGTGATTTCTGCATCTACAATTTCTGGTTGTGAGTATATCTACGTAAAGCTCTTTAACATGTTCCCTGCATTGAGCTGTTGCTAATAGGAAACACCGAATGTTACTTGAGTGCAGTGGAAATGCACACAAAAAATGTTTGCCTGCACAGAACTTATCTGGTACTCACTGATATGTTGCATATGTCATGAAGCTGGAAAGGGTGTTATGACACTCTTCAGAGCTGCGTTAAGTGTCCTTTGATGATTTGACCACTGCTCTTTGGGATTTCAGGGAAGCACGCTGCTCTAGAGCAGTGTGGAGAGCTTGTTGGTGCAGTGTGCTAGTTTAGTTACAGGCCTTAATTAAGCTGCGTTGCTATAACCACCAGCACTTAACCTGTTCTGGTAAAATGGAATTTTAGGGGCAAAGCTCCTCTTAGTCTAACCTTGTCACGCGTCAGGCGTCAGTCGTAACCCGCGTGCCGGGAGGCACGCGCTCGCCCTCGGCGTTCGCCTCGGCGCGTGCCTCTCTCTCTCCCGGCGCGTGCCTCTGCTGTCTTGTGTGAGAGAGAGAGAGAGACAGAGAGAGAGCGAAAGGCGCGCGTTGGCTATGGAAACGCTCTTTCTTAGAGGAACGCTGTACCAGCTCGCAAAGAAGGAGAACGCATCTTCGCCCGCGAGAGACAACGTTGGCGCAGGCAGTGTCTCCTAGCGAGTTTCTTGATTGAGAAATACCGACTGCTCGCGTTGGAGAAGCGTTCACCGGCAACCCATATATATGTATATATATAGGCACTGGATCTTGACTTGCAATGAAATGCCGGTGGGAGATTTCACTTGTGCATAGTTGAACCATGAGGATTCGTAGCGTGCGCGTTAACTAAATTAATCCAGAACTCGGCACGATCTACGATGAACCTCCCGAGCTTCGCCCACTCACCATCATTCACTCCATGGATATGCTGTAATTTTTTTCTTACATTTTAAGCAGGGACTCTGGTGACTTGAAGCAGTTTCAAGAGCACCATTTTCATACCCACCCATAATGCCTGCCCCCAAACAAGGGCCGTGATTAACTAAGGAAAATTGTGACAAGAACTGTTGCAAAGAAACCCGCAATCACTCAGCTGTTGCAGCACCATCTACAGCGGAACCCCGGTTTTACGACGACCTGCATTTTACACCGCATTAGTCCCATCCCAACGAAAGCCCCATATACGCAATGCATTAAAAACCTCAGTTATCCAACGCGATCTTGCACTAAACCCGTGTTACACGACGATTCACGCGAGGCAGGGGGACCAAACGGTGTAGGAAAGGGAAGTGCCGCAGGCGTCTTTTGTCACACCGGCTCTTTCAGGAGGGGCATCCCTTCGCATGCCGAGCGCTCTGGGAACCAGTTCGTTTTGGCTTTCCACTGCCGTTAATTTGTCTTCCCCTCGCCCTCTCAGCGGCTGCCAGTGCTGCGAGTGGTGGCATGGACAAGAAAACCTCAGCCAGGCGGCATTGCTGCGTCTTGTAAAAGCACCCTCTTTTTCCAAAATCATGCTACACGGTCATTTATGGCACTTTGCAGGCCATTTGTTTACACGGAGGTACATGCGTCTGCCTCGTTGCACGTGCGCAGTGTGGTCGCGCATGCTGTTTCGCTCTTTTGTCATCATTGTTCCTTCCCTCACACTCTGCCCGCACTCTTTCAAGTCACTCGTCCTAGAGAGGCCGTGAGTGCCACTGGCTGTTGTGCTGTATTTAACTGCAGCTCATGCACGCAGTGGATTCTTTGTGATTTTATACAGCATCTTGAAGCTCATTTGGCGCGTGTGATGCCCACAATGGAGAGGTAATAAACACTTCGAAATTTATCTGCATTGCTGCCGTCCCCTGCTATAAGCGTCGAGTAAAATGACACGAAGTTGGTGCCGGAAATTAATGACAACACCTTATGCAACATTGAAAAGAGGGTATGTTCCTAATAAATGTGAAAAAAGTTACAGTGACTAGTGATGTGCGTGCGTGTGAGAGAGAAAGGAGCGTTAGTTATTGAAACACGTGGCATATAGAGTGGTGCCAGCCTGAGTTGGGTGGTGACGCTGGTACAGTCCCTCTATATCTGGAACTACAGATTCGTGGGAAGAAACATGCACATACACACATGCACCTGCTGTTTAGTTCTTTGTAATTTCACTTCAGAGCATCGTTAGCGATAGCACTTAAAATAGTTGAAAACAAACATGACTGTACTTTATACCCTCTATATAAAACACGTAACTAGCAGCACATCTAGCAACCAATTATGGTGTTTGTACATTAACAGCACAAGCAACAGAGTACAGTGAATTTGTATGAAGTAGTCAATTTGTGGAGGGAAGTGACCACATAAATTTTTGTTCTGCATATATCACAGTGCACGCTTTAGAAAAAGAAAACGTTAACTAACTCTTGCTCTTGTATCTAGCGCTCTTGACAGATGCGCTGAATATATATGTTAAAATATATATATTGGTAATGGAAGGACCTCCGGAGGCTTGTGACAGACAGAAATCACAGTGCTAAATAGTTCTGTGACAGTGCAGTCACTGTTTGCATGAATAAACAACTATACAGCAGTCATTTGCGTATCTGCCTAAACGTTCACAAACAGCATGCAGAATTCTCAGACTATGAATGAGTTTGCCATCATTTCCTTTTAAAAAACATGCAATCTTAACCAATCTTTCAAAAATTCCTCGATGTGCACACAATCCTAATTGTTTACACCGGCAGGTGCTCCAGAGCACTTGTTCCTGATGGTACTGTATGCGCGTGACCATATACACATGAGAAGGTGACTACTTTATCGCTCTGCATATAACAGATACTAGTCCTACCGTAGAACAATGATCAACATTAAAATTTGCGAAAAAGTTACGATTTGGCTTGGCGTATGGCTTGGCGTTTGTCTTGTCTGCAAATTTCCTTTCAATATGTATTTCCGCAGACCATTACATGCTTTTAAGGATTCATCCCTGCGCAACATAAGAATCGTGCGCACCATGCATGCTGGATGTCGAGGACACACTCAACATCGTGAAAACGTCGCCATGATTAGCATGCGCCATACGGAACACACTCGCCCGCCAGCACCCTCCACGACCTTGAAAACTTGGATTGGTCCACCAGCGGGGTATTCAGTGCTGCTGTTGCTGGGGCAAACTTGAGGTTGCCCTGTCTATAGAGTGGTGTGGTTATGATCTTCCCCATATTTTCACCCTTTCCGACCAACGATCTCTCTCCTGTGATAATGAAAAGTGAAGCGGCACACACAAAGGCAAACATCGCTGCAGCAGCCACGAAGCACCGTAACTATAGCAGATGACGCACAGAGCACACACCGGAGAAGAGCACCGTGTCATCACGCGCCGCAGCCAGTAGTGGCCGCACATTCCCCCCCCCCTTTTTTTTCGAGGAGCGTGCACTTGGCCTAATTGCACCTGCGCATCCAAGCGCAGGATACTCGAATGCCCGCACGAGCCCCCCCCAATTTATGTGCTAAACATGCTTCCACCATGCCACCGCCGCATCCGCTGATGGCGGTGGAAAAAAGCGCGGGAATTCACAAAGAAAACAAAACCATAATGGCGCCGGTCAGTTGAAGGGCGCGTGAACTGCACTCGCTTGAAGTTGTACTGTTTCGGCACGTGTTTGGGCGGCACAGCAGCTGCCGCTGCTCGTACTATATTTCATTGGAAGTAGTTTTAGGACAAATTAGGCATTGAAAATTACAGGAGAAATAGTTTGTGACACACACTGTGCAAATGTGCGGTTTTCTGAAAAGTGTGTTCTTTGCAATTTTTCGACTTTCAACGGGGCGTTCCCCTTAAGTGCGTGCTATGTTTTGCTACAGCTGTTGGGAATCATACCAGCGAATTGCGGTGCGCTCAAGGGCATAAATTTTTGTGTTTAGATTTTATGATGCCTGCATTTTATGAAGATTTTTCGCAGTCCTGAGAACGTCGTGTAATTGGGGTTTCACTGTGGAACGTTTATGTTGCCAGGAAATGGAGATTGGGAAATATTGGCCTGGAGGGCTACCACTGGAAAGACAGGTGCTGCTGTCGTTGTGACGTCGTAAACAATATCACGTGATGCCTTTGCCGCTGCTGGTGAAGCGCGCTGGATTTCTTCACCAAGTCGGTTATTTTTCTTCTTGCCTTGCCTTTGAGCATGGAGTACTGCTCGATGCCAGAGTACTAATGTATTTGACCGAGCTAAGTGTAATTTTCATGCGTATATATCGCAAAACGAACCATCTTGGCTGAAAAAGCTGAGGATGGGGAAACGGCCAAGTGCTCATGCATTTCGAGTCTGTGGCAAGCATTCTGCGGAGTAAATTTTATATAGGGCATTGGAGCTAAAATTTTCAGTGAGTACCATATGAGCTTTCTCGGACTGTATGCATTGGAACTTACAATGTGTATTTGCTGCAGTAGAGGAACTGTAGCTTGTTCCCAGAACAGCACCAGCTTAAATATAACAATGTTTTGATTTTGTCATCAGTCAAGGTACTGTGCCTGGCGATACATGTGTGCACATGGCAGAACCGTATACATGAATATAAGGATTTATTTATCGGTGATAAGGGTGTATCCACACGACGGATTAAATCCGTCTGTTCCGTGGCAGACGGCGCATCACGTGACCCCGCGTCACGGTTTTGTGCCGTGCATGCCGCGTCCACAGACCTCGTGGACGTAAAATGCCAAGCTCTTTTTCGCATTGGGATTCGCGCGGACTAACACAGCAGATTTAGCCGAGAGTGCCATTGTAGGTCTGGCAACAAGTGCTGCTTTCTTTTTTTCGTTTGGTTTCAACTTAAAACTAACTCTGCCACAAAGACGAAAGCATAAAATCCTCCGATACCTTTGCTAACAGTGAATATGTTATCGACTTTCATTCTGTTCACGCCCTCTATAGAGAAAAGAAACAAGCAAACATTCGTACATTAGTATGGCCTCTGAGATTTGGTTCCCCTTGGGCTACAGTAGATCACCGAGCTCATGTTCTGCCAATAGAGGCACTCGCTAAGCCTACAGCTTTGACAAAACTAGTGCAGTTCTCGGAAACGGCGCCAAATCGTCATTAATACGTTGCCGTTGAAGCTTTCGGACACAAACCTAAAGCAAATACAGGCGTCAGTTTGGCACTAACACCTGCGCAATGCGCGACGAAGAGCTTAAAGATTCGAAGCGGGCAGCTCTCGCTTCAGATAGTGCCACCATGTTTATTTTTCTCTGGCGCGTCCGTCTACTCGCTTCATCCACCGTCTGGATGCACTTCGCAGCCGGACGGGTCGCGGAACGATCGTCCGTGGAAGAGATATCCGCGGAGCCGTCCGTCGTGTGGATACACGCTAAGTAACCTTGTGATTAATCATTGTCTTGCGATGATACTGGTAAAAGTGGTAAACCACGCACACCACGATACATGCATGCTACGAACAGCACTTTTATAGCAGCAGGTGCCAATACGGATACCTTCATGAATGGACATGCAGATTTAATTAGCAATATTAAAACATCATAACCACACATTGCTGTCACCTATCGCCCACGCACCGTCCACCCAAGTGCGCGAGAGAGTAGCACATATTTGCGCTCGAGTAAGTAAACGTACGCGGGCTATGTGTGATTACTGATAGCTAACTCAGTTTTCTGACCACCTCCTACACAAGTGGCCTTCGTCAGTACCACATGGACTCCCTCTGACAAGCGTGGACGATGCAGCAATGCCTTCGCTCGCAAAATATGCACTTTGCTGACCTGTACAACAGGTTCTATTGCAGCTAAGACACACACAGGCGATGCTTGCAACACGAAAAAAACAGTGTCTGAACGAGCTGCGACCTAACAGATGTCGTACACATCGCGGCCGGTATCGCGTGATGTTGTTTTCTATGTCGTGGAGAGCTTCGGGCAGATGGTATGTCCTCAAGGCCAATATTCAGAGCATGCACTGACTTTTTCTGTCTACCTGTCTCAGCAATGTGAAATGGAGCAAGTACGAATTGGGGACGCCACGGGCAAGTGCTGCGAAGTGCCAAGGAACTGATTGCATTTTCGGTTGGTCGCATTTAAAATGCTACAGAGCATTGGGCACATCAGCAATTATCCTAGCTATGGGTCAGGAATGCCATCACTCTGGGATGCCAATGTATCTGGCAGCAGTCACGCAAGACCTTGTGAAAATGAAGGTAGTAATCTTCAAATGTGAGCCCAAGAATACTGCACAAGCTTTCTGATCATTTGGGGGGGAAGATATTATTTTCTTCTGATACTTAAAAACTTCCTATTATTTGACGAACTTGGTGGCCTTGCTCATATATCTTTTAAGGGCTGTGTTTTTGTTTTAATGCTTAACAGCACATTGGGATGATTATATGAGCTCATCCACGTAGTGTGCATTACCATTGTACCGCCTTTTTGTCTCACAATTCCATAGAAATTGCAGTATATGAAAGGCCTTCATGGTGCTTGGAGTTCTTGTGCTTGTGCAATATACTGTCTGTACTCGCAATACTTTCAAATGCAAATGCTTTGAACTCAAATGGCAAATTGGTACTCCTCTTGTTATAAGGCAATGACAAAACGTCGAAGGTTACAGATATAAACAGCAGTGAAACTGCTTGTAGCATCCCCTTTGTCAACTTCACATGGGCAATTATCCTATCTCTAAACCATCCTCAGCCTTGGAAACTTCTGGAAAACCTCATTGCCTACTCAATGTTCTGGTGCTTTCAATTGGTTATGATAATTACTCGAGTTTTACATGCCGAACCATGATAACTTTGAATTGGTGAATAATTCGCTTTTGCTCTACGGTCTCCCGTTTAGCTCAGTTGTGTAAAACAGCTGCAGTGGAAGATCGTTGAGGTGGGCTAGTTTCATAAGTTAGTTGAAGACTTCAACTGTGAATGTTTTTTTTATTTATTTATATAAGAACCCCACATGGGTTTGTTTTATGGGTTGGCAGGACTGTTGTGTAAAAGACAGCTTTCTTTTCTTTCATGTAACTTCCTTTACCTTCGAGTATTACTTTGGTCAGAATGCCTAGTTTATAAAATGCTGCCTCTCTAATGGTGGCACGATAATAATCATGGACACCTGCTGAATATGTAGTCCACTTCACTGCCATTTTTCTGCAGTACATGCTGTAGCATAACAGTGCGGAACTTTTTGCCACTACCGTGATGCAAAAGCAGGTGTTAGTGTGAAAAAAGAAGCAATGCTTCATTTTTTTTTTAACTCTTCATTCAGTGCTAGCAGAAATGCAGAAATCATCTACAAGACATTTTGAGGATGGTCTTACGAGCTAGCCAGGTTCTTGAACTTGTTGGCTGGTGCAGAAAAAAACTAGGACGTTTGTTTTTAAAAGGACCGACCACTTGCCGCAACAAGTGAGTGCACCTTTGTGCGTTTGGAAAGACCCTGAATTATTAACTCTGGAATCAAGCACTCTGTCACGATTTGAGTAGAATTTGTATTGTGAAATTGAGTTTGAAAATCGCTGCAACTGAATCATGGCGTAGCCTGGTGGTAAAGCATTGGTACTGCGTTCTGGAGTCTTTGAAGTGCTGTATGTCACCTGCTGCTGTACACATGAGCATAATTTAGGGTTAAAATGTCAGTCTGTTCATAAAACCGCATCCCTGCCCCATTATTTGCTTTGTACACATTTAAAGTACTAGTCTGCGCTGAGAAGTGGCACTGCCTTCACGGCAACAAAAACCTGCTTTTAACCGTGGCGCATGCGCATGTCGTCTTTCAGGCAATGTGCGCATGAGCTCTGTCATGGCAGAACCTGGCGCAAACATTCCCAACGGCTGTTGGCCACTGTTTGCAACATGCGTTGCATATTAGACTCCATAGGCTTATATCAAAACTTTTTGATAATAAAAAAATGTTCTAAGGTGTTTCTTTCCCTGTTCCTACTGCGTGATTGGACATTATGTTGAAATAAAGAAAGCAGGTACCTCGAAAATTGGTTGTCGGTCCCTTTAGTTCGCAACTTTTCCCTCTTTGGTAGCATGAGAATTGCTCTGTTTCACAAGTGCCATGTTTGTCAAGGGTTTTTCGGTATGGACAGCCCCTGAAATGTATATTTGTGAACCCAACTTACAACTTGATGTTGCCTGGAGCTGTGTCATTCTACATTTACTGGCATCAATTGTCATCAAATACAGTTACTAAATAATTTGGTTATCACCTAATGGGAAAATTGTAGAAGACATGTGCTGGACTTCATATATATGTTGCATGGGTAAATGTGTTCTGCTTGGAGCTACACGTAGGTGCACAGGAAAAAGGCTAACACTTCTCCACTGCGGCCACTTGTGCTGGTACTACAATGTCAGAGAGCTAACGAGGGGATCAGTGACCCATATGCTAAACCATGAACACTTGATGCCACTTCGTATTGATATGATAGGTCAGTGTGCAAGATATGTTGCTAGTAGAGCTGTGTGAATAGCAAAATTTTGAGTGTGAAGCAAATTCTAATGTTAATATTTAAATGTGAATTGAATATTTTTTAAATAATTTTAGAGTACTTATTAAATAATACAAAAAGTTACAATAAGTTACAAAACAATGTACAGCTGGACATGGGCAAAAAATTTCATTGTATGGCTAGTGCACTTTCACAGTGTCATCCCTTGAAAAAGAACAGTCAAGTCTTGTAGAACAGTCCAACAAAGAACCGTGCACATGCATGAGTTGACTTTGCCGCAGTATGCAAGCGTTATGAGGGAATGGGTCATTTGTCATAAGAAATAGAAATTTTGACCCTTAAATGGTAACTTTGAATAGTTCAGATAGTGAAATTTCACTATGAATCGAATTGAATAGCAAACGCTCTTCAAAAAATATTCGAATGTTCGCACACCCTTAGTTGCAAGCCAGTGTTTGGACAAGGGAACTTATGGTGGTACTGATCGCACAGTTCTTTTCAAACAAGCATCCCTTGGACGTGACAGTTCATGTTTTTTACGCTTTTACTGTGCCAGTGAGTTTATGTGACGCTGCCAGCACAATTGACATGCATCTGCACTGTGCCAAATGGAGTGCCATGTTACTGTTCTGTTTTTCATGTGCCTTTAATTTTTAAAGAGTATGTACATATAATATCTACTGTGTGTATGCTAATTGTGTGCAACCAGTGTATGTTATTGTTGTCAGCATGCACAGAAATTAAATCGAACAATTTCAACTGCATCTTGTTTGACTTTCTAAGCTGCGCAAGTTCATGTTGCGAGTTATATGCATATGCCCGAATTCTCCAGATATTCCCAGGGGACTCCTGATTTCTGAGCAATGAATAATACTGCATCAGTAACCTATTATGTAGAAAGTTGAGTTCCTTTTGACATTGTACTATAGCGTACGCTCACCACGTGGCTGACATTACAGGCTCTGAAGGCAACAAACAATGCCATTATGCAAACTTAATGTCATATACACAAAACATTTCGCTTTGTCATTCAGTTGCGGGACAGCTTTTGAAAGTTTACTTCGCCTCAGTGCAACAATGCCATATCGAGATGCGTATTTGTTGTGAAAGGGGCTGGTA
Source organism: Hyalomma asiaticum (assembly GCA_013339685.2). Classification (NCBI taxonomy): domain Eukaryota; kingdom Metazoa; phylum Arthropoda; class Arachnida; order Ixodida; family Ixodidae; genus Hyalomma; species Hyalomma asiaticum. The sequence goes on from CM023484.1 coordinate 21,773,547, forward strand.
TATATCACGGGACGTGACATACTATTTGGCCCCACTTGCATTTAATTATCTATGCATGTATGGGGTAATTATGAGTGCCTGCATAATCAACGATGTCTCGAAAGCTTCCAGGCCTGTGTAGAGGATGCAGCATAGTAGTAGCATAAGCTAGATTTTGTTGTGAGTTCTGTCATGGGCAAGAATAGCACGCTCATCTATTTTTCAGTGCCTGGCAGTTCGCTCTTCGAACACCGTCGCAGTTCCTCCTCTCCCACCGCTTGCAGTGGCCGTGCAGGGGGCCCACGAAAACAGGGTAGCTAAGGTCTCTATCTTTAAGGATAGCTGGCTGTCTTGATGTGCGCGTCAAGGAATCTTGCATCAATGTTCTTGCTCCTTTCACATTGACATGTGTGTTCTTTTCTGTTCTAGTGCAGCTTCACTGGGTGCTTCTTTCTGTATGAGTGCATTTCTGCTGTAATGACATACTGCTTTGCTCTTATGCATAAGTATGTCTAGGAAACAAAAGCCACCCATACATCATTGCCCTCCAACAAAAGGACATAAGCAGATTTCATACACCCCCTTGTTTTTCTGGACGCAGACCCCACACCCCGCCTACCTTGCAATAATTTTTGCTAGTGACGAGAAAATTTCAGTAAGCTACAGAGCATGCGCAAGGCGCGTGCTTTCACACAATCGACATATATTTTTGTTGCGTGTAGTTATCATAAATTATTCATTAAATTCAACCTAATGACTTCGGTACATTTCTAAATATGACCGTATTCCTTTTGTAGAGCAAGATACTAATTCTTCGCCATCTTTGTCATGTGTGAAAGCCACAACTGTCACTGTACTTACGCAAGTACAAAAAAAAAAAATTGACATAACTATACCCCTTCTCTTCAACTCCCGCCACTTCATGAGAATACATTTTAGCGCAAACATGGGGAAAAAAAACAGATTTAGAAGAAAGGAAGAGGAAGCAACAGATCTCACCTTCTTCCCATGCATCTCAGAGATTCTGGTAGAACAATTCACCTGCTGTCACAAATTTAAGAACCATGCACTGAGTGGAACGACTAGCGCACTGCTTGTGTTTGCCTTTCCAGGAGATTGCGGTGACAGTGCACATTGCAGGTCATGCACTGCTAACTGAATAAATTAAATGAAAAAACTGCATAGCTATTTTCCATAAGCCTAATTAGTCTCTGGGTCCCGCCACGGTGGTCTAGTGGCTATATATGGCACTCTGCTGCTGATCCGAAAGTCACGGGATTATTTTGGAATGCCTTCCGAATGCCCTCCAGCCCATCCTTATTCTACAGAGAATTTCTTTTTCATGGGTAGGCATCCCAGTTACTAAATGTCCCAGGTATACATATTCCTTCATACATTCTAGGGGTTCATTGCTAATTTTAAATTCCTGTTCTTCAGCCAGATTATTGAGCGTAATTTTGGTCTTTTGCCTATTCATTTTTAGTCCAATTTTAATGCTTTCCTGGTTAAGATCATCAGTCAGGCTCCCTTGCATGGTTTAGCTCACCACCATCATTGCTAAAGAGCACAATGTCGTATGCAAACCTTAAATTGCTGAGATATTCTCCATCTATTCGAATTCCCTTTTCTTCCCAGTCTAGATGTTTAAACACTTCCTCTAAACAAGCTGTGAATAACATCGGGGAGATCGTATCTCCTTGTCTGACACCTCTCTTGATGGCATTTTTCTGCTTCTCTCATGTCCTCCGGACTCAATAAAGTTATTTCCTCTTCCTCATGTAGGAGCAGTGTGGCTGTGCAGTCTTCGTAGATGTTATTTATGGTCTGCACGTAAACGTTGTGGGGACGAGGGTGCCGCACGCCCCCCGCGATGCCTTGTTTTGCTCACAATGCCCCTACATCCCCCTCACCCAGCTGGACGGGGCGGCGGCCCATCACTGCGAAGGGCTGCCCGCTTCGCCCACGTGGTTTTTAACCAGTCGGTGATTGGATAGCTGGTAGTTTACGCGTTCGAGTTTTGGGAGATGCTGGAGAGAACTCGCTGGGACTCGGAACGGAGTGTACGTGGTTTTGCGACCCTCGCGCGCGCCGTCTCGGGCCCCAGCGACCCCCGGCAGCGGCCTGCGATCGTCGCCCATCTCTGTATGTTCTTTTCCTTCTATTTTCCTTTTCAAGGGGGGGGGGGGGGGGGCGGTGCGCTGGCCGAGGGTTAGGTGGCTCTCCCCCTTGCATGGTCTTTAATTGTGTGTATTATGTGTTCGCGTTGTACACCGATTGTTAGAGAGTTTTAGTTTTGTCCGTAGAATTAGAGAGTTTTAGTTCGTCCGTAAACTTCTTTACGTTTGCGGATACCGGTTTACCGTGCGTGTTTACGGTGGAAGTAGAACTGCTAGCGCCATCTATTCGCGGTTCGCTTAACTACAATGCTTTCGATTTTCTTTTTAGTGGCCTGAGCGTTTTCTTCGAAAGAAGTAATGAAAGTACTCAGAGTCAATTATTATCTCACGTCCAATGCTTTGCACTAGTAGTCAAGCAAAACAGGCAAGCAACAATAATATTAGCTATTCACGTACACTTTCCCGTTAAACCGGTATCCGTAAACGTGAAGAAGTTTACGGACAAACTAAAACTCTCTATTATTTACGTTTCCGGATACCGGTTTACCGTGTGTGTTTACGGCGGAAGTATAGGCAACGACGCCAGTGCCGTTGCGGCGGCGGGCGCGTCACCGTCGGGAGAGCGGAGAGCGGTCGCGCCTGCTTGCCCTTGGCGACTGCGGCAGCAGTCGCCAGCCCGACCCACATGCAGCGCTTTTGCCGCCGTTTTCTGGCGTTGCGTCTCTCGCCGTCTTCACAACGTCGCCGAAAGCGAGGGCGACCAACCACACGACGAGCGCACAGACCGGCGCCAAACCAGCGTCACACAACGTGGGCCGATGAATTTAATGTAGGACCAGTAGGACCACGGAAAGCAGTGTGCAATGTGCGCCACTGGAACAACAATAAATATTCACGATTACAGCTTATATGCCTTACTTGAAGTTCCACAGTGCACAAGACATTCATAACATTGCAAAAGAAGCACACTGTCCGCAAAAGTTTATTTTTGTTGTTGTACTTGTGGCGGCACCTATGGAGATGAAAGTGAACCAGCAAACTCAAAATCGATGGCTTCCGAGACTTGCGCTTATCTCTAAGGCCTAGCTGCCGAAGTAATTGAGAATGGTTCTCGAAAACGGTGTAATGTAATCCCGTGTGCGTTGCTGTCGAAGCATCTGTAGACAAACGTGAGTCAAATACAAGCGTCAGTTGGGATCTTGAGGTTCACACAGTTCGCGACGATGACTGAATATATTCGAGGCGGGCCGTGCCCGCTTCGGCGAGGACGCCATTGCTCTGGCGGAATTCGCTTCGAGCCGCGCGCTGATTGGTGGTGTCCGCTCACCCAGCAGTTTCCGGCGTCGGCGCTGCAGCGCGGCGGCGGCGTCAATATCTGGACGGTCTTGATCTCGGCGTTTCGGCTGCCGTCACTGTCAGCGTCGACGCAGAGTGACGCCGGAGAGAGAAACGCCAGAAAACGGCGGAAAAAGCGCTCCATGTGGTTCGGGCTTTACAGCAGCTTTCCGTAGACGAAGTATCAAAGCTTCCCAACGCGCCCGTAAATGCCTCATAGCAGCGAGTTATGAATTGCAGTAGATTTTTTTTTATTTAAAAGACAACTGTGTGGTTGTTTGCATGAATTGTAGATGATAGCAGATTTTTCAATGTGGCACAAATATGGGGAAATCCGCAATGCTTTTGGAGCAATTTCGGGGTGCAGATATGAACGTTTGTAGGTTGTTTGGCTCAATAAACGTTCAAAAAAAAAAAAAAAAAGAAAAGGAAAACGTTCAACAAGCATTACTTATTTGGAGCATCATATTAACTTCTATTAGTTTTTATCAATTTTAATACACTGAGTGAATCAAAGCGATTATAGAAGCAGTAAGTTTGCTTCCCCTTTAATAGCGAATTGATCATTTTTTTCCGTTACCAATTTCCGTAAGCATCACATACTTCGCACATATTTCTTTCTACCCTTTATGCTTGAGGCCAAGTTGTTTCACAGTTATTAATTAAAAGCACAGCGGCCGCACTGACGTGTTTCCGCTTGCATATGTGCCCTTGACGGCGGCGGGTGGACACAACTGGCGCCAACTGTTTATTTAATCCCCATGTATCACTGCTTGAACACGCGATGATGAACAACGCGAACTTTGTTAACCAATATCGCCACAAGACTAAGCCGCCGAATTGAGGATCGGCCGGGTTCTCAATATCACTGTCCACAACAAAAGTGCTCTTGCGCTGGTTGCTGAGAAAATTCTCAACAAATTAACAAAGAAAGCGGTCGAACCTGCAGCCAACTCCATATTCCTTGAGAGAGTTTTTGTCCGCATTTGCGGAATGCGGTGGCGGGTGGTTTCAGCGCCAGCTTCCTTGATTTCATCAATTACGTCATGCGCAGAGCTTGCCTGATCCAGCAGCTTACCGTTCCCAGTACTTTCACCCTATAGAAAGTTACAATTGTTTACTGATATTCCAAAAGACGAAGGTCAGTAAGAGGAGCACCCATGTTGCACCTGTCTGTATAGTATATATACCTCTCGTCCTTCGCTTAGCGTTTTTTTTATACGCGGCCCACAAGACCGAACATCCAACCTTCTCGCAATACATGTTCTATTCCACGTAGAGGTAAAAAAAATCTGCTATTACATCCAACAACACCGCGCTCAGCGGGCGCGGCGCCTTCACTTCTCTCGGAGTATGCAGGGGGGCCCGAGGAAGCTCTCCCCGACGCTAACGAAAAAGTGGCCACAGTGGCGCTGGCGGGCTATGCGATGGTGGAGGCTCCTGGCGGGTGCAACCTGGCCATAGGAAGCCTACACGACTGGCAGTCATGTAGGCTCCCTATGGATGGATGGATGGATGAATGGATATTAGGAGCGTCCCCTCTATAACGGGTTGGTAGCCGTGCCACCAAGCTCTAGCTTTATCTTTTCCTCTACAAACATTTCTTTTCCCGAATCACACATATTTTCACAACTAATTTTTCTCCTCGCGTACCTATTTTATCTATTATCGTTCCGCTGTGATGTAACAATCTTACCCGAACTACCTTGCGCTTCTGTTTGCTCCATACTTTTGCGCCACCAATACTCTAAGCGCCTTTTACTTATCTCTATCGCCGACATGTTCAGCTTTCCCGTGTTACCCCTGAAACCCATGGCCTACTGTAGGTTAGAGTGTCCACAGCTACACCAGGGTGGACATCTGTACATTCAATCAAAATATGGTCTGTCGTTTCCCTAGCTTTTCCACAGCACGTGCATATGTCCCCTTCTTTATTGAATTTCGCTCTGTAACTTCGGGTTCTCAGTCAACCGGACCTTGCTTCAAACAGTAAAGCGCTTCCCTTTGAATTATCGTAAAATTTTTCTTTCTTGATTTCGTCTTTTCCTTTTCTGTAGTTGTTCAATGCCGGCTTCTTCTCCATTCCTGCTATCCAATCCGCCTTTTCCGCCGCTCTGACCATGCTCTTAACGTTCTTTTTCGTCCCATCTGTTTCCTTACTGGCGGTATACTTACTGGTAAGCCTCCTGGTTCTCTTCCTCCATTGTGAGTCAACGTTCTTCCTATACAAATACCTAAATACTTTCGCTGCCCATCTACTTTCTTTCGTATTCCTTAATCTCTGTCCGTACCTAATTTTACTCTGAGCTTCCCTTCCCTCAAAGTCAGACCAACCCATGTTAGTAGAACTGCTAGCGCCATCTATTCGTGGTTTGCTTAACTACAATGTATTCGATTTTATTTTTAGTAGCGTGAGCGTTTTCTTCGAAAGAGGTAATTATTATCTCACGTTTAATGCTTTACACTAGCAGTCAAGCAAGCCACAATAATATTAGCTTTTTTTGTGCCTGGTTAGGCTCCGCATCATCAGCTGTCGCCACCAGCGCCGCTGATCTAACGCTGATCACGTACACTTTCCCGGTAAACTGGTATCCGAAAACGTGAAGTTTACGGACCAACTAAAACTCTCTACTTTCATTGTTGCGTTATTGTGTTCGCGTGCTGTTGATCTTTATTGTTATCCATTGTTTACGTTTAATTCTAACTTAGATTCGGCCTCTTTGTCTTGTATAATTAACCCTTCATTAAATTACCATGCTCGGAGAGTGGCGCCTAATGTTCTCCTTCGCCGCGTGCGCCGGTTCGCGCTGACCCGCTTCGAGACGGGCCGCGGGCTGACGCGCGCGGCAGCGCGGCGGTGCATGGCTGAGACGAGCGAGCGCGCGGACGCGACGGCTCCATTCTATGCTCGTCGAGTGCTCGAACCCACGGGATGGCCAGCGTTGCTGTTAGTAGTAGAACCCCCACAACGTCAGGTACACCTTGTTGGCGTAAAGCTTCTAGAACGGCTTGCATTTCTATAGAGTTTGTCGTAGGAGGACGGTGCGTGAGCGGTAGCGTTGTCGTGTTCGGTGTGCGGGGCTGAAATTTGAAGTACGCAGGCTTGCCGTGATGGTGATTGGTGTGCGATGCCGAAGAAGTGCGGCAGCGCGCGTGGTTCATGCGCGATCACGAGATCACTTCCTTCCTTTTATTTTTTCTTAGGTTTTGGCCTTGGCCTTTTAATTTTCCTGCTCACTATATCATTACTTGTGGTGTGGCCAATCCCCCTCGTTGGTATGTGCCAGCTATATAGAGGTCACAACAACAACGAGAAGGCACGGGGCCAAACAGCTGTCCGAACGGCACAGTATGGGCTACGGGAGCGGATCGAGCTCCGGGCCTCGTCCCGGCTTCCATCAGCGACGTGGTTCCTACTCAGCTGGGCCTCGCCCCGGCTCTGGTGACTGCCGATCTAGTCGGGTCACATCCCGAGCAGACGTCCCTGTGCTTGGGCAAAGTCCCGAGCAATCGTTCGTGTACTTGGGCCATGTCCCAGTGCTGCTGCTCTCCTGACCCTAGCTGGGCAATACCCCATTTCTGTGTTCACGTGCCTGGGCTGCGCTCCGGCGGTGCTGCGGCTGCTCTGAACCTGGGCCGTGTCCCGGTGCTCAGCTCCGTAGCTGGTCCACACCTCAGCGTTGCTGCCGCACTGCCGTGCCTGAGCCACGCCTCGGCTCATTGTCTTGAGATTTGGGCCATGACCTCGCATCTCGTGGACAGACCGACCCCGCCCCAGTGCTGACGTGGCACCGCCATCTTACTAGACCGAGGCAAGCTTCTGGCCTGGTCTGCTAGGCCACCTACCAAGTTTTATGCGCGAACACCTCAACGGCTGTTACTCTTCAGATAAACTGTGAGTGGCTGCGTTTTGACTGCCACTGCGCTGGAAATGCCTAGTCCCCGTTTGTGTAACGTTCGTGTTTGTCCCTTGTCCGCTGTCTGCGATATAAAAGTGTTCCTATGTGCCTCTGGGTTCTCCCTTCGTGTGTCTGGCTGACATGCGCCCACATTATAGCCCACAGGTCAAATGCTTTCTCGTAGTCTATAAATGCCATATAAAGAGGTTTGTTATATTCAGCGTACTTCTCAATTACTAGGTTGATAGCATGGCTGTGGTCCACTGTTGAGTAACCTTTCCTAAAACCAGTTTGTTCTCTTAGTTGGTTAAAGTCGAGTGTCTCTTATCCTAGCAGAAATTACTTTTGTTAATAGCTTGTATATTACTGGGAGTAGGCTAATTGGTATGTAATGCTCTAACTCCTTTATGTCACCTTTCTTGAGGATTGGGATTATATTAGCATTTTTACAACTGAGTGGTACACTACGTGTCTTGATAAATTTCTTGAAGAGCGATGCAAGTTTTTTCAAATATAATGTCTTCTCCCTCTTTGATCAAGTCGGCTGTTAAGCCATCTTCTGCTGCTTTACCGCGGGACATGCCCGTGACAGCTTTTATCACTTCGTCAGTGGTTATACATGGAATTTCACTGTCCTCCTCTGATTTTATTCTACTAAAGTTGTATGGTTTCTCTGAGAGCTGTACATTTCAGAGTAGAAATCTTCTGCTACCTTTAGTATTTCGTTAAAATTGTTGATAACGTTACCTTGTTTATCTTTTAGCGCATGGGTTTTGTTTTGTCCTAAGTGCAGTCTCCTTTTGACCGATTTAGTGCTGGTGCTTTTCTCTACTTCTCTCTCTGTTCCTCTTGCGTTACAGTTTCGTACGTGTCTTTGCCTGGCTTTAATGTTCAGCTTTGATAGTTCTGCGAATTCTATTTTATCTTTTGACAAAGTCACTTTCATTTGTTGACGTTTTTTTATTGTCCTTGGTAGATTAGGACAACTTACTTGTTACTTGCTTTGTTGCTTTACCCGCGACTTCTATCGCTGTTTTCGTGGATTGTAATTAGTCCAAGGTATGTAGGGTCGGCGTGGTGTTGGTGGTCCAGCTGTGCGAATACTTCAAAGCGCAGAACGATTCCCCGTACCGTGGTGTACCATTGCCGAAAACTAGGAACACATGTCGGCTCCGCGAAAAAGAAGCGCAGAAGACCCCACGCAGGGAAGAAAGGCGACCCAGCGGGGGCGCTGTCGGAGGGAAGTGCTGCCTCCGCGCTGGCCACAAAAGAAAGGAGGAGATAAAGAGTTGAATGGGAAGCGAGCCGCGTAGAGAGAGCGAAGCGACGCACGACGCCCGGTTTCAGTCACAGCTTGACATCAGTACGCGTCCTTTGCTGCCGCTCCGCCAGATGCGACCGGAGGATGTTTTTGTGTGCAGTCGCATTCGGGTCACAATAGACCCTTTTCATAAACTGTAAAGCTAGCTTCCCTGCAATGCAACTTGCCCTACTAATGGCCACAGCTGCCTTTATTTAAATGCTGCTAAAATTCAAGTTGCACACGCTGCGGCCCGTTTTTGGGGGACGTTTGCATCAGAAGGGCTGCGTCGACATTTTACATGCCCTATCGCAAGCAAATTGCGCTTGCACACGTTGTTTGCCGGATGGCCAATGCCGCCATTAGTAGGGCAAGCTGCATTGCAGGAAAGCTAGCTTCCAGTTTATGAAAAGGGTCTATTACGGTTCTCGAAGCGTGCAGGGTTTTAACGACGAAGGTCGTTAAAATGAAAAGATGATGACAGGGCGAGATGAAAAATGACATATCGTTAGTGGACAGGGCCGGCAAATATTCTCGGCGCTGTGTGGCGGCTTCTTGAAAGAGACGTGGTGCGCGGGCAGGATAGCTCGAGCAGGGCCTCCAGCGCCGGCGGTCGTCTGGACACAGGCAACAACGTAGGAGAGAGGGAAATGACGTGTGTTGCGCAGGGAACCTATCCCCTCGGGTGACGTGATTGTGACGTATGTTTGACCAATGCCGTGTGTGCCATAAAAGTGTTTGTGCGATTGGTTTTCGTGACGCCAGCCCCCAAGTGTGATTGGCTTGTTGGGGTACTCTTTGTCTAACCGAGGATTGAAGTGACAGCGCCTTGAATGTGAGCGGAGAGCGGAGGTTCGGGCTTGGACCCGGGCAGACGCCTGAGTGTGGAATAAAGCTTCTCTTTACCGGGCAACGGCTCTTCCTTCGCGCTACCATCGAGTACTCGAGCTATCGAGGGGCGCCGATTCGAACCTCAAACACCTTCCCTCCTCAGCTAGTGTTGAAGCTAGTGGAGCCTAGGGAAAGGAAATCAACTATTGTTTTCGTTATGGTTTTGTTTATTTCTTCTAAATCTTCATCGTTTTGGCCTAAGGCCTCGAACTTTTTGTTTAGGGCTACCTTAAATTCTTCATTCTTCGCTCTGATTACCTCTAGATTTGTTTTTTTTAGTAAATAATTTAGTTCTTGTTTTCTTTAGGTTAAGTGCAGTCTTCGCCAGTACTTCCATGTCTTGAATTATATAAAGTCAGTTTCGTTCTTAGTTTCCCCGTGAGGGTTTTTTCACGTCCACTTTCTGTTCTTGTGTTTCTTAAAAAATGTATTCATTATTCGGAGTAAAGTTTCTTTCGGCAAATTGTACCATCATTTCCCCCAGTTATTCCTACGGCCGACGCCATATACTAAGCTTTTTACTAAGCACTTGAAGCCATATACTAAGCACTTGAAGCTGCATTGATTCGATCCTGCGTTCAGAAAATCCAGGAGAGTTTAGGCTAAGTTCAGCTGGATACTCTTGCTCTGGCTTGATAGCAGTAGCGGAAACGCTTTTCAGCATGCCATCTTTTCGGCATCCGTATACTGGGCACTGTGGCACGTGAATTATTGGCACAGAACGTGGCACAGAACACTGTGGCACGTGAATTATTGGAGGCTTACATCAATGTCAAAGTAGATGCGTGTATCAGCGATGCGTCAGTGTCCCTGCGTAAAACAGAACTACAATTTTTTTTTAGAATATGTTTGCCTTATGCTAATGGTGTAATCTGATTACTATGCGCAACTGTCTGCTCTGTATGAAAGGGTTTCCTTCTTCCAATAAATTTAGTTGCAAGTTGACGCTTCGTATTGTCCCACTTGATTCTTCTGCTTGTGTTGCGTCTTTTTGCACAGTATGAACCAACTAGCCCAGCAACGTCTTACTATAAGGTAGGCTACCATGTCGTGTCCTCCAGCTAAATTTGTACTCACACAGGGCTGGTTTGGTGGTGTCGCCACTGTGCCATTTCTGTCGCGAAGTTGAAATTTTAGTATAGCACATTAATTCTTGGCGTGTCGGCGGTACAAATTCCTCTGAAATATTCCGCTTTGTAATTTGGGGCTAAATTTAACAACAGAAATAGTTCTGTTTTTTTGGTGCCTCAGCACTCGGATAATGCCATAGGGACGTGTTCGTTGCTGTTTGTAATTTCGTACAAATGACAAACTGTATGCGATTTTGATTATTACTTTAGTATAAAATTAAGTATCTAGTAAAGTGTAAAGGTACACTACACGTTTCGTCTGCGTTGTAAAACCTGAGTGGTTCATTTCTAATGGCTTTGTGATGTATCCGTGTAATTTGAATAGGTAAAGTGCACGATTCCAGTAATTCCATACAAATCCGCTTTTTTTATCGCCCTTGGTGGGTGAGCACCGTTATGTCTTCAGGATCATGATCATCATCGTCACCACGAAGCCGTCACGCCGCTGCGCGAGAGCGTGTGAGACGACTTCAGACCGACCCCGAATATTGCGCTGGTGAACCGGTGGCGCCAAGTGGTCAATGCGCTGATCCGGAGTTTGGAGCCCCTCGTAGTCGTCTTGAGGTGCGCACCACCGAACGGCTTCGAAGGCGATGACCGGCAATGAAAGAATCCCCCACGTCCACCCCCCTCCCAAAGCTGTACATACACGTTAATGTCCGAGTGTTCTTTGCGGTTGCTTGTGATGCCGCGCAAGAACCTGGCGAAAACTAAGCCCAACTGAGGTGAAGGTATACATTGATCCGTCAGCATCTCTGTTTGCAAGTCCTCGCATCTCAGATTGAAGCTGCCCACTAATTTTTAATATTACATTAATCGATTGTTACCCGCAGCAAATGAACTATTTTTTTTTTTGCTCAACTCGATCCTCGCAGTTATCCACAAACATCAGTTAGAACATCTTTCACATTTTTGTAAGTGTTTTATTTTTGTCAACGCTTTTCTGATTTTCCTTACTCATTCCTTCTTGTAGTTTCTGCCCAATGAGAAAGGCTTCAATTAACAAAAAAAAATGCATTGTCGCAGTTTTCACGACAGGCACCCAAGTTCTGCTGGATTGACGTAGGCCCCATTTTACCTATTGGATAGTTCACATTGCTCACGAGGAAAAGTTATGGCACTTTAAGGCATACATGCCGACTCCGTGCATTATACGACCGAAAGGATTAAGAACTTCAAATATCATTGCACTTCGTGGAGGTGGATGACCAGCGAAGTTGCGTAGCACACAACGCACAGAGGTGACAAATAATTTTAACGAGCACATTTTATTATGGCGCCGCTAGCCATAAGACGAGCATAAGAAAACGTACAGCAGCTGCGGTTCTCTTTTGTCTAATACGCCAGCTGCGAGCGACTCGTGATGGTGGTGCCTGTCTAGCAGCTTCGCTGTATATCCGCTTGCACAACAGAGGCGGAGCTTTCCGTGCCTTTCCCCCTTTCCAGTTCAATGTTTCCAACACGGTTAAGGCTAGCCTTTCTTTTCTGTTCGACCCTATCGCTCACACTTGCTGGCATGACAGTGCGACGAACATTTCGAGTTTTTACTACGTTCTTAAAGCTTACAGTGCAGGATAAGCATCGTACATATACCATTAATATGAGTTGCTGTCTAAGAACTTTGTCCTTGCCGAATCACGCAGTGGTAGGCAAGTTGGTGACCATACTAAGTCACTCGCCGATATAGTGCTCTTTGGTGATTTCAATTCCCACATTGACTGGTGGCAACATGACGAGCCTCTTTCCAGTGATGCGGCCGATGACTCACTTCTCGATACTGTCACCTCAGCTAACGTACACCAAATCTGCCAGCATGTATCGCAATGCCGAGCAAGCTTCCTCGACCTAGTCCACGTCCTTAACATCAGCCCGGTCACCTCATGTCAGTCCTGCCCGGTCTCACAGGGAGTGACCATTCTGCCATAGAGATGTCTTATGCAACGACGCTACCACGCAAAGGCCACTTTGCACGCACATTATGGCATTTTGGCAGGACAGACCTCGAACATATGGCTCGTCTGGCTCATTTTGCTCCCTGGTGCCTGACCACCGGGAGCTCCTGTTCCGAGGACTACGATCTGTGGTGCGATTTTGTTCAAGCCATCCAAACAGATTGCGTGCCTCGATCCACCAGTAATGCTCGACGACGAAGACCACTCTGGATTTCTCTCGACATCATTAAAGGGGTCGTGAAACGTTTTCTGAACATTTTGTACTAAGTGCGTATTCGGGATCCTGACCCTCCAATCAACAATATGCATTGTTCCGTTGCACCGTGTGCGTTGATTTAGAGCGATAAAAAACGCGGTTTCGGTTTCACTGCGCGCGTTCCCCTCAACTCTACAGATGACGTCATCTTAGTAGCCGTCATACCTCCGAGATTGGCGCGCCCTCGGAGGCCATGGGAAAACAAACCGTTCTGCCGCTTTTCTTCCGAATGGTGGCACCGCACGGTTTCCAAGTATTTTCTTCCTTTCTAGCTTTCAAGTAAATCGATCCCTTTAGAGCAAACGCGAGTTCACTGTGCCTTTGAACTTAAAAATATCTTAACTCAACGTCACCAAATAGTACCACGTCGGCCGGTAGTGTCGCATAGTCGTTTCGGGAGCGCAAGAAAGGTGAGATTTAAAACGGGCGTTGTTAAATGTGCACTGAATATTTCGCCGAAATATTTTGGAATCGGCTTGTCGAATGCGTATTGAAGCAGTGAAAATTACAAACCGGCATCTCCAAATTCTTTTCACGACCCCTTTAAGTTGGCCACACGCAAGCGAGCGTTATTTAGGCTAGCTGCCCATTTAAAATGCCCTGTAACACTTCAGAAAGCGAAAGAACTTGAACGTTCAGTGAAGGCTACCATGATGACTATGCTACCATGATGACTATGCGCACAAAATCACTCTCAAGGCAAAGGAGAATCCCAAGCTCTTTTGGTCATATATTAACCGCTTGCAGGCCACATCTCACAAGCCCTGCTTCATGGACAGTGCCATCCGCGTAAGTGAGCCCTCGTCAATTGCTCAGCTATTCGTCTTCCACTTTTCATCGACGTATGGCTCTACCCATTCTCCTGACCCTGATCTCCTCGCCCAAGAGGCAGAAGCGAGAGTCACCGCTCCTGCAGCCTCTATCAATTACTCTAATCCTTTTCCCTGGACGACCTGAATGAGGCTGTACGTCTCATTAGGCCATCCCGAAATCCAGGTCCAGATTATATCGCTCCTTCCTTTTTCAAACTTCTCAGTCATGTTGGCCTTCCTTGAGCAGAACCACATCCTTGCTCCCTATCAGCACGGATTCCGTCCAAATCGTAGCTGTGAGACAGCCTTGGCCACTGTCACACATTACATCAATGCCAACATGGACAGTGGCTTGTCAACTGACCTCATCCAACTAGGATCTGAGTAACGCATTCGATACACTTGACCACGCCATTCTGGTGACAAAGGCAGCTCAAGCTGCACTTCGGGGCACATTGCTCCTCTGGTTAGCACGTTCCTTGGTGGGTCGCTCGCAGCGGGTCACTTATCATGGATCCCGCTGTGAAAGCTACTGCTCTCTCTCTCTCTCTCTCTCTCTGGTGTCCCTCAGGGCTCTGTGCTTGGTCCGACCCTCATCTGCATTTATGTTAATGGTATGCCGCAGTCGAATAATGTGCTACTTGTCCAGCACGCGGATGATGCATCTATTTTGGCCCGTGTCTCATCCTTGGATAGCTCTTGTGCCCTCTTGCAAGACTACGTCACCCGCGTTTCTCGATGGGCAAAACTCAACAGCGAAACGAAACGAAGAGTGTTGCGAAATGAAGAATGTCAGCGAAACGAAGAGTGTTGTGCTCCGTTTTCATAATAGCAGAGTCCTTCAATGCTTTTCTGGTCACGAAACTGCGGCCTCAGCTTCATATGGAGCCAGCACTCGCCGCTAGGGGCGCAGCTGTGCACGTGAGGCCATGCTGCCGCCCGCTACCGCTGCGGTAGTGTGTTGGTCTGGCTCGATTTCCAAGCTTTCTAAACTCCCGCAACAATCGTTTCACTTTCCCTCATTTACTTCGAACATTCAGCGTGCGTCGGTAACTGCGTGAACGTGCACTCTGCCTTGAAATGAGCACCCGGGAGAAAAAAAGAACAGCTCTGGGCATGCACCTCGCGGCGATCGCAGTCGAAAATGACACAAAAATTCGGGATTTGCCGCACCAGAGCCATGATATGATTTTGAGACACGTCGTAGTGGGGGACTCTTGATTAATTTTTGATACCTGGGGTCCTTTTTATACGCATGTAAATCAAAGTACACGCCTGTTATGCTCTCTTGCGTTTCGCCTCGTCGAAATGAAGCCGCCGTGGCCCGGAGAGCGCCGCTCGTTCGTCTCAACACTGCAACTGGTCCAGCTTTTCAAAATTTGCCTGAAATCAAACACTGTACATTCGCAATAATGCGCCTGCTGTGCCACTTGTAAACAGGGGCGAACATGCGAGTTGATACACGTCCATTCGTCCGCAAGTGGGCGGAACCTCTCGACTGCGCCAAGTTGAGCATAAGG
This sequence comes from Hyalomma asiaticum, assembly GCA_013339685.2. NCBI lineage: Eukaryota > Metazoa > Arthropoda > Arachnida > Ixodida > Ixodidae > Hyalomma > Hyalomma asiaticum. Next base: position 21,788,738 of record CM023484.1, read on the forward strand.
CCAGGTGGTTCGCACAGCACGGCTGCTTAATTTCCATTAAACTGTGAACAGTATCAGACTCCTGGTGGTATTTTATTCGACTGAAAGCCCAAACAATTAAACCATTACTGAAAGAACTCCTTCCGTAGAATGCCTTCTTTTCATGACGAAAAAAAAATAGGAAACAGCTGTTCCGTGCGCTTCAGATTTCTCGACAGATCGATTACATTCCAGTACGAGCCTTGAGTACAATATATGTAATACGAACCTTATACCAGTCTTCGTATTACATATATACCAGTCTTCAAGGGCGTTCCTCAAGGCGGAGTTCTCAGTCCGACGCTATTCAACCTCGCGCTTATTGGGCTTGCTGAATACCTGCCAACTACTATCAAAATTTCAATATACGCAGACGACATCTGTGTCTGGACTTCGGCAGTCACGCGTCCTCAAATACGCGCGCGGCTTCAAAGACCAGCAACGTTGACATCGAGCTACTTATGCAAACAAGGTCTCAACATATCACCAGAAAAATGCGCACTTGTGGCATTCACTCGCAAAGCAATGACGCCTTACGTCATATCAATCAATGGGCGGACTATTCCCTATCTCAGAACCCACCGGTTTCTTGGCATCATCATTGACAGAGATCTCTGCTGGAGCCCTCATGTGTCGCACATGAAAAAACGCCTCACCGCAATTGCCCAGATCTTCAAATTCTTGGCTGGAAAAACTTGGGGCATGTCGGTAGGCGCCATGGTGGAATTATACAGAGCACTTTTCCTCGGTTTCTTGAGATATAGCCTGCCCGTAATTTCCAACACTTGCAAGACAAATCTTCGCACTCTTCAGGCCGCACAAGCTCAGGCACTGAGAACTTGTCTCGGTTTGCCGCGGGGTACATTGTCAGAGGCAACTATAGCGATTGCTCGGGACCAACCAATACAAACGCACGTTGCGGTGGAAGTCTTGAGAACCCACATCAGGCATTTTGCCCGTGCCTGCTGTCACCACCTCGCAACATTGCCGTCAGACAAGCGGAACGCGTCATTCTGCAAAATGGTCTCCAGATATTCTGCCAAACTTCCGGCAGGCTTCACCGCCGCCGCCAAACCGTCGATTCCCCCTTGGTGTCTCATTCGACCTACAGTACACCTTGGTGTGCCAGGAATCAGAAAGAAAGCTGAGCTGTCATCAGGTGCTCTGAAACAACTATCCCTGCTTCTTCTTCACGAGAGGTACGCCGATAAAGTGCATATTTATACGGATGGGTCCTCGAACCTCCAGTGTTCGTCCGGAGCGGTGGTTGTCCCAGTGAAAGCTTCCACCATCAGTTTTAAGACAGACCACCCGACGACATCGACAGCTGCGGAACTTGCTGCTCTGCGTGCTGCCCTTTGTGTAGTAAATGAGGAAGCACCCCGACAATGGTCAATCTTTAGCGATTCAAAGGCGGCCTTACAGTCCTTGCTGGCAGCCCTGCGGCGCGGACCATACGAGCAACTGGTGTTGGAGATCAGATCTCTTCTCCATAAATCACATGAGAAGGGACACCACGTGACGTTTCAGTGGCTCCCCAGTCACTGCGGCGTCGTTGGAAACGAATATGCTGACAAGGCCGCCAAGTCTGCACTTGATGGCACCAAAGTTGAGACCATACCTCTCTCAAGGTCCGACGCTGCCAGGCAACTTCGAGCGATTGCACAGGAGATTACACTCTCGCTGTGGAGTGCCTCAAGCAGCCAAACTCGGAACAGTCGACAACACCACCTGCTGTCTTTGCGGCATTTTCGATTGCCACCAAAACTCAGCCGAGCAGAAGCCACCCTGCTTTATCGTTTGTGGTTAGGAGTGGCTTTTACTAACTCTTATTCCTTTATGATCGGAATGGCCGACAGCCCTCTTTGTGACACCTGTCTTCGTGAAGAGACGCTACAACACATCATATGCGACTGTCCTCGCTATGACTTACAGAGGCAATCACTGGCGTCCGCTCTCGCTCACCTTGACCTGCGACGGATGTCGGTTGATGCCATTTTGGAATGTCGACCGCACAAGACATCACAATTGAAGGTGACAAAGGCGCTGCTGCAGTTCTTAAAGACAACAGACTTGCACAAGCGACTGTAACAGCGATGTGTGATGTCGTGTGCCATGCAGCTGCCACTGACTGTGAGAATGTGCTATATGTTCGCCCACTTTCTCTCTCTCTTCCTCTTTCCTTTCACCTTTCAATCTCCCCTGTCCCCTTCCCCTCGTGCAGGGTAGCATACCGGTTGTCATACACTGGTTAACCTCCCTGCCTTTCCTTCTCTACTATTTCCTTCCTTCCTTCCTTCCTTCCTTATACCAGTCTTCGGTGCGGCGGTTTGCCCCGCCACGGTGGTCTATAGTGGTTATGGCACTTGGCTGCAGATCCGAAGGTCGCGGTATCTAAGCGCGGCCGCGGCGGCTGCATTTTGACTGAAGCCAAATGTTGAAGCCCGTGTACTTGGAGTTAGGTGCACGTTAAAGGATCCCAGGTGGTCAAAATTACCCCGGAGCCCTCCACTACGGGGTGTCTCTCATAATCACAGCTGATTTTGGGACGTGAAGCCCCGCAACTCAGTCGGTACGGCGTTTAGTTTGAGCGTGAAAAGTAAGGTCCAACACATTTGACAGTGTATTGTAATTAGGTCATTGTTTTATAAGCAGTCTCATATAGAAGAGTGTTGTGATCGTGGTTCCTCCACAAGGTCCCCGCGGCTGATGCAGCTGCAGCGCAGCCTCCCCGGCGCCATCAGTACGACCGGCCTAATGTGTTCATGGATCGCCGACGTGACACCACCGGCTGATGCTGCCCCAGCAGGGGGGCGCGGCTGCGGCGCGGCCTCGCCGGCACCTTCAGGCCGACCTGCCCGCCAGCGCCACCCTTTGTTTCCCTGGGGTTGGGGCGCCTCGGCCTGCCGTTGAAGACTCCCGCGGCGCTGCTGGACATTGTCCGTCCCCATTAGCCCTCTTGATGACCTTGGGGCAACCAGCGTCGCGGGAAGCGGAAAGGAGGCGACGACGTGCAGCCGGCCAGAGCGGGGGACCACACGTGCAGTCAAGGTGCTGCAGTTCGGAGAGGCCTGGATTGGTTGACAAGCATCGGATGACTGCGGGCCTCCTTCCCCTCCTCCTGCCTATCTTCAACCTATGGCAGGGGAGGCAAGTTTCCGTCGGAGGCCACGGAGCCCATCGAGAGGAGACGGCGACTCGGATCCCGAGAGAGAAGATCCTCAAAATCTCTTGTACCTTTTCTGTAAATACCCTGTATATTTTTGTAATATAACATGTAAATACCAGTTCGTCTTTTTCTTCGCCCGAGGGTCCTGAACGTCGACCCCACTCCTGACTCCACCGCCTTCATGGTGGCTTAGGCATCCCACGGCAATCGACCCCCAGTCGCAACAGTGGCTGGCAGCGGCGTGATGATCTGCGCGGTGGCTCGACTCCGGCTTGGTGAGTGCGCGACCTTTTCTCCTTGAGTGTTGCCAGGCTCAACTTAGAATTGTTCTCCCTGGTAGCGAGCGTGTTTGAAGCCTGTTCGTGAAGAACCTTGCTTCGGCACGGTTGTACTTGAGAAACTTGTCGGCAAAAAGGGTAGCCATGACTTGGAGGAAGCTGCGCAGAACGGACCTAGACGCGATATGTGGGGAGATTGGGATTCATTGTGGGAAGCACCTAAGGAAGGCGGAGGTCATCGAAGCAATTGAGGCAACCGGCAGAGATGACGAGGAGATCACGGAAGTGTGGGAAGATATTCAGGACCAAAGAAAACGCGAAGCAGAAAGAGAAAGAGAGGAAAAAGACAGAGAGGAAGAGGTATTGCAAAAGCACAGGGATGAAATTCGAGATTTGGAATGGGAGATTCAATTTTTGAAAGCAGATCGTGTAAGGGCAAGAACTGGCAAATTTAAAGATGGGGAAAATGTAGAATGTTTTCTTGCCTCTTATGAGCAGATTTGCGAGGAAATTGGGCTCAATCGGGACCGCTGGTCATACCCCTTGATAGCTTTATTGCCTGTTCGCTTGACAGATGTGTTAGCTGGCCTTTCCGATGAAGAGTTTAAAGATTATGACACCGCAAAGGCAGCATTGTTCAAGCGTAGTGGCGTTTCCGTAAGAAAAAGGGAAAGCGAGAGGAACCTGCACGGCGGTATTTCTCCTGAGAAGGGGGAACGTAACGTACCGAAAAGCGCACCGTGCAAGGTTCTTGTAGCGGAAGAAGCTGTTTCTGAGGGGAATTCAGCTGGCAAAATGCAGAGCAGGGAAGTAGTAGCAAACGGTGAGGTTACTGAAAAGTCGAGGAGCGCGGAAAAGAGTGGAGTACCTCGCGAAGTAGAGCGCACCGAAAAGCTAGAAGACGGAAGCCCGGCTGCTTTGATAGGTGACAATAGCATGGTACCGACGCATCGAAGGCACGGCCGCAATGTTGGGGAGGGCCTGGCTAAAGACATTTTGAGTAAAAGCACAGGGAAGGCCCAACAGTTCGAGCCCGTGAAAGGCGATGTTATCGGCGAGCTGATGTCAAGTGCCATTCCGCAGGGCGTTCCTTGTGGGGACGAGATTCGTGGCAGCAGCCCTGATGAGGTTAATGAGAAGCTGGCGGCCACGTTCGTGCCTCCACACTTGAACGGCTCTCCGGAACAGCAGAGGGTTGAGGCTGAGCATAGCGCAGATTCGTCGCTTAGTACAGTCGGGGAGGGCCTGGCTAAAGAGGTTAAAGAGAGCACAGGGAAGGCCCGACCGTGCGAGCGCGTCGAAATCAGTGAAATGTTGTGTGTCGCGAATGCTAGCCCGGCCGAGTGTGAAAGTAGCAGCGCTTTAAGAGAGCGAGAAGCTTTCGCTGCGAAAGATGCCGAAATGGCTGTAGAGGGCGGCGAGCTCGTCAAGCTGTCTGGAGACAGCTTTTTTTTTCGCCGCTCCTCTGTCTGTGAAATGGACATAAATAAAGATTGATTGATTGATTGACCACTGAAGGTCAGTGTAAGCGCGACGCGATACTGTGCCAAACAGGAAAGGCAGCTAAGCAGAGCGAGGATGTTTGGGCACAGCTATCCATTGATGAGGTCGCGGCGGTGAGTCCTGCGAGCGATGTCGAAGGGAACATCGAAATGGATTACAGGAACACCAGATTAAGGTTAAGAGAGTGCACTGAGGCACCAGATAGTGAAGACAATGCAGCTGCAGAAAGCTCCCAAGAATGCGAGCGTCAGGGTTTAGCAGCGCACTGCATAGTTAGTAAGCACGTGAGGCTGTCCGCCAGTCTTGGGATGAAGGAAAGAGGTGATTTAGACTGTGGAGGCCAGACGGACAGTTCAAACGAAGACCTTTTTCTGGAGAAGGGTGTGCGAGCAAAACGCTCAAAAAGAAAAAGGAAAAAGCGTCACAAAGAGAAAGGTAGGTCCAAGGTCGCCCTAAGCACAAAGACGAGCTGGATGGAAAGCCTCAAACGGGGGAAGAGTGTGGTTACCTCGTTAGGTCTGTCACGCGTATTGAGCTCGCACCGAAAGTTTCAGGTGCGCCGAAAGAAAGGGTGCGGAAGCGCGCGTTTCAGACGAAAACAGTCCACAGTTGCCCCCCGTAGCTTTCTTCGCGGTGCGTTGGGAGCGTCGCGGGAGTGCAGGGCCGTGAGGCTTCTTGTGGTCGCGGAACGAACAGACAAAGCACCAGCAAAGAATTTTGTGGGGTTCCGCGACAAAGCGAACAGGAGTCAGACGGTCTGTACTCCACGCGCATTGAGAAGCGCTTTCAGAGCACGTCCACCGCGAGTACGTCTGAAAGTGTCGCAAGCCTTTTGAAAAGAATTTGCCATTTTGTTTAAGGATTAGTGGATCCGACCCTTTTGTTTGGTTGGTTATTTCTCTTTTTCCTTTAAGTTAGGCATTTTCTTTTGCGTGTGTTTGTACCACTACTGAAGTTCGTGAGATTCATTTCGAGTTTGTTTTGGTTTTTATGTAAGCTTAAGGATGTAGTGGCTTGATTTCATTTGCACGTAATGTACAAGTTTGTATTTCGTGAATTATGTGTAGTTTTGTGGACTAGAGTCTTTTGGTAACTGGTACCTAAACGTGTAGCCTGTGAGTGAAGGGTAACGTATTCATAAAAGCTTAGTGGCGCGCGCGTGCAAGTCATTGGAATGCTGGCATATATCGCCGAGTTTCTAATTTTATGCATGACGCAGTAGTACTCGAGAAGAGTACAAGAGGTAGGGCTTTAAATGAATGCGTATTGTTTAGTTTATGTCAGGCGAGAACACTGAAGCCTTTGGCTGAGTTCGTACAAGCTGAATGACTGGTGTCTTCTGCTAATTTTGTGGTCCGCTACGAAAGAGGGCGCGAGAGTGGAAATCAGGATGCCTTCAGCAGAGGCTGATGAGCGTTCCCCTTTCGGAGTGAAATGGTCAAAACCTTTTCTTTAATTATTTTGTTCCGTTAATTTTGGGGATGTGCATTTTAATGTCGGCATGGTATCAGCGCAGTATACCTTTCAACTGGATTATACGAACCAGAGAATGATGAGGGCTTTGATTAGTATTTTACTTCCCACGATCTTCCCTCATTCGTTGTTTGCCCAGAGCCGAAATGATTTGCACCTTCCTTAGGATAAGGCTGAAATCAAAATTCATGAAAAGGTTAGTTACGCTGCCATTATAAATTTGTTTACGGCCGTTCATGCAGCGCTCTATGGTGTGGTTGCGCTTCTGCCGACAGGGAGCTGAAGATCGGAGATGGGAGAGTTCGATAACCTGGCATATCTCGGAGGAGGTTGTGTGCTTGCCTTGTCGCTGCTCGGTTGCTGTGCGGGTTTAATCGCTAATGTCAGTCCCGAGCCTTCGACCTGCAGGGACCTCCCTACCGATGGCCCTCGTTATCACGGATCTGCTGATCCCATTTCGGGGCAACTCCTACCATACTGCGCTGCCAGGCCTCTTCATGGGGCACCGATGAGCTGCACCCCTTGCGAGTCCTTCTGCCGGCGGTGGACGGGCTGTTGTGATCGTGGTTCCTCCACAAGGTCCCCGCGGCTGATGCAGCTGCAGCGCAGCCTCCCCGGCGCCATCAGTACGACCGGCCTAATGTGTTCATGGATCGCCGACGTGACACCACCGGCTGATGCTGCCCCAGCAGGGGGGCGCGGCTGCGGCGCGGCCTCGCCGGCACCTTCAGGCCGACCTGCCCGCCAGCGCCACCCTTTGTTTCCCTGGGGTTGGGGCGCCTCGGCCTGCCGTTGAAGACTCCCGCGGCGCTGCTGGACATTGTCCGTCCCCATTAGCCCTCTTGATGACCTTGGGGCAACCAGCGTCGCGGGAAGCGGAAAGGAGGCGACGACGTGCAGCCGGCCAGAGCGGGGGACCACACGTGCAGTCAAGGTGCTGCAGTTCGGAGAGGCCTGGATTGGTTGACAAGCATCGGATGACTGCGGGCCTCCTTCCCCTCCTCCTGCCTATCTTCAACCTATGGCAGGGGAGGCAAGTTTCCGTCGGAGGCCACGGAGCCCATCGAGAGGAGACGGCGACTCGGATCCCGAGAGAGAAGATCCTCAAAATCTCTTGTACCTTTTCTGTAAATACCCTGTATATTTTTGTAATATAACATGTAAATACCAGTTCGTCTTTTTCTTCGCCCGAGGGTCCTGAACGTCGACCCCACTCCTGACTCCACCGCCTTCATGGTGGCTTAGGCATCCCACGGCAATCGACCCCCAGTCGCAACAAGAGACAGTAAACCAGTAACTTACGCCGCTCGTGCTTTCGGAAAGAACGCGACAACAGAAGTTATTTTGGTTCTTTTAATGCGCAACTATTTACGAGGGGCTAATATGTTCCAGTCATCGATGCTGATATTGTCATCAATTTCAGAAAGAAGTGACAATGTCCGAGGTGTCGAAATGGTTTGCACACACACGTGTATATTTCGACTGAAAGTTGAAGTCGCCACTTTCCTGCCTCGGTATGGCCCGCTTCCATTTCTCGCGCTGCTCCTTGTCCGATGGTAAAGAAAACAACGACGCCTTTTCGGTCGTTCCTTTGTAGCCGGAACGGCACCCCGGCACGCAACACGTGTTGGGCATTGTTGTCTTTCAACATTTTAGCTAACTCGAACACATACACAAACCTTATCCACCAGCTTGTCTCGCACCGCGCAAGCGTTTCAGTACGCGAGCAGCCCGAACGATACCCTCTTTGGCGCAGTGGCGCCGCGTCGCGGCAACCTTGAGCAGCGTATGAAGCTCTCCCATAGAGTGACGGCGGAGTTTCGTGACCAGAAAACATTGAAGGACTCTGATAATAGTAAACGTGCTGCCTCCCCCATCTATACACTTGATGACTCTGTCCTGCGCGACATTCCGTCAGCCTCTATCCTCGGTGTTCACCCCATCTCTCGACTTTTCACTTCACATCTCCAACACAGTTGCCAATGGCGCGTCGAACAATGGGCTTCGTGATACGGACATCAAAACCTTCCGGTCCTGGGGCTTTCTGTGCACTTTACACTGCCCTCGTGCTGCAAAGACTTGGATATTGCTCTTTCATATGGAACCCCTATCAGCTTCACCTTAACAATATGCTGGAGAGCGTCCAGCACCGTGCCACCCGAACGCTGTTTACTCGTCTATAGGTTACAGCCGTGACGCCCTTCCGCGATATGAGGCACGATTGGAGCGCCTCAGTTGGCAAACGCTCCAGCACCGGCGCTCGGTTGCCCGTGTGAACTTTCTCTGCCGCTGCCTGGATGGATCCTTCGGAGACGCCTACATCTGTGCTACTGTGCGATGTAACAAGCGAACGGGTCAACCTGAAGCCATTCATGCGAGGACTGTGCACCACCAGAACTCTCTCATTCCAGATAACTCCTCCCCGCTGACCGCGAGGCGTCTATTGTGCTATGCAGAGCCATAGCAAGATTCCTTAGCTAACTTCACCTCCTTGCTCACCTCTCTCCCCCCCTTCCTGGGTGGATGGCTGGCAGGCGCTCCGCGTACGGGTTTGCACCTATCTGCCACGCCTAGCACGTCACCCAGGGTGGTTCCTCTTTCTTTGTAGTTCTCCACCCCCGTTCCCTTCGTTTTTCCCAGTGCAATAAAGATTATTATTATTATTATTATTATTATTATTATTATTATTATTATTATTATTATTATTATTATTATTATTATTCAGTGCATTTGTGTGCGGCTCTGCATTCGTACCACGTTCCATTCTTTCAACAGCAATTTCCCATTTCCTTGATTTCATTTGTGTTTGCGATGCGACGACTCCTCACGTCGTACTTCGATCCCGGCCTGTGTGTAACAGCGACGCTCAAAATCTCCTTAAACGTTTTTCACTGTCTATCGGTCTCGCGTGCACGCTATTCAAAGAACTGGACGACGTGTCAGATGGGAGGAAGTTGTCACTTTATTTTCATCTGCGCTCTTTTGTTGCACATGTGGCAGGACAGGGCAGCGACGAAATCATCTCGACATGTAAAAGGATCAGCACGACCCGAACCGAGAAAAACACGCTAGTATAATAAAAAGAAAGCTGTGTCTCGGCAAGATAAACACAATTTGACATTTTAGAAACACACATGGACGTATCATATATAACAATGCCACGGAAAAAAATGCAGCGAAATAAATCATAAATGCAGTTAGTTATGCGCTTGAGATATAATTTCGTGTACCACATTTGGGATTTTCACGTACAGCCGAACGACCTTGGCTTTCATATGTCTCGCTTTGTTTCACGGCAAATGCACTATTTACATACCTAGAGAAGTTGCCTATAGGCCGTGTTGTGGTCGAGCGTTCCTTTTCATTTTTTTTTTCTTTACCGTCGTACTCATTTCATTGATATAAGTTGCAGACGGAACAGCGCTCCCGTGTACGCAGAAGAAAATCAAAAAGAAAAAAGGAAATTGTACACTTCAAGAGTGGGGCACTGTTGTAACCTGCCTAGTTTAAAACATGAAAAGAGAGGTATACAATGAATACAATGAAATGTGTTCACTTTGCAGAGCGAGAGCCTTCAAGCGGAGGATCTCTGGTACAAAGAAGTGGTGAACGAATAAATATAGTTACATAAGCAGACATTTTCGTGCACGACGAACCCTTTGTCCACAAATGCCTACGAATAGTCTTAAACGCTGTGATAGTGCAAGTGTTAGTCTAAAACAAACGCCAAGGCTGGTCGCAGAGGGACACGCCGACTGAGTTGGCCGGCTTGGCGACGTGATGCAGTTCGTGACAATGGGAATAAGCGCCTCTGTCTCGGTTAACGTTTGCAATTGTAACGAAGCCAGCCTTCGATTAGTTTCTGTTGAAGCAGGATGTGCGTAAAATAAATAATGTCTTCATGAATGCGGGAGTATCGCAGCTGCGTACGTAGTCGAAGCAAACACAGAACCCCTGCCGTTACCACGAAGACGAGGTTGATCGGATGGCACACAGGTAACGTACAGAAACATTTACCGATGCGGCAACATACGCAGCCGCGTTACGAAGTGAATCGATGACAAAGTCTTGCGAATCATTCGTTATGCTGGCTCTGTGTGAATTTGGCACGGACGCGACCTTGCGCGGTGGAATGCGAAAGCACCCGTGTCAGACACATGGCCGCCACGCGTCAATGCGCGCACGTGTTTAGCGCCGTGGACGAATGCTTTCTTGCACCTCGGAGATACGGTTGATTCTTGTTTGATATTGTTTCGAAAGCCGTGAGTTGGCTTTGTTCACGGAATTGACTTCCCTGCGGGAAATTTGACAGTAAAAATAAGCTTTTTTTTTTCGTCATCGTGGTGGTTATCGGGCAACTTACGCCACGTGATGACACCACCGTTCGGTCGCGTTACTTCTGAAAATGCGCGCTAATGGGCTCCCTAATGTCGCATGCTTTTTGCTGTATACCATCCGCGGCGACGGCACGCCCTCGACAAGGTCACTGCCAAAACCATAAAGGGCACACGAGAGACATCAGGCTTTCGCCACAGTGTGGTGCCCTTGCGCAGTAAAGCGACACAAGGAAGCGGCCCGCTGCCCGGAGCTTTGTTTCCGGCATGAACAGAAGAAAAGCGGCAAAAGGAAGCTTCTAACCAAGGCTAGGAGAGTCGCACACACGACGTCCGCTGTGCATCGCAGCTGGCCGATGTACGTGAACCCGTTGTTTCTTCTTTCAGTCGTCCTCAGTGAAATAATCCTTTTCGTCCGGATGAGCGAGACAATGCCGAAAGGCGCTCATACCTAAATATGCGCACTTCTTTCTTTTTTTTTTTTTCTTTCACTCGCGACGCCCATGTCCAACAGCTGCGTCACCATCAGCGAGTCATGGACGGGGTCACATCGAGGGGTTCAGTGGAGGGTTAACTAGCGATTCAGATGACGCTTCTTTGCAGGTGTAAACCCAGCAGGAGATGGACACGTCGTCGCGATCTGCCATGCAGCGCAACCCATCTGGACAGGAACACCTGCATGCGCACGGTAAAGGAAAGCGGCTGAAGAATGAACATGCAGCGCAGCACTCGTCGATGCTATACTGGAACATATATATATATCAGGCCTGGGCAGAGATACCCGAAAAAATATTCCAGAATACAGATACCGAGATACATTTGTAATTGACGTGGCGGGATATTTCAGATATACTTTTGCAAAAACACGAAAAAAGTATTCCGGAATACAGATACAGCAATACTGATACTCAAATACTTTTTTTTTCTATGTCGGAGATGTTCATACTACGTAAATACATTGATTAAGTGCAGCATAATATTTAAGATGCTGCAACGCAATTGCAATGTTGCAGCGCAACTTGCAATTTCCTCCTTATTTTGTCACAGTACTCTGAGTACCATTAAGGCATTACAAATGAGGATTACACTGTACATAAGTGTTAATAACGACATATGTACAGATATAAGGTACAATAAGAAACTATACATATTACAGCAACACACATTCTACACCGAAATCGACATACTTGGCAGCAACAGTATTATCTATGCTAGAAATAGCATAGTAGGACAGACTGCTGGGCTAGTTGGTTATGCATCGCGGAATGATCAACTTAGCGCGAAAACACACGGACACGAGAAGATCAACTTAGCGCCCGTCCTGTCTGTTTCGTTTCTTCTCGTGTCCGTGTGTTTTCGCGCTAAGTTGATCATTCCGCGAGAAATAGCATAGCTCAAGCGAAGCGCTGGAATCACTAAGGAACGATTAATTTAGTTGTGGCTAGAGTGACTGGAAAAAAAAATTTTTTTTCTGCGGATTTCGCAGTAAGGGCCGTTCCACGCGCTATCCGCACACCCGTCCCGCACGTGACGGGACACCCGCCGCACGCAAAGCGAGGGTTAAAAGAGCGGAACAGCAGCGGAACGGCACCAAATTTCCGCGTGGAAACGCGTCACTGGAAACACGTCTCAGCTTCTAGAACACTTTATCTCAGCTGATTCCCGGGGAAAAAAAAAAAAAAAAGGAGAAGAAGAAGTAACGAGATACCCATGTCCTGCAGAGTATCGCGATTCGCCAATACATTGTAAAAATATTTCAGTACCGAGAGATACAAATACATTTTTCAAATGTATCTCGATACATCGATACAGCAATACAGATACTCAAAGGTATCTCTGAAATACTATCGCGATACTCCTGTACCGGGATAATATATATATATATATATATATATATATATATATATATATATATATATATATATATATATATATATATATATATATATATATATATCAGTATGAGACGTGGCACTTCAGTAATAATTCATTTATTGCTCGACCGAAACGTCGACGAATAAATGAAATATTATTGAGGTGCTACGTCTCATACTTACATTCATGCGACAGCCGAAGCTGCCTACTTCGGCAAACTTTATATATATATATATATATATATATATATATATATATATATATATATATATATATATATATATATATATATGCGTTCCATTTATATTTATGCATGCTCAGAATTAAAAAAAGAACCTGGGTGACATGATAAATGAGTAGAAAAACCAAACAATTGTGTGACCATGCATTATCTGGTACTGAATCCCGATCACTGGGGGCCATAATGACGACGGCATATGCTCGATTGTCTGCCATTAATTCAATATTATAGACGTTATATGGCATAGCTAACTATTTCAAGAGGCCCAGCAAAAAATGTGACGAAACGGAGGAGTATCACGTGACAGAAACATCGCATGGACATCACATGACATAGCGCAGCCTGGTCATGAATCGCGTGGACTACCACATCTGTGCGACAATTTACCGTCTTCCCGTTTTTTCTATTGGGAATTAATGCAACTCTGTATCAGGTGACGAATCGGTGACGATAACCCATATCGGGCTCCTGTCGTCACCGATTTGGTAGTCCACGTGTTGTTGCCATTACGTGAAACGCTGTTTTGTTCCTTCACCACCTATTTTGGTCGGATTTTCCTTAGCCTTAGCCGTGGCATATAAATTCTGTAATAGACTAAATTACCGGGGAAGGAATCTCGTCATTATGGTCTCCGGTGAGTGGCATTCAGCACCGGATAATAAAATATTGCGCATTATCTCCCTGTCTCCACTCGTCTAAACTCAGTCTATTCACATTCGAGGGCAGAAAGAGGTTCAAAGTTAGGAGGTACCGCTCGTGCACGCGTAGCTACTTTGCGAAAACGTTTTGTTCACATAGTATGCAATTCGTGCATTTACTGTAGCGAATTTTACTGCCCTCGCGGATACGCTTTACTAGCCAGCAGCTATAGCAGAGCTCGTAAATGCTGCGGTTACTAAACAGGAAGGCCCTCTCAGTGTTTCTAACTAGGTAACTACTAATCCACTTCTATGTTGCAATATGCTTAGAAGGTGGTTCCACCCGAGTAGCTACAGCAGAATCTTGCGGTTACAATGATAACCTTTTTATTATGTTCGAATAACAGCTTTTTGCTATGTCGTGACACGCGTGCATGCGATGAGTAAGGGGCATAGGAATCTGGGCATACAATACACGGACCACTTGTCTAAATTCATGGCTGCTCAGCGGTACAATGTGTGCTACCCCGAACTACGGCATATTTAGCTTTGAGGATGATGTAAAACTGATGTCGCGGAGAAGTCTCCATGTCCTGTGCGCGCGTGCGCCAGTTCTCATCTATCGTTTGTTGATGCCGGTGTACTGCCACCGTAACGCGTAATAGTGTCGTGCATCTACCATATTAATTGCATCGTGTAATCAGAGAGTTTCAACTGCGTAATAAAACAATAACATATACGTTTGTTTGTTTGTTTGTTTGTTTGTTTGTTTGTTGTTTGTTTGTTTGTAATAGAAACGGCATGATATGACAACTTCAAACGGTGCACATGGACCAAATTGGCGCACATGTACTGTTCGGTAATTTTAGTTTGCCAGCATTAGCGACCGTACTAACACGGTAGTGCATATCACTATGAACGTTTACTAAGAACTATACTTAGTACTTTCAACGAACTAAAAGCGCGAGTTTGAGTAAGCACTGCTTAGCAGGTGGTGAATATCACTGCCCAGCATTTTACCGCCTGTATTTAAAACCTTTTGTGACAAGTAAAGTGTTAGTACTTAGGTAGTGAATATACTTGCCAACCTATTTTGTAAAAGGGTCATGCAAATAGCCCTCTGGGAAGTCCGCATAGGCGGCGGTTTAGAAAAGTTGGCCACGGAATGGTATACACCGAAGAGAGAGGAACACGGCGTGACAATTGGGCTAATCTGGCAATGGCGCCACACAATTAAGACGAAACACGTCATAATTTTGTGGCGCCGTTTCACTATAAAGGCGAATGCTGCCAAGGTTCAGTGTTGGACGAGCTGCATGGTCACGGCAGTATATTCAATGTTTCCGGCGCACACGACGACCGTGCGATCTTTGCTTTAGGTCGTGAACAGCATCGAACCGCTCGCGGTTCCTCGTTCACCCTTGCGCACATAGACATGTGGATTGGGATAACATCGCCGTTTTGAGAAAATTCCTTTTATTTAGGGCTGACCAGTGTATAGGGAGACCACAACAAATCGTCCAAATGCACCATGCGCTTCGGTAAACTTGAACTTGGTTTATATCTTTTTATTCGTTTTTATTTTAACGTTGAAATTCCAACTTATTGCTCACCGGAAACTGTTCTTCAAATTTAAGCTGCTCTGTGAGCCCTCTCGCAGCCATTTCAAGATATGCGCATCACAGAACCCTTTCAAGCATCCGTCACACAGTCCCCCAAACAAAATAGAAAGAGAGCCAGTCAGTCACGCTTACAATACCACAAGTATTTAGCAGCTTTAAAGGGGCCCTCAACACTTTTTTTAACATTAGCCTGAAAATGGTGCAGTCGAGAGGGCTCTTGTGAGCACGTGAGCCAAACATTAGTGAGCTGCGCGCACCACAGAATTCGCCAGTCTGGTTTCAAACACTCTTCTTTCAACATATCACAAGGAACACTGACTTGGTCGCTTCAAGTAGAACTAAGCATGGGTGTCCACAATCGTGAAGATGTCCTCGGTATAAGGCATTTATCTGTTCGTGTTGAAGTCATACAAACGAAGACGGTGAGCGTGCACCTCTCTTTCAGAGTAACAAATAGAAGTTTAGTCTACACAATTGTGAGGTCGTTTGCTGAGAGTCAGGCGATTTCCTGCCGTGACCGAATAGCGAGCTGCCTCGTGCATGCATGCGTGCAGCGCACTGACGTTTGGTTCACGTGTTCACAGGGACCACCTGCAAGACCGAATGGCAGACTCTGTCCAAAAAGTGTTGTAGGGCCCCGTTAAGAAGCTGAGCTAGTGCATTCACAGGCACCGGTCACATATACCCGCGCCCGTGCATGAATGAATGAACGTGGTGCGATTAAATCTCGCGCCATTAGCAGATGCGTATAGTGAAGCATTCGCACTCACACTTGCAGATAGTGGAGGAAGTTCCTCTCGATGGGTTGGTACATGAACCAGCCGCATGGCGAGGGTGGCCTGCACACCGTCATGTTGTTGCCGTTGTTGTGGTAGTAGTTGTAACTCAGCAAGTTCGTCTGCACACACGACCACAAACGTTGTTTAAGCTGAAGGAGCACGCCCCAACGACGCAGCGTTTTGCCACTTTGCCTTCACAAGATTAGGAAAAAAAAATAATCTTAAATAGTTTAGAAAAGACTGTGCTCGGCAGGGGCAAACAGAATCATTTATTGCCCATACAAAAAAAAAAAAAAAGGAAAGGTGCCTTGCAGGAGTGGACACAGTTTGGAAAAAGCGAAGCAGTACCTGGTCTGTCTACAGCCGGCCGAATTTTCTTTTTTCCGCGCTTCAAATTTGTGCCGAAATAGGCGAAAAAAAAAAAAATGACGAAATGCCAACCTTACACTCGCGCGTGTGACAGCTCGAAAGGCATTTCAAAAGAACTGAGAGTGTAGCCCTGTTTTCTGCAGGAGTGGCGATGCGACGAGTGTTGGCTGGAGCCCACAAAGATGCCATGTCAATTTTTCGAGCCAATCAGGCACAAGGACAGGGCACGCGCTGTACAGTTAATCGCCACCCGGGCGCGCTGCTGCCGCCGCGGGTGCGCGTCTCGCTTCCCATCTTGACCTCCTGACGAAAAAGCTATTCGTTTAGCGTGATGTTTTCGAATGCAGGGCAAGATGTGGTGTCGGGATTTGTTCACATATGATAATAATTCATTGTGTAGAGAAATAATTTGTCCCAATGAACTTATTGCCGACAACAACAGTCCATCAGCGTGCGCTCCGATCGCTCATGGACGAAACACCGTTGGTCTCTCGCTGCACTTTCCTAAATTAGCTTGACCCGAGGCCTGGACACACGACATATATATAGAATTCACAGCATATATTCGGCAATCTGACCGGCACTAATACTACTGGGACGAAACTACGAAATCATATTTATTTATTTATTTATTTATTTATTTTATTTATTTATTTATTTATTTATTTATTTATTTATTTATTTATTTAAAACTGGCATTAGCTGAATACCGGACGCTTTCTATTCATTCCTATTCCTATATGTCGCAAAAAACATAGTGGCAAATCATAGAACCAACGGTAGCCTGAATTTCTGATTTCTGTGAGAATTGAGTTACGTCAAAAGGCGGCGTCTGCTTAAACAGCGAGATCTTCGGTGTAAGACTTTGTGCTCTGAATTCGGCTGTCCTTTGGCCTTGAGTATAACTACAGCAATAAAAGCGGCCGCAGAAATTGCTGTGATGCTATTTAATACATGTAGCTTGCGAGCAAGCTCATTATTACGTAACAGAAAACAGTTATCTGCGTCTGTATTCGTTTCTCCTTTTTTCTTTTTTCAGGGCATCCGCTCGTGATACGAGTCTCATCATTATTCAGCGAAAATCCACTCGGCCGTGGACGACGCAGAAAGCTAAAAAGAAAAGCACGCAGCTTAGGTCGCGCAAGGCCAGATCACACCGAATCTGGCCGATAGTCTGCTGATCGTGGCTATAACGTCGCGGGACTCGACTAAGTGTTATCTCGATTCTACCCGGGCTAGGCCTATAGGTAGATCCTTTGGAGAACACTGTATAACTTAGTAGAACTTGACTATACTTACTATACTTTGAGGGAATGTTGATATCCCCTGGTAGGTATTTATTGCGTGGCGCTCGCGTTTCCTCAAAGCTCCTCTAAGGTGCCTTTCCCACGGGGCACGAGCCGTGACGTCATGGTCATGCTCGCCGCTGCGCTGGGGACGGTGCACGTGTTCCCGCGGTGGCGCCACCTGGCGGCGAGGATTCGCGGGACCGCGGATGGGGAACGATCCTCGCTCTCGGAACGCCGTCGCGTGCTGTTGGCGACGGGCTTCGCTGGTACGATTCCGCAGACGCTCTTTTCCGTTCCCCGATTGCACCTCTGTTCGCGCGAGCAACATAGGCCTGGTCTTCTGGCATGGGCGAACACTACTCGCTAGGTATCCTGTTGCGCTGAGTCGAACATCGTCAATTCTGTGTGGTGTGTTACATTAGCATGCCTGGTTTGTATAGTTCGGCTAGCGTGCTTACTGTGTGTAGAAGGTGCAAATAAATGCCCCTTTTTGTTGGTTTGCACTGCGGTGGACTGCGTCATTTGTTCCTCGAGCGTGGAAGACCGCTTTTCGACCCTTCACTATACTGCTAAGGTATACCGAATTCTACGAAGCATCTACCCGCGGCCCCTGTCGAATCGAGATAACACTTAGTCGAGTCCTACCCCCGGCGACGTTATCGCCACGATCAGTAGATAATCGGCCAGCTTCGTTGTGATCTGGCCTTGCGCGACCTGGTGCAAGCTGCATGTTTCTTTTTTTCTTTCTTCTGCTTGAACATGTGCGCCCGCCACCTGCAGTTTTGCCAGAGTGGGCTGATGCCATGCGCACAAGGGAAGAAAGGAGCGCGCGTGCGAACGCCGCACATTGTGCATTGCACGTACAAGAAGCGCGTGTAGCAACGGGCCGAGGTGCGCAAAAGAAGGAACGCGTGTGCGAACGCCGCACAGAGGGCATTGCACTCTTAGGGGGACCTTAACTAATGATGATTTCGTGATACGGACGCACAATTATGAGAGGCTGAAATGCTTTGCATTTAAAGGAAAGAAGAGCTCCGCAGTGGCCATGTGTCCCGACACGAGACTTCGCAACGTTTCCAAAGAAATGTCATCGAAATTTGATGTCGCGGTGTCAACGTAACATCTGCCCACGAAATGTTCACCGAGCCAGAACCCATGCTGTTCAGCACACGCCGAAAACTGCACCCAAACATGAACGCGGAAAACCGCCGTTGGTCTTGAACAGCTGATTCTGTTTAGAGAGAGAAAGGAATAAATAGAAAGAAAGAAGGAAGGATAATCTCGGTGTCTGTAGTGCAGGGAAAGGACCGCGTACATACAGAAGAAAATGGACATCTCCTCGATATCATGAGGAACCGCACCACCTCTCGCGACGCCGGTGCTGGAGGCAAGAGTACGCGTCTGCGAACACGTGACCACCGGTGAGTTTACCGATTTAGCCGCGGATATTTCCGGGTCACTGGTCTGTAGCTCACGCAAACGTTAGCGAAGCGCTACTCGTTGTGGAGAGCCCTCGCCTTCCCTGCTGACAACAGTGCGCTGATAAGCGAGCCAGCCGCGATCACGTCGCTGGCTGCCAAGAAAAAACGCCAGGTATGGCAACACATATAAGCTACCCCAGCACTCCGATGGTTCCGTTGACGTAGTGCTACATAACATGGTGCCCGACATATTGAAACACACAGTGTTACAACTTACAAGTGACGGCGTATATGGCGTCTTGATCGATACATGTTGTCGCTTTAAAAAAAACAAAAAAAATTGACGGCAGATCCACGAGGTGAATGATGATGAGATTGGGCGAAGCTCCTGGAAGTAATCATCGGTTAAACCGTGAAATTTCTTCCGTTAATTCGCCCGATAAAATTGACGTGAAACGATTGATTAAATGTTTTATCAAACTTTTATTGCTGGTTTCCGTTGTCCTTTCATTATGACCGCTTTGTGGTCGGTGAAATGTAAGCTAAGTGGTTCTTGCACTGGTTGCAGATGAAAGTTGGCAAACACGATGTCGATGCAGGTGCCTCTGATGGTGATTGGGTTGGGGTTTTCAAAGGAGATGCCTCGCGGGCTCTCACTTCAGGGTCCTGTCTGCGAGCGCGCGCCGCCGCTGCCCTGCGCGCCCGCCTTTCGGCATCCTTATCCATACGAGCATCGTCAACTACAAACCTGTAACGCGATATGGTTTTGAATATAAAACCATTGCTTGAGAAAACACCTGGCGTCTTTCGTTAAGCAGCTGGCGTCTTTTCGTTTTGCTTTAGAAACATCTGGCGTCTTTTCGTTTTGCTTTTAGAAAACATCTGGCGTCTTTCGTTGGTTTATTTCATCAATCAACGGCGTTGTGAACAAAATTTTTATTGTTTAATCACGCACAGGAGAAATCTCACCAGGCACTACCTTGGAGGTAAACAATGGCTGCTAATGGGAATGAGAGACAGAAGAAGTCGGCTTTTAGCTAACACTTCTACTTCTACTAACGTTTCCTACTGGAACATGCCAATGGCTGCTAATGGGGAATGATAGACAGAAGAATTCGGCTTTTAGTTAACGCGCACGCTGCGAATTTTTTATTGTTCAACAACGCACAGGAGAAATCTCCCACCGGCACCACCTTGGAGGTCAAAGCGTAAGACTGGTTACGCACTACGACGAGGGACGAACGGGTGCCGCCTTAAGGAGCTTCGCCCCTGAAAGCACAGGCATCGAGCCGATTCCCATGTGAACAAACGAGCTCATTGCTATCTGAACGGACAGGGGCGTTCGCTGCAGGAAAAAAAAAAGGAACGCTGGATACCTCGCATAGAAGCGAGCACGGACAGAGGACGAATTCTTTTAACAGTGAAGCTATTTAAGCCGACGAAAGGCGCCGGATCATTCGCCGGTATCATCATCATCATCATCATTATGAAATGTTCATGAAATAAGCGAGCCTGCGCGTCTTCTATGAAATACCCAATGACGCGCGCACGCCTTTTCGTGCGCTCATGCCTTCAGCCCACTACTAAAGGCGGAGGTGTTTCGTACCAGCGCCGCAGCTTTGCCTTCGCCGCGCGGAGTCTCGCCGCGTCTGCGTTTGCAGAGGTGATATCACCGCGTCGATCCGATCGATCCTCGTAATATAAGCTCCACGTCGCCGGCGCGGAATGGCCCGCTTCTTCGCGCCAAGCACGTGAAGATGGGGCGACCGAACAAGTGCGTCATTCCCGAAGGGAGTGCGAGAGCTGCCGCGTCGCTACTCGAGAAGCGTCTGAGACGACTTCGATGATTGATGATGATTGTGGTTTGCTTAGGAAAGGACGGTAATTTCTGCCGCACATGTAGGGAGCACGGCTAAGCGTCCGTGGAGGTGAGGGAAAAAGGAGTGAAAGAGACAGGGAGGAGAGAAAGGCCGTAGTGGAGGGCTCGGGAAAATTAGACCATTTAACGTGCGCTGACAACGCACAGTATACGGGCGTCTGGTATTTTCGCCTCCATCGAAAATGCGACGGCCGCGGCCGGGATCGAACCCGCGTTTTTTGGGTGGCAGCCGAGAGACGACTTCGGACCAACGCCCAGTATCGCGCCGGCGATGCGCAGCTCCGGAGTTACGAGGAAGAAAAAAATAAATAAGAAAAACCGTTGCAGAGGTGTACACAGAACCATACTGGCCTGCGAGCCGCACCACCGGACGGGTACGAAGGGGATGACTGGCATTGGAAAAAAAAAAGAAAGAAAAACGCACGTAAATTAGAGGCAAGGCCGGTAAGCACAGGATTGCACGGTTTGTTCTGTTGCTTTCTTCTTGCATTTTACGCCACTTGCTGGCTAACTACACTCGCTTTTTCTGTGTATGTTTTTTTTTTCTTACGGAGAGCGCACATGTAGTGACTTCCATTGCAGCAGTTGCCACGAAGCTCTGTCTATCCACTTCCGCGCCACGATGGTCTGCTATATGGCAGTCTGCTGCTGATGTCGCGTGATCGAATCCCGGCCACGGCGGCTTCATTTCGAAGGAGGGGAAACGCTGAGGCCCGTGTGCAGTGCGATGTCACATTAAAGTACCGTCGAAATTTCCGGCGCCTTCCACGACGGCGTATCTGTAACCGCATCATGGTTTCGGGGCATCAGACTCAGAAATCAATGTTTCTCAACACTGCGAAATCTCCATGCGTAATAATAATAATAATTGTAATAATAATCATCATCACGGCACGCGTTTTGTAATGGCTTCAATACTCTACAGAGATGTATATAATTCGCTAAAGCGTACAAAATGTATCGCTGTGAAGGGAAACAAAAATTCGTGAAACCGCGTACTGGAAGTTATTATCCATTATATTTTGATGACGCCTCCGAGATACCAGAGTGACAACGGGGCACGAGAGCGTAGATGCCGGACCGTTGTCAAGTTTCACTTCCCTTTTCATCTATGGGGGACCTGGAGATCCTGCTCAGTTGCCTACACATTGGAAAGGCGCGCGGTGCCAGTTGTAAGGAATGTGCAGCGAACTTCTGAAAAGCCCCCTGCGCTGCTGTCTAACGAACGAAGATGGAATTTTTGGGGGCACCTGAATGCATTATAAACGAAAGCACCTTGGAATTATGGCGTCGAGCGACTGCGATTTGCGATGCTACGTGATCTCTGCTGGGATTTTTAGATGCAGAAACCGTTATGAACGCTTGAATCTGGCTGCCAGGTCCGCGCGGCTTGCTTTAGATTAGAATATTCTCATATACTCTCCTGGTAACTCCATGTGCTGGAATTAACTGTTTTTGCATGGTGGATGTTCTCGTCCATATATATATATATATATATATATATATATATATATATATATATATATATATATATATATATATATATATATATATATATATGTATATATCATCAGCCTGTTTAGGTCCACTGCAGGACGAAGGCCTCACCCAACGATTTCCAATCCACCCTATCCTGAGCGAGTTGGTTCCACTTTATGCCCGCAAACTTTTTAATTTCATCGCTTCATCTAACCTTTTGCCTGCCTCTGTTGCGTTTTCCCTCTCTTGGTATCCATTCCGTTGCTCTTACTGTCCATCTGTTATCTTTCCTCCTCATGACATGTCCTGCCCAGGTCCACTTCTTTCTTTTAATTGATATAATAATATCGGCTATTCCTGTCTGTTCTCTGATCCATTCCGCTCGTTTTTTATCTCTTAGCGTTACCCCCAACATTTTTCTTTCCATTGCACGTTGCGTGCTCCTTAGCTTCATCTCTAGTTTTGTCGTTATCCTCCACGTTTCTGCACCGTACGTTAGTACTGGGAGAATGCAGTGATTGAATGCTTTTCGCTTTAGTGAGAGCGGTAAGTTTCCAGTCATGATTTCGTAATGCCTTCCGAATGCGCTCCAGCCCAACCTTATTCTACGGAGAATTTCTTTTTCATGGTTAGGAGTTCCTGTTATTAATTGTCCCAGGTATACGTATTCGTTTACACATTGTAAGGGTTCATTGTTGATTTTAAATTCCTGTTCCTTGGCTAGGCTATTGAGCATAACTTTGGTCTTTTGCCTATTCATTCTTAATCCAATTTTAATACTTTCCCTGTTTAGGTCATCAATCATGTTTTGTAGTTCGTCTCCATCATTGCTAAAGAGCACAATGTCGTCTGCGAATCTTAAATTGCTGAGATATTCTCCGTCTATTCGAATTTCCTTGTCTTCCCAGTCTAGACGTTTAAAGATTTCCTCTAAACATGCAGTGAATAGCATCGGGGATATCGTATCTCCCTGTCTCACACCTTTCCTGATCAGGATTTCTCTGCTTCTCTCATGTAGGAGTAGTGTGGCTGTGCAATCTTTGTATATGTTGTTTATGGTTTTCACGTATACGCCAGGTACCCCTTGTCGATGTAGAGCTTCTAGAACTGCTTGTATTTCTATGAAGTCAAATGCTCTCTCGTAGTCGATAAATGCCATATAAAGAGGTTTGTTATATTCCGCGTACTTCTCAATTACTAGGTTGATAGCGTGGCTGTGGTCCATTGTCGAGTAACCTTTCCTAAAACCAGCTCGTTCTCTCGGTTGGTTAAAGTCGAGTGTTTCTCGTATCCTCGTAGAAATTACTTTTGTAAATAGCTTGTATATTACTGGGAGTAGGCTAATTGGTCTGTAATTCTTTAACTCCTTTATGTCACCTTTCTTGTGGATAAGGATTATATTCGCATTTTTCCAACTGCGTGGTATACTGCATGTCTTGACACATTTCGTGAAGAGCGATGCAAGTTTTTCAAGTACAATATCTCCTCCGTCTTTAATCAAGTCGGCTGTTATACCATCTTCACCAGCTGCTTTACCGCGGGACATGCCTTTGACAGCTTTTTTGACTTCGTCAGTGGTTATACATGGAATTTCAGTGTCATCCTCAGATTCTGTTTCTATTAAGGTTGTATGGTCTGTCTGAGATGTACAGTTCAGGGTAGAAATCTTCTGCTACTTTTATTATTTCGTTGAAACTGTTGATAACGTTACCTTGTTTATCTTTTAGCGCATGCATTTTGTTTTGCCCTAAGTGCAGTTTCTTTTTGACCGTTTTAATGCTGGTGCCTTTCTCTACAGCTTTCTCTATTTCTCTCGTGTTAAAGTTTCTTACACTGATCAATTTCGATAGTTCTGCGAATTCAATCTTATCTTTTGGCGAAGTTACTTTCATTTGTTGGCGTTTTTTTATTAAGTCCTTGGTAGATTGGGACAACTTACTTGTTGTTTGCTTAGTTGTTTTACCCCCGACTTCTATCGCTGTTTCAAGGATTGTTTTCGTTATGGTTTTGTTCATTTCTTCTACATCGTCATACATACGCTGAGAAACTTTGCGCCGCACAGGGTAGGCAGCCGGTCTGAGCACTGGCTGACCTTCCGTTTGTTCCTGTCTTCCCCTTGTGAAGCTTACTGAAGCAGGTCCGCCATTACGAAATACTTACCGGGCTCTTGTCAGTGCCTGCACTTTCACTATGAACGATATATGCTACAGCAGCAACCTCTGTAAACGTAGAGTACGACTGAGGAAACAAAATCAGTTCCTGTGCAATACGAGTAAACAGCGGAGCTGGCAAGCAAGAGCCACTACGTTGCGGATTCAGTCCTTTCTTCTTCTTTCGTCTTTATTTCCTTCTCTTAATATATTCTACTCTATCCTCATCATTACTTCTCTTTCCTACCGCTAGCTGTACCTATACCGTACATGGCTATGATTTACCCGCTCACCTCCTCATTTTTCTCCACGCTCTCATATCACCTCTCCCCACCCTCATTTCTCCTTCCCACCACGTACTTTTGCTATACTGTACTATGCATGGATGTGCTATGCTAAGAGCTGATTGGTGGCGCATACCCATTTTCTGTGGCCCGTAACCTTCTCCTTTCATTCCTCCTCACTCCTCTTTCCCAACCCGTTGCTTACACTGTACTGTGCATGGCTATGCTATGTTAGGAGCTGCTCGGCACGCGCCTGCCTTATGTGCCGCGCAGCTGCCTTTATGAAGTGTGGGTCACAAGGCAAGAGCGCAAGAGAAGTGCAAATGCCGCACATTGGGCATGTACATAGAAGTGCGAGCGCACTTATTCCATGACGGTGATAGTATTGTGTCAACGGCCTTGCCTCCAGCTTAAACAGCCGCACTGTTAAAAATTAAATAAGAAAGACAGAAGCCACCTGGGCCGTTCATTTTCGTAGAATCGGCACCGTGGTGGCTCCAGAGCACGTGCCTGACTAAAGTTACTGCCAGTGACTTTATGCTTGACTGACGCTCAATCCAGACCCAAGAGTGTTCTTTCCTGCAGGCCAAAGCAGACGTGCACATCGCCGTGCAGTTGAAATGTGGCTGTTGTGCCTCTTCGTGAAGGGCTCGAAGTGTGTTGCCGCCGTGTGATTGGAGCAAAAACGATTCAGTGCCATGTCTCGAGTCAGATTTCGGTCTGAGGCCTGCGGACGACAGTTTTGTCACGTGCAGGACTCGTGGAACGGTGTGCGCGCCTCTCCGTGTTCACCAAGCTTGCCTGCTCGTCGTCTCTCATCGTGTCAGAATTGCAGAGCACCATATGACTGCGAAGCCCCAAATTCGGTCACTGACTGGTCGCGAAGCAGAGACGCAGCAATCTTCAGTTTCCGGAGCGATGACTCGGCAAGGGTTTTGGTCCTGGCTTGTTAGCTACGCGTTGGAGCGCATGCCACTCAGCTCAGCTTAAGTGAGCTTTTGTGCAGACCGAGGACCGTGGATAAGCGTTTCGGTCAGCCCGAAAAAGGCTTCTTGTTATAAGCTTGTTTTCCACTTCACTGGTCCGTTTAGGGTCAGCGGGAGAACTTGTTCATTTCGAGACCTTGGCGTCAGCGGCGTGCATTTCGCAAGTGGCATGATTAAAGAGCTGCGACCACGGGAGCAACGCACGCCGTTTCTTGGCGAGGTTGTGCGATTCAACGCGGGTTGCGCAAACGGAAGCCGCTCGTGGTGTGTATTTCGGCTTCGCGCGCTCCGTGTCCACGACCTCGCCGCGTGCCAGCCATGTTTCCTTTTCTTCTCGCTCGCCGCATTCCAAGCTCAACGACTTGACGCACCCGGAGATAAGGATCCCCCACTGTCTGCTACACTTCGTGAGTCGCGCCCTCTTCTCGGCGCAACGCCTGTCACACAAGCTCTTGCTTGGCTCGCTTGTTACCGTTCCGCTGGCGTATACAGGCCAGCGCGGTGCCAAAGAAAGCGCGCGACCGCGTCGCCGCTGTCCCCGACAATGCAAATAAAGTGAATTGTCGAACGGAAGGTTCTCGACCTAGCGCCCTCTTCGCTATACTGCAAGGAACGCGTCTTTCCTCCGTTAAACTAAACGAGCAAAGCAAGACGTCGTCAAGTGAGAGCTATGCGAGGGACTGAGCTATAATTAGCTCGGCAACGCTGCGCTTCCACGCGTGCCCGTGACACACTTGATAAAGATAAATGAATCGTAACGTAGATCAGATAACCAGCCTGCGAAACAGCACCACTCGTCTCGAGCACTGCGCACCGTCCCTTTGTAAGTCATGCTGCTGACGTCAATATTAGCGTCGGCTTCCTATAGTCGGCCACATAGGAAACCAAAGGCTCTAGTTAAGCAGAATGCATACATACATACATACATACATACATACATACATACATACATACATACAAAAAGGACAGAAAGTTGAGCGAGTTGGTAACAGTCCATAATCAAAAGAAGAGGCGTGCAGGACACGTACACAAGGAGAGCAGTGAACAACACGAACGCCGACTAACAACTGATGCACAGCACAGAGCCGAAAAAGAAAGAAGACACACAGCTTATCTGCGCATGCTCGGAATGGTAGCGCCACCTGTCAATCGGTTACACGTGCCGGTCTTCGCGATAGACAACTCCTAAGGCTTTCTATCTCCTCTGTGTTTAAGCTAATCGACGGCTGACTCACGCATGCACTTCCACTAATACTGATATGCCAGGCCTCAACCAATAAACGCGTATCTTCGTTCTTATGCCTGTACAGGATCTCGGTTTTGTCTAACTCGGGCATGCAGCTACAGACCTGGCAGTGCAAGGATAGATTGGACGGCGTCCCACCTGATCTCAGAGGGAAAATTTACAGCGCAAACACAAAGACACACCACAGGAAGGAAATGACACTCACAAGCGCTGACTATCAACTGATTTAATACTGCTGTTGTCAATGCATATATACTTTCAAGGCAGCCCCACCGCACATGCGCCACAACAAAAACCAAAGTGATAAGGTGAAAATGTGATAAGGTGAAAAGGTGAAAAGGTGAAATTTTCACCTTATCACTTTGGTTTTTGTTGTGGCGCATGTGCGGTGGGGCTGCCTTGAAAGTATATATGCATTGACAACAGCAGTATTAAATCAGTTGATAGTCAGCGCTTGTGAGTGTCATTTCCTTCCTGTGGTGTGTCTGTGTTTGCGCTGTAAATTTTCCCTCTGAGATCATGTACCAACTAGGCCCGAATGAAGTTTTACTGAAGTCCCACCTGATAGCGACCTTCTGTGTTCAATTAATCTTTGATTAATACAACGCGCAGTTTGCCCTACATAAAAACGTCCGCAGCTAAAAGGAATCTTATAAACTACACCCATGCGACAGTCGGTGAAATTGTTCTTGGCTAGGTGCTTAACCGGACAGATATCCGTTCGCTTCTTACCTTCCATCTGCTCATTTCTTCTATGCACTGCAGCACAAACCCTTCCCAACTTATTGGGAGCCGTAAACACCACATTAACCCCATATTTACTTCCCACTTTCTTAAGCCTGTGCGAAACTGCGTGGATATACGGAATACTCACGACCTTTTTCTTGTTAATGTTACTCTCTGCTACAGCTTTTGTTCCGGTCGAAATCGACCTCTTAAGACGCTCAGCTACTGTGGCTATAGCTAGTCTAGGGTAACCTGCATCTAAGGTTAAGTAGTAAAAAACGGAATAGCCTTGTCCTGTTTAAAGTCAGCCCTATCGAAGTCGTGCGTGCACCGTTTGACCATTAGCTTTAATGCGCAGGTCGAGCGCCTCTTAGATGCAGGTTACCCTAGACTAGCCATAGCCACAGTAGCTGAGCGTCTTAAGAAGTCGATTTCGACCGGAGCAAAAGCTGTAGCAGAGAGTAACATTAACAAGAAAAAGGTCGTGAGTATTCCGTATATCCACGCAGTTTCGCACAGGCTTAAGAAAGTGGGAAGTAAATATGGGGTTAATGTGGTGTTTACGGCTTCCAATAAGTTAGGAAGGGTTTGTGCTGCAGTGCATAGAAGAAATGAGCAGATGGAAGGTAAGAAGCGAACGGATATCTGTCCGGTTAAGCACCTAGCCAAGAACAATTTCACCGCCTGTCGCATGGGTGTAGTTTATAAGATTCCTTTTAGCTGCGGACGTTTTTATGTAGGGCAAACTGCGCGTTGTATTAATCAAAGATTAATTGAACACAGAAGGTCGCTATCAGGTGGGACGCCGTCCAATCTATCCTTGCACTGCCAGGTCTGTAGCTGCATGCCCGAGTTAGACAAAACCGAGATCCTGTACAGGCATAAGAACGAAGATACGCGTTTATTGGTTGAGGCCTGGCATATCAGTATTAGTGGAAGTGCATGCGTGAGCCAGCCGTCGATTAGCTTAAACAGAGAGGAGATAGAAAGCCTTAGGAGTTGTCTATCGCGAAGACCGGCACGTGTAACCGATTGACAGGTGGCGCTACCATTCCGAGCATGTGCAGATAAGCTGTGTGTCTTCTTTCTTTTTCGCCTCTGTGCTGTGCATCAGTTGTTAGTCGGCGTTCGTGTTGTTCACTGCTCTCCTTGTGTCCGTGTCTTGCACGCCTCTTCTTTTGATTACATACATACATACATACATACATACATACATACATACATACATACATACATACATACATACATACATACATACATACATACATACATACCTGAAAGTGCATGGAGCATTCTATAGGAGTGCCAACCCAAAACTTTGTGATGCTTAAGAAGTAAACAGATCAAGGACCATGGTCAAAAGAAGACTACGTTACGAAAGTTTGGAACGGAAGAACACAACGTTCACTGAAAGTTCGTGGGAACAACATGCATGGAAAGAAACATGCAGGGAGCCTCCAGCACACCTAGCGTATAAGGTGGGCCTGGAAGCCGACTTCGACACGGGCAAGATTTTATGAGGTCTAAGTAGAAACTCCGGTATATCACTGCGGACTCTTTCACATCCCTTTATTCGTTTCCTTTTTTTTTTCTCCTGGTGCTGTTCGGCACACGGGGAGGACATCTAAAAGATGTCCTCCCGACTGGGGAGGACATCTAAAGGCGTGGGTGTCGAAAGTTCGTGAGAAACAGCGCGAGTGAAAATCGCGATAAAGAACGAAACTCGCGCGAGCTCGTTCGAGTGTGCATGCTCATCTCTCCGTTTTGATGCGATAACCGCGGTTCGGGTTGTTGTACTATCGATTTGGAAACAGAGTCCGTTAACTTGTGGACCTGTGTGCCACGTGACGCTGAGTCGTTCTTGCCGACAGCATTGGTACGCACACACGCACACAAGTTAGCGTGGTTCTCAACGGAAGTTCCCACCTTCGACGTCACGTCATAGAGAAGGCGCTGCCTTTCACTTCTCGTACTGCTGCCCCACTTTTCCTTTTAAAGAGGACACGTGCCCAGCTGACGTTTGTGTGGCGTGCGATTACGGCACATCTGTGAATTTTGACGCACGGGGAAGTCGGAACCGACGAGGCAGAAAGAACGATGGGGCAGGCAACAGCTGACGGGGTCACTTACGTTTCCTGTTACAACAAAATTGTTTCGGATCTTCTTCGCGCCGCGAAGAGATCCAAGAAGGCTGCGTCGTTTTAGTTGACCTCCTGTTCTCATCACTTAGCAGCCGAGAAGAGAGCGAGGGATAAGGAGAGGCAGGGAGGTTAACCAGACGCGCGTTCGGTTTGCTACCCTGCGCTGGGAAAGGGATGAAAGGGGTGAAACAGAATGGAAGACAAGAGCACCAATCACGCGCACACTTGCACAAGCACACTGGTCGCAGAGACCTGTCGACTTCAGGTAGGTCAGTAACGCCTTCGTTGCCTTCTGAGCCATCGAAGCATATGGCCAGGGTCCAAGAACCTTGGCTGCTGAAAACGGCCTCGAGTCCAATCTGTCGAGTACCATTTGAAGGTGGTAGCGCGGGCCCGTGTCGTAATGGCTGCAAATAAGCAGCACGTGTTTCTTCAGTTCCGCAAAAATCGCACGTCAGCCATCCCGATGAGGATATGCCTTTGTAAATGCCGCCCACAATCAGAGGCGGCATAACAACGTTGCACCGGAGCAGGAAATTCTTTGTGACAGGTGTAGGGTTCAGCTTATGTAGGCGGCACCTTTGATAGTTCCACTTTGTGTAGGTGACACCTTTGATAGCTAGGAAATGACCAGCGATCGCGCGTAATAGATCGAGCGAGTAAACAAAGTTGTCTTGCAGCGTCCGTCCATGAGAGCATGGAGTGGGTCCACTCGAGTCTCTTCATGAGCGGATCGGGCTGCGTCGTCGGCTAATTCGTTGCCAGTAATACCGGCACTTACTGGTACTCACTGATATATAATACTATTGTGTCCTTTCGCTAGAGCCTGATGGTGACAATTTCGCATGTCATTCACCAGTTGCTCGTGAGGCCTCCGCCGAAGGGCATATTGCAAACTATGAAGCGATGCCTTCGATTCGCAGCATACGATCGATTTGCGTGGTCGCTCTTGCAAGGCGTACTGCAGAGCTCCTCTCACAGCAGCAAGCTCTGCCGCCGTAGATGTCGTTACATGTGACAATTTCACTTTAATTTGGGATCCTGGTGGTGCTAGACTAACACACGAACACGAAGCAGTCCAGAATCATTGAGTCCGCTTCATTTCATCGAATTATAACCGCATGACCAGTGTTACCCTAATGAAGTACCAGCTTGACATTCTCGAACTCGCCGTTCGGCGAAAAATAGCCCGACTCAGCCTGTTCCATAAACTTTATTATAACAACACTAACCTTCGTGAGCAGTTTGTTAAACCCCCCTCATTCATATCGCACAGAATTGATCACCTACAAAAAGTTCATGTTCCTTGTTACAGAACCGTAACCTACGCTCGTACGCATTCCTACCAAGAACCACATCCGAACTAATCGACTGCCACAGTCAGCCACCGTTATCATCGATGCATCACGCTTTGTCTTTTTTTTTTTTTGCAAAATATCCTTTGACTTTGTTTGATCCTGCTTTTTGAGCTGTATGTTCTCTGGTTTATTTTTCCTTGATGTTTATGTTGTTTTAGTTCTTGAACATGAATTATATGCATCATCCCAATGGATACATTCTTTTTAGATGCGAAGCAGCTTATGGCGGGGGGGGGGGGGGTGCTTTGTCCGTCCCTCCCTCCGCCGTGTGGTGTCCACACCCGCACTGCGCATGCGCATCCTCCTCCCCCTCCTCTCCTTGTTCCATCTCTCCTCTCGGCATTCCTCCTCTCTAAACGGTGCGCGTTGACTATGGAAACGCTCTTTCTTCGATGAACGCTTTACCAGCTTGCAAGGAACGAGAACGCACCCCCGCCCGCGAGAGACAACGCTGACGCAGGCAGCGTCGGCTAGTGTCAAACCGATGACAAACGCGACAACTAGTCAAACCGATGCAAACGCGGTGTGCACCCCCCGTGATGCTTCGCATCGCCTCATGGTCCACTTTAGCGGGAGATGGAGTAATCTATTTAACACGAAAGCGTTTCTTGGCTAGGTTGGCGAGAACGCGTGCCCAGCTGCCGTCCGCAAAAGCCGTGCCCGGAAAGCACGTGACCTCTCCCACCGGAAGTGACCCCGGCGTCAACACTCGCCACAGCGGCAGACGGCCTGCGCTCCGCTTGGAGTTACTGTGTATAGGGAGCATATATATATATATATACAGTAACTCTAGCTCCGCTCTGCTGCAGCTACCTGCAGCGGCGTGCGACAGCGTCGCCGCGTTTCTTCGCTCGGTTGGCGAAAGCGCGTTCCATGCTGCGTGGCGTCGCCGTAGCAGCACTAAGCGCACGAACGCGCCACCTAACCCATCGTTCCTCGCCGTCATGCGTGTCCGGTTCAATCTCGAATTGAAGACACCCACTGAGGCCATCACGACTTCGAGACGTACGTCGATCGATCTCGCATTAACCACCGACCCATACATGCATTGTGCGAGATGTTATGTATGTATCCACCTACTACTCGGATCACAAGGCCATGGTAGTGTCTTGTACACCGGCCAAGTACGCCGTCACCGGAACGATAAGAGGGTGCCGACACCGGTGACTGTATAATGACACCACCCACGACACCGCGGCGGTGGTACTACTTCGACATGCCCGAGACCTGGCTCGGGCATATCTGCGTACACTGCCTGGACGACAAAACACAAGAGGACATGTGAAGTGTCGGCAACATTTAGATGGCATCAAATCATGTAAATAAACGCATCCGCCCTCCCACGTTGGCTCATTCTTTATAACACAACTCGGCAACACCAGCTTGCAGCACCCCTCCGCAACAACAATCTAGCCAAAAGAAACGCTTTCGCGTTCTCATCTCATAAGAATATGCTTAGGGATTGTCGAACTTTTTTCCTTTCTTTTTGGTAACATCTTTGACACGTCATACATTTGCGTATTTCTGTAGATCGTTAAAGTTTTGTTCTTTCTTTTAGGGGCGAAGCTCCTTATGGCGTCACCCGTTCGTCCCCGTTATCGTTTGTTTGTAACCACCGCTCGTTGAGTCTACAATCCGGCCATAGATGGCGCTACCTGTACTATATATAAGCTTTTGAGGGAAATATATCGAGAAAATACAGTTTGCATAGAATGGGAAGGAATAAGTAGCAGAGAGAACGTTGATATTAGCAAGGGGCTGAGACAGGGATGTCCTTTGTCGCCGCTGTTATTCATGCTGTACATGGTTAGAATGGAAAAAGCGCTAGGAGATAGCCACATTGGTTTTAATCTGTCACACAAACAGGGCGGCGTGATGATTGAGCAGATGCTTCCGGGTTTATTTTATGCTGATGATATTGTCTTATTCGCGGACAGTCGAGATGATATACAACGGCTGGTGAATATATGCGGGAAGGAAGGCGAGAATCTAGGACTAGGATTTAGTGTAACAAAATGCGGATTGATGGTATTCAATGATCCCAACGACCAGGCGGTATCCATACAGGGCCAAGAAATACCGAGAGTAAGCGAACACAAGTACCTTGGCGTATGGGTAAATGAGGGTGATACATACATGAAGGTACAGGAAAAAGCCTTGGCAGCAAAGGGAAAGAGGAACGCAGGAATAATGAAGCACAGAGCGTTATGGGGACACAATAGGTACGAGGTGCTTAGGGGTCTGTGGAAAGGGGTAATGGTACCGGGGCTTACATTTGGGAACTCAGTGGTGTGCATGAGGCCAGAGATACAATCGGGAATGGATGTGAATCAAAGAACTGTGGGACGCCTCGCTTTGGGTGCTCACGGGAAAACGACAAACGAGGCTGTAAAGGGCGATATGGGATGGGCGAGTTTTGAGGCAAGGGAAGCGCAGAGCAAAATAAGGTTTGAAGAAAGGCTAAGGAATATGAAAGAGGTTAGGTGGGCAGTGAAGGTGTTCCGCTATTTATATAGAAAGAGCGTTGACACGCAGTGGAGAAAGAGAACTAGGAGGCTCACCAGTAAATATACGGCTCTAAGAGAACTGACAACAAAGAGCGTAAAGGGAAAAGTCAGAGAGGCGGAGAAGATTTACTGGAGGGCAGCGATGGAAAAAAAACCGACTCTGAATAACTACCGAGAGGGCAAAAAACGAAATAAAGAGGGAGGCATTTTATGATAATTCAAGAGGAAGCGCTTTATTGTTTGAAGCGAGATCGGGCTGCCTTAGAACGCGTGTTTATAAAGCGAAATTCAGTAAAGAAGAAGAAAAATGCACATGCTGTGAGGAAGATAGGGAAACGACAGAGCATGTTCTGATTGAATGCGGAAATATCCACCCAGGTGTACGTTTGGGCACCACCCTACATGAAGCCTTGGGTTTTAGGGCGAACAACGGGAAGCTGAACATAGCCGCGATTGAAATAAGTAAGAGACGGTTAGAATACTGGTGGCAGAAAACTAGAGAGAACGGACAAAAATAATTATAGGGAAAAATATGGAATTTCTGCCATAAGGGGCAGGGAACTGGGATATGAAATTCCATTTTCGATATGGCATGATCGATTTGATTGAAGTAAATTTAAAAGGCATGAGGAAAATTCAAAGAGAGGAAAAAAAAAGTTATTAAATCTTTTTACGAGCCTGGTGGCGCACATGTCACCGCCCCGTTACAAAGGGGAAGCTCATAGCATCCATCCATCCATCCATCCACGAATGCATATACGCTGAGAAATGCAAAATCGCCTCACACTAGAGGGCGTTTTGTAGCAAAAGATAATAATAAAAGGTGAGTTTTATGAACACAGGATTTACGTCACACGTAGGGAAGGAGAGAGAGACGATCGCGCCACTGCGATCGCGTGTTCTTCGGCGGCGTTTTGGCGCGCGCGCCAACAGAGGCTCGTCACGGAGGACGGACAAGGCTGCCGAGCGGCGTGCTCTTTCACTCCCTTTCCCTCTACCCCCACGGACGCTTAGCCGTGCTCCCTACATGGGCTGCAGAAATTAGCGTCCTTTCCGAACCACAATCAATCAAGGCGGCGGCGGCGGCTCGCGCTCGAAGAAGCGACCCCGCCGTGCGGGCGCGGGAGGTCGAAGCTAGCCGTGATTCTGCGCGGCGGCGCCGCGAGGACCCTGCAGTGCGAGCGCGGGAGGACGAAGCTGCGCGGCGGCGCCGCGAGGACCCTGCAGTACGAGCGCGGGTGGCTGAATTGTTTCAAAATGACACGTTACTCACGAGTTTCATTGAGGTGTGTGGCGAGGTATCTTTAATACATAAGAGCTTCGCCCACTCTCCATCATTCACCCCGTGGATATGCTGTCATTTTTTGTATTAAGTGTTCTTTCCCATTTTGATATTTTACATGCCCCTCCACTCTGTAATGTGCAAACCTTGGCGGTAAAATAAATAAATAAATAAATAAATTATGACTGCTGCAGCTGGAATGACAACCGCAGTTGATGAGCTGGTAGACAAGACCTACCCATCAGTGTATATCTGTCTTCGGTCAGGGTATATGTGTTTCGTGTAATAGCAGCATCGCAGCTTGGTTTGCTATATTTGAGTGGTCGGTATTTATACCAGGAATTCCGAGGCTCACCCGTGGCTTGTCAGGCCATCATAAGGAATCTGAAGGTATACTGTTGCAGGCGTATACACTGAAGGAATACCGCTTTGGTACACTTGAAAACGTAGCCCGAAGTCCTTGTGAAAGCAAGAGCGCCATATGCCGGATGTGCGCTCTGAGGCAATGAACAGTGTTCGTCGTTACTGGATGGTCTCCGTCTGGTTACTGGATTTACTTCAGAAGGCAATGTGTATAATTTTCCTGGTTACAAGTCCTATTACGTGGACCGCCGTGATAGACGGGGTGGAGGTGTTTCGATGCTTGTTTCAAATCTATTTAACTCTGGGCTTCTTTCTGAATTCTGTTCCACTAATCAGCACTATGACGCTTTCAGAGTTAAATGCAGCAATATCATTTTTTGTTTGCTACCAGCCACCATCGTAAAATCATTTGTTGTTTTTACCGCATTTAGATGCGGCATTTTTACCGCATTTAGATTTTACCGCGTTTAGATTTCGATGGAGGCGAAATGTTGAGGCCCGTGTGGCTGTGCGATGTCAGTGGACGTTAAAGAACCCCAGGTGGTCCAAGTTTCCGGAGCCCTCCACTACGACGTCTCTCATAATCTGAGCTGGTTTTGGGACGTAAAAACACCATAAATCAACTTTACCGTTGTAACTCGACCCCTTATGTAATACTCCTCATGAGGGGGTCTGTAAGGACATAAAAGTGAAGTGAAGAAAAACAAGTACAACAACTGGTTTCCTATCGGCTTGTAAAAAACAACACCTTGTCCGCATTCCGAGATCGTCTTGCCAGTGTCACATAGGATGATGTGTATAAAAAAAAAAAACGCAGATGCGGCTTATGGTAAGTTTATGCGATCATTTACGGAAATATACTATGCATGTTTTCCAGTGAAAACATTCAAGCTGACAAAAAGATGTCTCAAACCATGGATAGATAAGCGCCTGATTAAGCTTATAAATAAGACAGACAGGTTGTACGGTTCATTCGTGCAAACTAGATCACAAGAAGCATTACAATCATTTTAAGGATACGGAACAACGTCACAAGACAACTAAGGGTTCGTAAGAAGCACTATCACTTTAATCTCATCAGCTCATTTGCAGGGCGCCCCGATAAGATTTGCAGGACACTCGCTTAGATATCTGGGACCGCGCTTGAAAAGACGACTGCACTCCTTAAAGAAGGAATTGAGCTCAAATGGGTTCATCTTGCTAATGCGTGTAACGACTTTTTTTGTTCCTTGTTCAGATAATATAGACCTCTCGATAATATAGATAATATATAAATGATCAGATAATATAGACCTCTCGTACATGAACTCACCTAATAGTCAGTCAGTATTCCTAAGAGGGGTTACGACGCAAAAAGCTATTTCTTTATTCTTTTCATTAATAACAGCAGAGCCACTGATGCATTTGAAGTTCAAATAGTCCCGGTAAAATTCGCCATTGACATGATTTCATCTTGTCTAGAGTACACTTTTGTCTTTGTTTGTCAGCTTTCCCACGCAGCGTGCAGACGGCAAACGTCACAGTAATATTTAAAAAAGGTGACAGGAATGATTTTTCAAGTTACCGTCGTGTATCAGTGCTGCCTGTTTTTTCGGAAGTTTCAGAGAAGGTGATTTTAACACGGCTGTGTTCGTGTACGGATCGCTTTAATATCATAAGTTCTGCGCAGTTTGGTTTTCGTCTGACTTCGCAGTGCTATGAGGACGCCGTCGACATCCTGCAGAAGCGCTTCGGGGACACCTCCGCCTTGATACAAGACCACATGCAGGGCCTCATCGACATAAATCCAGTGAGTTCGGAGAAAAATGTGCGCGATTTGCGGCGTATGCTGGATTCAGTTCAAGTGCACACGCGTGGTCTGAAGTAAAAACAGGCCAACTGAATTAGCCCCCTGCCAGCGCCTCCTCTATTTTTTTTCAAGGCTTCGACCTTATCACTCATAACGTGTTGCTTAAAAAAAAAATTACAGCATATCCACGAAGCGAATGATGGTGAGTGGGCGAAGCTCGGGAGGTTCATCGTAGATCGTGCCGAGTTCTGGATTAATTTAATTAACGCGCACGCTACGAATCCTCATGGTTCAACTATGCACAAGTGAAATCTCCCACCGGCATTTCATTGCAAGTCAAGATCCAGTGCCTATATATATATACATATATATGGGTTGCCGGTGAACGCTTCTCCAACGCGAACAGTCGGTATTTCTCAATCAAGAAACTCGCTAGGAGACGCTGCCTGCGCCAACGTTGTCTCTCGCGGGTGAAGGCGCGTTCTCCTTCTTTGCGAGCTGGTACAGCGTTCCTCTAAGAAAGAGCGTTTCCATAGCCAACGCGCTCCTTTTGCTCTCTCTCTCTCTCTCTCACACACACACACACAAGACAGCAGAGGCACGCACCGGGAGGCAGCGCCGGGAGAGAGAGAGGCACGCGCCGAGGCGAACGCCGAGGGCGAGCGCGTGCCGGGAGGCGCGCGGGTTACGCCTGACGCCTGACGACTGACGCCTGACGCGTGACAAGGTTGGACTAAGAGGAGCTTCGCCCCTAAAAAACACTTGATCCTTATGGTGTTTGAGGTGTAGCTCTGTCTCCTGTTACGTCCTAGCTTCAACACACGTCTCAATTCGTCGCTACAGCCGGGGACCATTCCGAGTTAAAAGCTTCAGGCGTCCCGCAGGGGAGCATATTGGGCCCGTATCTCTTCATATGATATAGTCAATATTAATACATCTGCTAAGCGCGTAATTTATGCAGACGACACACACTTGAGCAGCAGCGGCGGAAACAGGACGTCTACTAAGAGTTTGCTCTTTCCAATACAGCTCCTGCTGTGACCCACTGCGCCTGCGCTGCGTGGCTATCAGAGGATTCCAAGGGCAGCGACGTGTTCGCCGTTACCACCAGTGTGCTTTAGCATGCCCTTGAGCATCACTGCGCCTACGCTGGCCGCATCAGGGCTGCTACCAAGGGACGCGGTCCACTTTTGAGCAGCAGCTGCGGGAACAGGACGTCTGCTAAGATTCTGCTCTTTCCAATACAGCTTGGTTTTAAGATAGTTGTTTTTGTCGCGCGTCCTTGAATACTAGCTGCTGCTGCGGCTCGCGCGCGTTTTTCTGCATTTCTGTCTGCAGTACAATATGCGTTCTAATGTTGAACTCGACAAGAAAATCGAGCACCTCGAAACTCTGCTTAATGATACACTAGATACCCTTGTTGATGAGCTGGTCTCTAAAAAGCTAGATTATCAGGGATTATCAGTTCCCATACTGACAGCGTGACACAGTGCGAGCGACAGTCGATGAACTGGTCGACTCAGACAAAGCGCTTATAGGGCTGAAAATGAGGAGCTAACGAAGAGGATCGCCGATATGGAACAATATATAGTAGACTAAATAACATTGAAATCAAAGGAGTTCCCTGTACACAAGGCGAGGATTGCGGTGTCATGCTGAACATTGCTGAAGTGATTGAATGCCCTATCTCATCGGTGGACATTGATGTGGTTCACCGTGTGGCCAGCAAAACAGCAGACAGGGGCATTATCGCTCGTTTTTGTTCGCGGGAAAAGAAAAATGAATTTCTTCGCAAAGCTTGCAAGGCGCGTCTGCGAACATCTCAAATTGGAATGTCTGGAAGCAAACACAGTTCTGTTTTTGTCAACGAACACTTGACCATCACTAGCAAAAGTCAGTCGTTAGTTGGCGTTCGTGGTGTTCACTGCTCTCCTTGTGTCCGTGTCCTGCACGCCTCTTCTTTTGATTATGGACTGTTACCAACTCGCTCAACTTTCTGTCCTTTTGAACTAGCAAAAGGTTGTTCAGCAAAGCACTTGCTGGAAAATAAATGGCGGTTCCTCTGGACCGATAACTACCACATCAAAGCCCCTCAAGCTGCTGACAGCGAGGCTTTTTTTGGATAAATACCGAGTCTGATCGCCGCATCGTCACTTAACATTCATTCATATTCATTTTCTCCTGTTTTACATTCCTAGCTTTCTTTGCCATGGCATTACTCTCGCTAAAGGAAGCAAAATCATTGCTTGCTACTTCTGCCTGTTCATTACTGCACGTCAGTGCGCATAGCTTGTACAAAAACCATGACAACATCACTGCATTTACTGATTCTCTTTCTCATTTCTTTCAATTTTTTTTGTGCGTTACGGAAACGTGGCTCGGTTCGTCAGATGGCAACCTTCATGGACTTCACTTATATCAGTCAGAATATTGTCACCGCGATACTGACCGTCATAGTGGTTCGGCTGTGTTCATATCGTTGGAAATGAAGTACAAACGCAGGCTTGACCTGTCTTTAAATATTACTAACTGCTAGTCCGTATCAATAGAATCTAACCTTTGTCCTTCTAGTAATTTCAATGGTTTGATTATTGCTTGAATTTACCGTTCCTCATCGTAATCTGTTCCAGGTTTCCTGCATAGTCTCGCCGCAGTATTCGATACAATCTTTGAAAAAAAAATGGCAGATCCCACGTGCAGTGGGAATCAAGGAAATGCGAAGCACGCATCAGGAACGTAAAATGGATTTGCAATGGTGTCTCGCTATACCGAGTTTGGTGCATATGAAGTTAACGAAACGGCCACAAGAGCACCAAGAGTGTGGCATGTAAACCAGGCCGCTCATACACGCATGTCATGATGTCATGATTCTAACGTTATGACTTGTCATTTACGTTCGTCATGCAGTCGTGTTGTGCCATAGCAATTTTGGTATACATCCCTTTAAGGAAACGAGTGGCATGTAGATCATGCCTCTAATG
This sequence comes from Hyalomma asiaticum, assembly GCA_013339685.2. Taxonomy (NCBI): domain Eukaryota; kingdom Metazoa; phylum Arthropoda; class Arachnida; order Ixodida; family Ixodidae; genus Hyalomma; species Hyalomma asiaticum. The sequence continues at coordinate 21,828,918 of CM023484.1, forward strand.
GCATGCATGTCACGATTTTCATGTTATGACCTGTCATTTATGATCGTCATGCAGTAATGTTGTGCCAAACCAATTTTCGTATAGGCTCCGCGCAGTCGAGTTTTCATGTGCGACATCAGCGCCAGAATGCACTGCCTGGCGGAGAGAAGAAGCGAAATTGGGCAGAATGTGACAGGGAAATACGCGAACGCGATGCGCGTCTCCAACTCTATAGAAGCAGCGACCGCCCGTCCCACCTTCTTTCGTTTTATTTCCTTTGAGACGCGCGCTCCAAACCTGCGGCAAACTGTTCTAAAGCGCGACGCCGCGAGCGTTCGTGTGGTTCGCAGCACGCCCGGAAAGCAGGGAAGAAACGCGCGCGTCGCTGTCGCCTCGGTTTCCACCGTGCGCGACTGAGCCGTCCGACGAGAGCTACGTAGCGCCCTCTGGTCAGTAGACGGAGTCCATACATCCAATTAACGAAACGGCAGTATAGCGCCACGACCATGGCATGTAAATCATGCCGGTCATGACACGCGTGTCATGATTCTAATGTTATGACCTGTCATTTACGTTCGTCATGCTGTCGTGTTGTGCCATAGCAATTTTGGTATACATCCCATTAACGAAACGCCTGGCATGTAAATCATGCCGCCCATGACATGCATGTTATGCTTTTCATGTTATGACCTGTCATTTATGTTCGTCATGCAGTCATATTGTTGCATACCAATTTTCCTACACATCCCACTAACGAAACGGCCAAGAGAGCACCAAGACCGTGGCATGTAAATCATGTCGCTCATGACATGCATGTCATGATTTTCATGTTATGACCTGTCATTTACGTTCATGATGCAGTCATCTTGTGGCATGCCAATTTTCGTATACATCCCGTTAACGAAACGCGTGGCATGTAAATCATGTCCCCCATGACATGCATATCATGATTTTCATGTTGTGACCAATCAGTCATGTTCGCCATTCAGTCATGTCGTGGCATACCAATTTTCGTATACATCCCATTAACGAAACGGCCAGGAGAGCACCAAGACCGTCGCATGTAAATCATGTCATTCATGACATGCATCTCATGATTTTCGTGTTATGACCTGTCATTTATGTTCGCCATGCAGTCATATTGTGGCATACCAATTTTTGTATACATCCGATTAGCGATACGGCCAGGAGAGCACAAAATCGTAGACGGCTAGATAGATAGATAGATAGATAGATAGATAGATAGATAGATAGATAGATAGATAGATAGATAGATAGATAGATAGATAGATAGATAGATACGCTCAAACTCGCCGAAGTTCGCTAAGAAATGCTTCGCATTTAAAAAAGAAGTGCTGGTCGGTGACATTAATATTAACCTAATGTATACCCATAATAATAATGCCATCGGCTACATTCGATGGAGGTGAAATATTGAGGCCCGTGTGCTGTGCAATGTCAGTGCACGTTAAAGAACCGCAGGTGGTCGAAATTTCCTGAGACCTCCACCACGGCGTCTCTCATAATCAGAGCTGGTTTTGGGACGTTAAACCCCACAAATCAATCAATAATAATGCCATAGCATATTGGGATTGTTTTTTGTGGTTTTGGGCTTGGGTCATTAATCGAATCTCGTACTCGGTTTTCCCCTAACGGAACCAATACCCTTCTTGACCGCGCCTTGAGCAACATCACACCAACGCCAGGATCAGGTGTCTTGATTATGAGAGGGAATTTTACAAAGGAAAAACAACCTTAAAAACTCCTCAATGACATTTTGAATAGACCCCAGTATAATTAAACCATTGATAATATAGTTGACTCGTCGTCACTACCTAGTTGATTTAGTGCTTACTTCTATGACGTTTACAGCAATAGCCCGGTAACATCGTACACTCTCGCTCGCTGTAATCGTACGTTTCTTCTCTTTCCCGTCTCTGCTGATGAGGCCTGTTCAACCATACTTAATCTGAAAGACCCTAGCCCCGGTATTTCTGCTTATCATTTAAAACTTGCTGCTTCTTATATTGTCGAAACCTTAAGTACCATGATTAATCTAATTTTTAAAGGTGGTATGTAATCCCTGTCTATGAAAAGGGTGATAGGACGGAGATCGTTAATTATCGCCCTATTTCTGTGTTATCTTCGATTAATAAAATTACTGAAAAACTATTCCTGAATTGCATTAATTCCTACCATAATAAATTTAGCCTCTTGAACAACTGCCAATTTGGTTTCCGTTCGTGTCACTCAACTAACATAGCTTTACAGTCATTAATCAATTTCTTAGTGCTCTATTGACGTTTGAAAATTCGTCGGTTCTGTATTTCTTGACTTCAGTAAAGCATTTGACACTGTTAATCATACTATATTAATTCACCAAATTGGAATCCTTGGGTATAACAGGTCCAGCTTTAACATTTTTAAAAATTGCGTACTCAGCCGAGAGCGATTAGTTTGCATAGGGGGCGTTTATTCTAACAATAATATAATTAATCAAGGCGTACCACAAGGCTCAATACTTGGGCCTTTGTTGTTTTTCCGTTTACATTAATGACTTATCTAATTGTCTTAGTCTTTCTAAAGTGGCTCTGTATGCTAATGATACTACTATTTTTATATCTGACCATTCAATATATTTTACTTATCAAACTGAACAATGAATTAGCCAAAGCGTCCCGAATCACTTGGTCAGTAAATTGTCTAGAGCAGTAGGTACTATGCATCGACGCTATCTTCCAGCATCCATCAATATGCTTTTATATAATTCAGTGTTTCTTACTTTAGTTCAATGCGGAATTCTAGTCTGGGGGGACAACTTCACCAGAAAGCATTCACAAAACCGATTGTATCGCAAAAGAAATTTGGCAGATCCCACGTTAGTGGGAATCAAGGAAATGCGAAGCACGCATCAGGAACGTAAAATGGATTTGCATTGTTGTCTCGCTATGCCGAGTTTGTTAGAAACAAGTTAATGAGCAAACAGACAATGAAGCCCTTTCGTTATGCCGAGTTTGGGACACATGACGTTAACGAAACGGCCGCAAGAGTACCATGACTGTGGCATCTAAAACCATGCCGCTTATACACGCATGTCATGATTCTAACGTTATGACCTGTCATTTACGTTCGTCATGCAGTCGCGTTGTGCCATAGCAATTTTGGTATTCATCCCATTAACGAAACACGTGGCATGTAAATCATGCCGCTCATGATATGCATGTCACGATTTTCATGTTATGACCTGTCATTTATGATCGTCATGCAGTCTTGTTGTGCCATACCAATTTTCGTATGCATCCCATAAACGAAGCGGCACTATAGCGCCAGGACCGTGGCATGTAAATCACGCCGCTCATGACATGCATGTCATGACTTTTATGGTATAACCTGTCATTTATGTTCGTCATGCAGTCATGTTGTGGCATACCAGTTTTCGTAAACATCCCATTAACGAAACGGCCAGGAGAGCACCAAGACCGTGGCATGTAAATCATGCCGCTCATGACATGCATATCATGATTTTCATGTTATGACCTGTCATTTATGTTCGTCATGCAGTCATGTTGTGGCATGCCAATTTTCGTATACATCCCGTTAACAAAATGAGTGGCATGTAAATCATGTCGCTTATGACACGCCTGTCATAATTTTCATGTTATGATCTGTCATTTATGTTCGCCGTGCAGTCATGTTGTGGCATGCCAATTTTCTTATACATGCCATTAACGAAACCGCCAGGAGAACACCAAGACCGTCGCATGTAAATCATGCCGCTCATGACATGCATGTCATGACTTTAATGTTATGACCTGTCATTTATGTTTGTCAGCAGTCATGTCGCGGCACTGCCAATATTCGTATACGTCCCATTAACGAAACGCGTGGCATGTAAATCAAGTCGCTCATGACATGGACGTTGTGATATCAGCTATCAAACGAGTTGTGACGTAAGACCGTCGTCATGATAAAGCGCTTTAAAAGCAGAGCCTTCCTTCAATAAAGGGGCACTCGTTCCTGTCTGGTTCCGGCGTTCGTTTCGTTCCTCGGCCTCGATAGAACACACGTCACGATTTTCATGTTATGACCTGTCATTCATGTTCGCCATGCAGTTATATTGCGGCATACCAATTTTCGTATACATCCCATTAACGAAACGGCCAGGAGAGCACCAAGACCGTGGCATGTAAACCATGCCGCTCATGGCATGCATGCCATGCTTTTCATGTTGTGATCTGTAACTTATGTTCGTCATGCAGTCATGTTGTGGCATACCAATTTTCGTATAGATCCCGTGAATGAAACGACCAGGAGAGCAGCAAGACCGTGACATGTAAATCACGCCACTCATGACATGCATATCACGCTTTTCATGTTATGATCTGTCATTTATGTTAGTTATGCAGTCATGTTGTGGCATACCAATTCTCGTATAGATCGCATTGACGAAACGGCCATTAGAGCACTAAGACCATCGCATGTAAATCGTGCCGCTCACGACATGCATATCATTATTTTCATGTTTTGACCTGTCATTTATGTTCATCATGTAGTCATGTTGTGGCATGCCAATTTTCATAAACATCCCATTAGCCAAACGGCCAGCAGAGCACGAAATCGTAGGCGGCTAGATAGATAGATAGATAGATAGATAGATAGATAGATAGATAGATAGATAGATAGATAGATAGATAGATAGATACGCTCAATGTCGCCGAAGTTCGCTAAGAAATGCTTCGCATTTAAAAAAAAGGAAAGGAAAGAGAGCAATACGCCTTGTCGTTAGGGCGCCATATCTTTGCCATACTGCTCCTTTATTTACAAAGCTTAGACCTACAAGCATTGAATATTTGTGCAGGTATAGGCTTTGTCGTATGTATAGAATTGGAAAAAAAGCCCCGCCACGGTGGTCTAGTGGCTAAGGTACTCGGCTGCTGATCCGAGGGTCGCGGGATCGAATCCCGGCCGCGGCGGCTGCATTTCGATGGAAGCGAAATGTTGAGGCCCGTGTGCTGTGCGATGTCAGTGCACGTTAAAGAACCCCAGGTGGTCGAAATTTCCGGAGCCCTCCACTACGGCGTCTCTCATAATCAGAACTGGTTTTGGGACGTAAAACCCCACAGAACAAAACAAAACAGAGTTGGAAAAAAATTAAGAATGATGGCGCTTTAAAGGGCAACTCCGGTGGTTTTTTCACCATGTTATGATATGAATGTTTTCCAATGGTACTGATAGCCCTGTAAACGCCAGTGTGGTTCAATTTGCTCAGAAGCACAGCAATAATTTTAAATAAGCAACTGAAAGTCGTCTTCAAACCGAAGCGGGTAGATGCTTCGTGGAGCGTGTGCGGTGACATCACAACCTTCCCGTCACCACCCAACCCTGAGGGAAAGCAGAGGGAACCCTGAGGGAATAAATAAATAAATAAATAAATAAATAAATATGGAACTGGCGCTAAAAGAATGCCAGTGGCGAGGTCATGCGACGACATATTGAGTTATGCCAGCTTTTCTGATCTTTGCAGCGACGATCTGAGCGCTGAAGCATCGCCGTTTTGCATTTGAAGGCCTGCTGGCTCGGGTAAGCAGCGTGGAGGTGATGACGTCAGAAACACAGGGTGGCCCGCGTGAGAATCCGCTAAAATCTTTAAAAATACATTTCCAGGAAAACTAAATGGCCTACATCCGCCTGACTTGGCATATATCATTACCGTGTCGAGGAGGTTATACACTGAAAATATTATTGAGATCAGTGGACACTGAAAAATAGATGGAGTTGCCCTTTAACAGAACTGGCATCCTTTCGGAGACATACTTCTCTTTATAAATTTCAGTGAATCAGTTGGTCGCAGTGGTTGTAAGCCACACTCCGATCGTCTCGCAAAGCGACAATAAAAAAAAAAGACAAGGGCTCTACTCGCTTTTAAGTGCAGCGATTAATAAGTTTCGCGTAACTCGCTTCAATGAGTAAGTTACTTCCTATATTAACTTGGGCTCCTTTAAAGGGCCCCTAAACCACCAAGAGGTCGAAATTTAGTTGTGGTGTTGCTTTTATGCCGGTGTCCGCAACAAACACGTAGCCGCAAGAATTTTTCGAAACGGTGCCGAAGTAGCCGAGTTACACGCGTTTGATTACCAAAACGCGGCGCTTGCTTGTTTCGCTCTCTCCTGCGCCCTCCGGCCGCTTCCCGGCGCCACCTCCTCGCCGAGTGCTCCTCCGAATGTCACGTGACATACATCGCTGACGACGCGCATCCGGTTGACGCGCCTCCGCCGGGCTCGCCGGCCGGGCTCCCGCGTTCGCGCAAGTGTTCTGTTGGTTCTGTGCCAACGTTCTCTGTTAGCGCTATCCGTCGTGTTCTGACAGTTGCTGCAGTTTCTAGTCCGCTGTACCTCACTTGCGTAGCGTAGTGCATTTGCGAATTCACACGCGAACACCACACGAACGACACACGACGAGGAAAACAAACAGGCAGGGAGTGCGTGCATTTGCTAGCAGACTAACCGGAAGGTGACGTTCTCCTTCGACCAATCAGCGTAGCTCGGGCTCTTCTGACGTCACCAAAAACTACAATGTCGTCACGGCTAACTTTGGCATGCCGGAAATGGCCGGCGAGGCGCACGGGAATGTTTTTCGAGTTTGTGGCGCGGCCGCGGCGCGTAGCGCTGCCGCATTTGACATCGTTCATAGTGACGGTATTTTCAACTTGATGCGCGTGTTAACTTGAAATGTTAAAAAAAAAAGTGTCGGAGGTGGTTTAGGGGCCCTTTAAGTTACTTAGGCGAATATTTAAGTACTACGGCCCACAAATATCCTATGCCTTGTGCATAAGATAGTGCATAGTCCCACGGGAAAAGCTTTCCACGCATAGACACCGCAGTATATGTAACCATAAGGTGTTGAGCGTGTTCCTCTAATTTAGTGCTGCAATTTAAGCCGAGCAACTCGCCGAAAGTTGAAGGTAGGCTGGTGTGCGTAGGGTAGGCATTCGGCGACTTACCATTATCCCCAAAGCGGAAATTCGAGTGGAAGTTAAAAAGACCAAATAGTGGGTAATGTAATGAAAAAATGACAGGCGTAATATTAAAAGCTAGAAAGACAGCCGAGTGGGTCACCGGACGGACAGGGCTTAAAGTGGACTTATTGGGGACATATTGGTAAATATATGGATATGGACAGCCACGTAATGACGATGTATAATAGATGAGCAATTATCTCCGACGGGATTGATACCAAGAGAGTGGAATTGCGGCTGTGGACGACGGAGAGTTAATATGGGGTCTAATCAGCTCGTCGACGATATGGGGGAGGATGGAGGTCTTTGGTAGAGGTCTTCGTCCTTCAGAGGACTTAAGGTAGTCTGACAATGATGACGTTGTTCGCTGGCCACAAGGGCCTTTCCAGCTACTCAATGACCAATGGGGGAAAAAAAGCACTTACGGAAAGAAAAGTTGTATGAGTTCGGCCTCTCGTCTACGCAAAAGCATGTCCGCAAATAAGGTTTGGTGGATAGCTTAGCAACGTGCTTATTTGACGCCTCTTTGTACTGTGTTTCTGCGGAAGCAGGATATGCACTACCACGTGAACGCGAAGCACGGAACAGTTGAGTGCGCTTGTCGCCAGCCGTTCCGAGAGACGTCTCCGTTCTCAACTTACAGCGCGACGTTCGCACGCCAGGCGATTGATCTGCACTGGCCTTTGAGAGCGAACGCGTGTGTTGGTGGCATCTGGACTGATTTCGAAGAGCGTGTTTACCGACCTTCGGCGTCCGACGTCGCTGTCGCAACACTTTCTCCGCGAACTCGAGTAATTCTGATAAGCGCCTCAAGTGGGGGCTCAAGCCGTTGCTCGATATCTAGGCGGAGAACGCAACAATCCTGCTTTGTGGCCTGTCCACCATTGGCTAGCTGTTTCCCTGGCCTGCCTGTTTTTGTTTTTGTTTTTTTTTCTTCTTCTCTTTAGTGTCATTCCCTTCCTGGCCGCAAGGAGCGTATAATAGCGTATGGCTAAGCTCTGTTCTCTCGCGTGTCTCCCCATTCAGCAGTGCAAGTTCTTGAAACCCCTTGCATCTCTCATTACATGGTCCCTGAAACGGTGCTTTGACATTGTGTCACCGATTAGGCTACATCATTATAAAATCATTCACACCATAAATTAAGCGACGCATCTTGCTTCAAGGCAGCTATGGGCTTATTTCTGTAGCCTTCTTCCTTACCACTGCTGTTCCTCCACAACTCGATTGCGGGGTACTCGCTAGCGACGACTGCGCTTCAGTAACAATTTGATGAGGGCTAGTTGGCTCATAATTCGAGCCGGAGAAAAACAGCGCGGAAGGAACGGGGAGAGCGAAAAGAAACGAACACCACAGGACAAGCGCTGACTATCAGCTGCAGTCATTCTATGGACAAATTTGGCGCCGTTTTTCGGATCTCAGTACTTTGCAATGAACACGTTTTTCAAGAAACACAAGAATAGGAAGTGGACGTGGAAAAGCCCTAACGGGGAAACAAAGAATGAAATCGACTTTATAATGTGCGAACAACCAGGTATGATTCAAGACACAGAAGTAGTGGGGAAGATAAAATGCAGCGATCACAGATTAGTAAGGGCAAAGATTGTACTTAACCTAAAGAAAACAAGAACTGAATTATCTACTAGAAAAAAATGTAATCTAGAGGTAATCAGATCGAAGAACGAAGAATTTAAAGTCGCCCTAAGCAACAAGTTCGAGGCCTTAGGGGAAAAGGTGACGATGTAGAAGAAATAAACAAAACTCTAACGAAAACAATCCTTGAAACACCGATAGAACTCGGGGGCAAAACAGCAAAGCAAACAACAAATAAGCTGTCCCAATCTACCAAGGACTTAATAAAAAAACGTCAACAAATGAAAGTAACTTCGCCCAAAGATACGATTGAATTCGCAGAACTATCAAAGTTGATCAGTAAAGCCAGGCAAAGAGATATAAGAAACGTTAACACGAGAGAAATAGAGAAAGCAGTAGAAAAAGGCACCAGCATTAAATCGGTCAAAAAGAAACTGCACTTAGGACAAAATAAAATGCATGCGCTAAAAGATAAACAAGGTAACGTTATCAATAATTTCAACGAAATAGTAAAGGTAGCAGAAGATTTCTACTCGGAACTGTACAGCTCTCAGACAGACCATACAACCTTAAAAGAAATAGAATCAGAGGAAGATACTGAAATTCCATGTATAACCACTGACGAAGTTAAAAAAGCTGCTAAAGGCATGGCCCGCGGTAAAGCAGTCGGTGAAGATGGTATAACAGCCGACTTGATCAAAGACGGAGGAGATGTTGTACTTGAAAAACTTGCATCGCTCTTCACGAAATGTGTCAAGACATGTAGTATACCGCGCAGTTGGAAAAATGCTAATATAATCCTTATCCACAAGAAAGGTGACATAAAGGAGTTAAAGAATTACAGACCAATTAGCCTACTCCCAGTAATATACAAGCTATTTACAAAAGTAATTTCTACAAGGATAAGAGAAACCCTCGACTTTAACCAACCGAGAGAACAAGCTGGTTTTAGGAAAGGTTACTCGACAATGGACCACAGCCACGCTATCAACCTAGTAATTGAGAAGTACGCCGAATATAACAAACCTCTTTATATGGCGTTTATCGACTACGAGAAAGCATTTGACTCCATAGAAATACAAGCAGTTATAGAAGCTCTACGACGACAAGGGGTACCTGGCGTATACGTGAAAATCATAAACAACATATACAAAGATTGCACAGCCACACTACTCCTACATGAGAAAAGCAGAGAAATCCCGATCGAGAGAGGTGTGAGACAGGGAGATACGATATCCCCGATGCTATTCACTGCATGTTTAGAGGAAATCTTTAAACGTCTAGACTGGGAAGACAAGGGAATTCGAATAGATGGAGAATATCTCAGCAATTTAAGATTTGCAGACGACATTGTACTCTTTAGCAATGATGGAGACGAACTACAAAACATGATTAATGACCTAAACAGGGAAAGTATTAAAATTGGGTTAAAAATGAATAGGCAAAAGACCAAAGTTATGCTCAATAGCCTAGCTAAGGAACAGGAATTTACAATCGACAATGAACCCTTACAATGTGTAAACGAATATGTATACCTGGGACAGTTAATAACAGGAACTCCCAACCACGAAAAAGAAATTCTCCGTAGAATAAGGATGGGCTGGAGCGCATTCGAAAGGAATTACGAAATCATGACTGGAAACTTACCGCTCTCACTAAAGCGCAAAGTATTCAATCACTGTATCCTCCCAGTACTAACGTACGGCGCAGAAACGTGGAGGATAACTAAATGACTAGAGATGAAACTAAGGAGCGCGCAACGTGCAATGGAAAGAAAAATGATAGGGGTAACGCTAAGAGATAAAAAACGAGCGGAATGGATCAGAGAACAGACAGGAGTAGCCGATATTATTATATCAATTAAAAGAAAGAAGTGGACCTGGGCAGGACATGTCATGAGGAGAACAGATAACAGATGGACAGTAAGAGCGACGGAATGGATATCAAGAGAGGGAAAACGCAACAGAGGCAGGCAAAGGGTTAGATGGAGCGATGAAATTAAAAAGTTTGCGGGCGTAAAGTGGAACCAACTCGCTCAGGAGAGGGTGGAGTGGAAATCGATGGGAGAGGCCTTCGTCCTGCAGTGGACCTAAATAGGCTGATGATGATGATGACTTTGCAAATTCTCCTCGCGTGTCCCCAGGAAGGCTCCACGAAACCATAAAGAGCGCGGACTTCGGGAGGAACGATTCGCCTTATCAGCCCCAAGGAACGAGATTGACGTGTAATACCATGATGAGGTAGATGCATCTGCGCTCTTTTGGTTTCGTGGAGCCTTCCTGGGGACACGCGAAGAGAATATGCAAAGTACTGAAATCTGAAGAATGGCGCCACGGCCAATTTGCCTATACAATGACCGGCTGATAGTCAGCGCTTGTCCTGTGGTGTTCGTTTCTTTTCGTTCTCCCCGTTCCTTTCGCTCTCTTTTTCTCCGGCTCGGACTGAACTTCCCACGTCAGCCTTTCAAACTTCCCTTTGTTGAACCTCCGTATCGGTGAAAGCGATGGTGCCGAAGGGTCGCATCTGTCCGGTATTGTACGGAGCGTCGTACCAAGAAACGGCGTTCCTGGAACGAGTTCCTCTTGGAAGGAACGAAGGAATGCCATCGTTACATTTAGGTTTGGTGGAACTGTAACGGTAACGCGTTACATTTACGGAGGAACGGCAAAGGGAACAGCGTTCCTTCTATAAACGTTCAGGTTCATGACAATCACATGTACGCAGCCCATCATGCAGGGCGGACAGGCCGAACAAGCCGACCCTCGAGTCCTCATTTTCCTGCCGCCAGTATCCCTCTCTCATAGAAAATCGCGCGCTAGAACGCCTATCTCTGCTTTCGATGATTCTATACGAGTGTGACACTTACCCTTCTTCACTGTGGCCGCACGACGTCAGGATATCCCGCTAGTCCTTGACGGCGTCCGCTTACTATGGCTGCAGGACTTTGAGGCTGTCAGCCAGCTCTGCACGAAGGTATGCGGCAACGCGGGAGGAACCGCATGCAGCAGCCGAGTTCCTTTCGTCGCCTATGATCCTTCTTCCGAACTAAAGCACTGTCTACGCGCGCTTCACCATCGCCTCTCAGCGCATTGGGTCTGAGAACGCGGTTACGGCTATGATGTTCATACTTGTAAGACGCTCTGAGCGTCAACTTCGAGGTACTTTAGTTCAACTGAACGGGACGTGACGGCGCCTAAATTTAGCGTCAGCAGCCATATATGCCCTCGGCAAAAAGCAGAAACGAGAGTCTTCTCCTAAACGTGATCATGTGACCGTGTGCTCAACATGCTTACGTGTGTTTGTAATGCTGAGCTAAGTTAACATCGTTCTATCCTGGACCTGGTTAATTATGTTCGGCGATGACCAGTTTGTTCCTGATAAAAATTACAGCTTCTTTGCTTGGCGGCCAAAGGGTTACCAAAACAGGAATAACCAAACAGTTTAACGCACCGAGCACCGCCCAATTCCCTGAGCGTGGCAACAATATCCTGTCAACCATGCTTGTTTGGGGTGCCTCATTTTGGCTGGCGTCCCGTCAAATAACGCTTGTGAAGCTATTTATTTTCTTTATTTCCTGCACCGGGGGAGGGGGGGGGGGGGGAACATCACTTCGCCGTTGCATGAATGTCGGTGTGCCTACGAACTCAAGAGGCCATTATTGCTTATTCCTAATGTGTCACGAAGAAAAGAAGAAAACAGCCACACGTTACTTAACTCAGCGGTAAACGCACATGGTAGCAATGTTAAGATTCCTCACACCGGCATACATTCAGCGCAGTCATAATTAACAACAAAAGAAAGGCATATCACGAATACTTTAAAGTGATGAGAACTAAGTAAAAGCAATATAACCGAAGCTGTCAATTAGTCTACTGAAAGGCTAGAAAGGCTATCAAATTTGAGGAAAAATGTTTAGGATCGGGATTGCTGACGACATATCGAGGAATATTGTTCCATTATTTAAGCGCAATGGCATGGACCAAGCACAAACCTTTATATGCTATCCTAAATCAAAAGGTGTGTTACTAGCTTTTAGTTCAGATGCATCGCTGTTACTCACGTATGAGTAACTTTCTATTTGCGCATTCTAGTATCCCGACTGCGCATCTGAAGACCGAAGTGGAAAGTCCCGTATGTGTTGGACTTGTAACAGACTAGCGCCAAAGTTGCAGTGGAGTTATTGGCCAACGCGGGCGCTTGGATGTATGATGAATCTGAAATGATCGAACCGCGAAAATCTGAAGCCTGTGAGGCCGCGCCTATCTGTCTGACGCACTGCATAAGCAATCGGTACTGCCAGACATGTAAAGGACCGACAACAAAAGTGCTGATTTACGGATGCATAATACGTTCGATGTTCCCTAAAGATACTTGCCTCGGAGCGTTTCTTTTGATAATCATTTGTCTCCAGATAATATGCTGCCGGTGACGTTGAAATTGGTGTAATATACACCGGTCGATGCGAGATATAAAATGGTCACTTTAGTTTGCCTGAGGACTTTTCTACACTATTTTCAGTTTTAGAAATCAAATGTAACGTTAATGTGAGGACACGTTCCACTTTTCTAAATGTAACTGGAACGCGTTCCTTTTTTATTAAAGAAACTTGTAACGGGAACTCGTTACAAAGTTGTGAAGGAACGAGGAACGAGTTTTCGTTCCGTTTAGGAGGAACGTGCACTACACTGCATCTATCACTTGTGTTGCCGTGTGCTTGTCTCTCGACGAATCGAAAATTCACCTTGCTACGCCACGGTAGTCTAGTGGCTATGACACTCGGCTGCTGATTAACGAAGGTCGCGGGATCACATCCGGGCCGCGGCGGCTGCGTTTCGATGGAGGCGAAATGTCGAGGCCCGTGTGCTGTGCGATATGTCAGTGCACGTTAAAGAACCCCAGGTGGCCGAAATTTCCGGAGTCCTCCACTACGGCGTCTCTCACAATCATAGCTGGTTTTGGGACGTAAAACCCCGGAAACCAGTCAAATAAAAATCGGCCTTGTTATGTCGGCTTGCCGTGGCATATCCTGCTCACGTGCGAATCTATAGTCTGCCACGTATAAGGCTATACTATAAGGGCTTTGAAAGTATTGCCAAGTATTTAGGCTATCTGGAAGCGGGGTGTACTAGAATGTTTGAAAATGTCACAGGCTCGGTAGATTTAGAGCGAAAACAAGTGCCCTATAGCTATGCATCGGTTAAATGCAACTGAGCATTCCTCCATGCGCACTTTCAATGCCAGGCAGGTTGCCCGACTTGCCGCTTTTGTAGATCTCCTTCAAGGCACACAAAAAGAGCAAGCGGCTGAAAGAACTACCGCTTCCGTTCGGTGTGTAGTCATGATGTGAGAGCGGCCGTTGCGGTGAAAGCGATTCTCACGCAAGTTAAGCAATCCATTATCTTAACGCTGTCAGCGACCGCGTGCAAAGCGCCGGACATTATCGCGACCAGCTGATTCGACGACGGGGGAAACTGCGGCCATGCCGCCGCCTTTTGCCGAGCGCGACTCGCGAACCGATCGACGACGGGCACCTCCCACGACCGCAGTACGCATCCCAGCGGCGAGGACGTTAACCTCCGTGCCTTTCGTCGGACGACGCGGGAGCTAGACAAAACGCCGAAACCGAATGCCTCCGGCGGCAGCCATCGTATCTTATCGGTCTGCCCCGCACAGTGCCTCACCATCTGTCATCGTTGCTATCATCATTTTGACGTCGGGCGAGGCTGCGTGTAGAAGAAGCGCGGACATCTGCGCCCCACTAAGGAGTGAGTGTTCGGGCAAGCCCCCCCCCCCTTTCTCATGATAGCTACCATTCGCTACAGCGATAACCGACGAGCCCCCACGAGGGGCGAGCCACTGTGACGCAGAAACGACGTCATCCACGTTCTTCATATAGAGCCCCGAATTGAACCACCAACACATACAAGCGTCCCTTTGGTACCGGACGAACTCCGATTGCAGTTTCAGCCGAAACACTCCAACTCCAGGAAGAACTCGCGGTATTATCAAGGTCGGCCGGAGCCGAAATTCGGAGAAAGTGTCAGCAGCGATATATCTCGCATGTTGTTCGCCAAACGAATCTCAAGCGATGGTGGGAGGCCCGTGAGGTGCCGTTGACCTCGTATACCACCAATATTGTGGTCGAGTAAAATTGTGTGCGCGTCTCATGCCAACGAATATTAATGTCTCACACTTGGGCGCACAAACATTCACAGCGGAGCAATGGAAGACCTGGCTCGAGAGGAGGAGGCCCAGCTCCTCGACCAGCCACGGCAGGCTGCCGAGGCCTGTGGAGCCCCGTACTGCAATGCCTCAAACCCTTCATTTTCAATCAATCGGTTAATAATCTCGACTCGAGCATAACATGAAGATGTCGTTGAAACGCAAGTGGATTGCAAAGGGCCACGCATCTTCTTTGATGTCTGGCTCGCTCTTCTCGAGCCGGTCGTTCCTCTCTCTTTGCCTGAAAGAGAGCGCGGAAGCGACCTCTGATTACAGCTTCGGGCACTGAGGGGCCTAAGCGCCACAGTCGATGACGTCATATAAATTCGGCAATAGTGGTGAATAAAGCTGCCACTCCAGGGCAGGCGTTCGAGTCCACTTAAGCTGGGCTTGAGCACTCAACATCCCACAGTTGAGTCTCAGCGCCAAAGTAGAAGGGAGTTTGATGTGTCTGAACAACTTGGCTTGACTCCGTCAACCAGGTTTCTGAAACAACCCGCTGGCTGCAAACTCGTGAACAGAAGGCATGTACAAGCGTGCCTTTGTATGTTACGATCCCCGTTTTACAAAGTATACGGCCAGCGCCTCCTGTAGGAGGCGCTGATACGGCACATTGCGAAGCGCTTGCCGGGCGCTCAAGAGGTCACGCGGTAGAACTGCTGTCTCCTGCAACAACAAACGCCGTCCGCACAAGGGCCCTCTGGCCCAGAAAGGATATTAGAGGTTTGAGTCGCATGTATCAACCAAAAACGCAAGTTGTACTCGGCTAGCTTCTGGAAGAAGGCACTGAAAAGGGAATGGCTGGATAAGGTTGTCCCAGTTTTGCATCGTCGGAAATCCCCGAACCAGTCGTTTTCCTTTTATGCTGACGTGACTATATCTAGCTCTTCAATTGCGTATGAGTGCCCCGCCACGGTGGTCTAGTGGTTATGGCACTCGGCTGCTGATCGAATCCCGTCCGCGGCGGCTGCATTTCGATGGAGGCGAAATGTTAAACCCCACAAATCAATTGCGTATGAGCAGCAACTTTGTTCGCTGTGCAGTCGGGTTATCTTTCACTCTTTCTTTTCCCTCACCGACACGAAGCGGGCCCATGATGTCGCTTTTCTTTATTTCCGATCTGTTCATTCAGTGTTAGATGGCTTTATTAAGCTTCACAAGAGCGGAAGGGCGGAGTATATCAATCAACCAATCAATCAATCAATTTATTTCCTTTCAATAGGAGGAGTACAGGACTAAAAGCTCGAGAGCTTGACGAGGTCCCGACCCCGTTACAAGTTGGCAATGCAGCAGGATGGCGGACAATCATGAATGCAAAATACAGAATACACTTTACAAGTTTGACATGGCATCAAGTAATACAAAAAATTATTATACAAATCACTGAAAATAGAGAGAATAGTTTATATGTATAGTCATGAAGTGGCATGAACATGAAAAGCAACAATAATAAGAATGGCCAAAATTCCGAGATATATATTATTCCGAAAAATGAATACGATGGGCGAAGCGTTTAATGTGACAGTTTTGATTAGACGAAGGATCAAAATCTTCGTGCTTTAAGAAGTTTAGTAGGGACGGCAGCCTGTAGGACAATGATTGTTCATCATAAACAGTTCTAGGGGTGGGTACAGTCCACATTTCTTTGTGCCTGGTCAGTCGAACACTCGGGTTTACATTTAGCTTAGCAAGATTAATTATGGTATTGGTACCATGCTTAATAAACTCCCTATAACACAACATCAGCCTGTAATTACACAAAGAGAATACTGGAAGAATTTCATATTTTGGAAAAAGAAGTTTTGTAGATGACAGATAGTGTACAGCAGCAATATATCGTATGGCTCTTTTCTGTAGTAAATACAACTTGCGCAAATTTGTCACTCCGGTAGTGCACCACACTATGCTACAATACTGTAACAAAGATGATACCAGCGCATTGTATATTGTAACTTTCACCTTAGTAGGAAGAATGCATCGCATACGTGCAAGGACACCAATGGCAGATGACATCTTTGAGTGCAGGCTATCAATATGTACATTCCATGTTAAGTGCTTTGAAAAATATACTCCAAGGGTACTAACGGAATCTACCATATCTAACTGCTGAGAGCCCAGAAATAAATTCATCTTATTTGTCGAGATTTTTCCTTTAGGCATATATAAAATTACTTGCGTTTTTAAAGGGTTTATTTTTAATAAATTCGCCGAGGCCCAGGAGTCTATGTCAGACAGCGTTTTATTAGCCATTACCTCTATCTCTGTTTCCAAGCTCCCTGTAATAAAAACTGTCGTATCATCTGCGTACGATACAAACGTTGCGTTGTCTGTGCAGTGTACAATGTCATTTATGTAAATCAAAAATAAAACTGGCCCTAAAATACTTCCTTGTGGCACACCAACAACGACCGGCTTCCTTGGAGATATTTCATTGTTGGCATCTACGAATTGTGTCCTGTTTGAAAGATAAGATTTTAGAAGCGCATGCGCTGTTCCACGCACACCATAGTTTTCAAGTTTGCTGAGTAGGATGGAATGATCAATTAAGTCAAATGCCTTGGAAAAATCGACGTATATGCCTAATGCCATTTGTTTACGACTAAATGCGTCTATAATTCTTTCTTTTTGAGTCAAGAGGGCTGTTTCGGTAGAGCGATGCTTCCTGAACCCATGTTGAAAATCTTGAAACAAGTTGTGGCGATTAAAAAATGATACCAATCTGATATGCATTAATTTTTCAATACCTTTCGAAAACACTGGAATTATTGAAATAGGTCGATAGTTGTTTATGGTCCCTTTATCACCGTGCTTGTAAACTGGAATGTTAATCGAGTGCAGTGCTTCTTGTAGATGCTGAAGCTTGAAATAGAGAGAAGGAAAGAGAGAGAGAAAGAACAATCGTTCAAAACAACCATACCGATTTTGTTTCGTTGGCGCATGACAGATATTGGCTCGAGCGTAGGACGTTAACCTAATTGCGGCAAGCGCCGTAATTATAGCGAACATGAAAACTCAGCCCCTGTCATTTTCCTTACAAATACTAATTGAATTAAATGAAGTATGCCGACATGTCGCCGCTTCAGTAAGAGGCCTGCAAGATGGAAATGCATTTTAAAGTGGCCCTTCAGCACTTCTTGAACATTTCGAAAAAACGGTGCCAATCAGTCACTGGGGGATGTGCACTTTGGTTTCAAGATACAGCTGGAAATCGCCTGCTTTTCTTTCACCAAATGACGTCACTAGGCCGCTTGACCTTTCTCGGTCTGCTTAACAAGTACATACGTTGCCTTTATTTGTTAAACTCAAAACGAACACAATTAATGAGGCTTGCAAGCACTAGTGGCGCAAAGCTAGCGTATAGCTGATGGGCACTTGGCTGGTCCGAGTTCATCTCCGGCGCACCCGTATTTCGTCGTAGTCCGAGGCTTCGGGAAACGCCTCGCGAGCACTGCTTCTCAAAGTTCTGCACCGAGCTCAGCGTAAAGACGCTCGCGTCGAACGACAGACGATGGCAGACGTCGCACGTGTGACCTCGGCTTAACGCTGTCCCCCACCCCTTTGCTATACTAAGCACAAACGCATAGCTTTGTGTGTGTGTTAAATTTGTGCCCCTGGTATGGAACAGAAATTAAAAAATTACAGCATATCCACGGAGTGAATGATGATGAGTGGGCGAAGCTCGGGATGTTCATCGTAGATCGTGCCGAGTTCCTGATTAATTTAGTTAACGCGCACGCTACGAATCCTCATGGTTCAACTATGCACGAGTGAAATCTCCCACCGGCACTTCATTGCAAGTCAAGGTCCAGTATATATATATATATATATATATATATATATATAACGAAAGGGAAGGGGTCAAGGGCTCGTTCTTTATCTGTTAGAAACAACTTAATGAGCAAACATCACTGTCTGTTCGCTCATTAAGTTATATACATATATATATATATATATATATATATAGAGAGAGAGAGAGAGAGAGAGAGAGAGATAGCAGACACGACTTCGCAGTGCGAAGTCGTGTCTGCTATTTCACTCCAAATACGTGTGGCCCATTGAGCAGAGGTTCTCATATATATATATATATATATATATATATATATATATATATATATATATATATATATATGGGTTGCCGGTGAACACGCTTCTCCAACGCGAGCAGTCGGTATTTCTCAATCAAGAAACTCGCTAGGAGACGCTGCCTGCGCCAACGTTGTCCCTCGCGGGTGAGGGCGCGTTCTCCTTCTTTGCGAGCCGGTAGAGCGTTCCTCTAAGATTGATTGATTGATTGATTGTGGTTCGGTAAGGAAAGGACGCTAATTTCTGCAGCCCATGTAGGGAGCACGGCTAAGCGTCCGTGGGGGTGGGGGAAAGGGAGTGAAAGAGATAGAGAGGAAGGCCGTAGTGGAGGGCTCCGGGAATTTAGACCACCTGGGGTTCTTTCACGTGCACTGACATCGCACAGCACACGGGCCTCTGGCATTTTCGCCTCCATCGAAAATGTGACCGCCGCGGCCGGGATCGAACCCGCGTATTTTGGGTGGCAGCCGAGTACCGTAACCACTACACCACCGCGGCGGACCCTCTAAGAACCAACGTTTCCATAGCCTACGCGCGCCTTTCGCTCTCTCTCTCTCTGTCTCTCTCTCTGTCTCTCTCTCTCTCTCTCTCACAAGACAGCAGAGGCACGCGCCGGGAGAGAGAGAGAGAGGCACGCGCCGAGGGCGAGCGCGTGCCTCCCAGCACGCGCGTTACGCCTGACAAATGACGCGTGACAAGGTTAGACTAAGAGGAGCTTCGCCCCTAAAATAAAGCGGGGGTAGCCCGCGCCACCAGAAGGTATATCGGGCTTAAAGCCAATTGCACCATAAAGAAATAAGCGTAAGTGCTCCCAAAAAGAAAATTTTGCGGAAAAACCAATTAAAAAAGAAGATATATGTGTATTCGGAAGCGAGGCCTGCAGGGCTTTTCCTTGTATAATAAAGGCAGGAGATGACTGTGGTTACGTGAGTGCAAAGTAGAACGTTGCAGTGAGGGCTTCCAGCAGCCAGAGCGTCCTTGGAACAATGGGAAAGCGGGAGTGCACTGGTAGGTGTGGTTTAGAGTTCAGTAACCGACGACGCAGTGCAAGCCACAACTCGAGCCAGGCGCCTCGGCCTTGCGTGGCGGCCGTGTAGGCGTCATCTGCAGAATGAGGCGGACGCATTCGGCTGAAACTGTGAGTAAAGAGGAGGTGAAACCTGCGATGAGAAAAGCTCTGCGCAGATACAGAAGGCGGGCTTTGTTATAGCAATAAGATGAGATGAACTATGGGCCTATGTGGGTTGAAAAGTTGATGCTCACGTCATTGCTGCCGAGGTGTCGTCGTTTTCTTTTTTCCTTTTTTTTTGCGTAATTGCAACTATAGCTTTGGGTGTGCAGTCTCGGATGGGTTGTTGCAAGGAAAAGATATGCGAACGGTAGACGTGTGGTTGATATCTGTGACAGGCGCGCATGTCATGAGCGCATGCCATGTCTGTGACAGGCGTGTGAGACAGGCGCGCGCGCGCGCCCGCGCGCACACACACACACACACACACACACACACACACACACACACGCAAGCACGCACGCACACACACACACACACACACACACACACACACACACACACACAAAACGCGCGCGCGATTTTGTGTGGTTCGGTCCAGGAAAGGACGCTAATTTCTGCAGCCCATGTAGGGAGCACGGTGGTGTAGTGGTTAGGGTACTCGACTGCCACCCAAAAAACGCGGGTTCGATCCCGGCCGCCGCTGTCGCATTTTCGATGGAGGCTTAACCCTTTCAGCCCTGATTTTTCTGTAAAGGGAACGACAACCAATCTTTGCGGTACCTGCTTTTATCAGTGCAACTGAAAACTTATCCGGTGAGAGTGCCTAATCACCCAGTAGTAACGCCGAAAGCTCCGCGAAACATATAAAATCCGAATTTTTCATCTGCGGCGACTATGGAGTCCTTACAGGCCAGAGTTGCAAACAGCGGGAGGTGAGGCCGATAGTCATTATAAGGCCGCAATGGGAAAAGGAAACTAGTGAAGCCCTAAATATAAAGAAATCAATGTTGCCATGACTTGTGATCTCACTCGCGAATTCGCGCTGTACACTCCGGTACCGGTTTCGCAGACACGAGAGAAAAACGGCGCGCACATGCGTCGCAGCCTTCAGCGACCGTTCCACGGTTGCGCCGCGAAGGCAGCGCCGCTTCTCATGCAGTGTCAACTTATTTGTTCCGTAACTCGTGGGCAGCACAGAAGAAGAGAGCGGGAATGCTTAATAATACGCGTGCTCTAACTTTGAGCACTAATTATGGTGCGTATAAAAGCATCTGACTATGCACACCGAACCGACGACTCCATATCGCAGTACGCAGTCTCTACGGCTACGCTGCGCGACATACCCGTTTCTTGTGATTTTCAAACGCAATTTAAAAATACAAATTCAACTCAAACCCCATTAAGTATGCTTCAATCTGTCACCATAATCTTTTCATTTCCGCCAGAATCTAATCGCAGGTTCTGGTCAGTTGTCGGTCCCTTTAATGCTGAAGCCCGTATACTGTGCGTTGGCAGTGCACGTTAAAGGTCAGAATTTCCGGAGGCCTTCACTATGGCCTTCTCTTGCGAGCCGCTGTGCAGCGCACAAATCGACGCGCGCACTCTTTGTCGTCTCTCTCTCCTGCTGGAACACGTGCGGCCGGCAGCCGCAATTCTGCCATTATTGTAGTAGTGGGTCGTGTGCTCAAGAGAATAAAGAAGCGCGAACGCCGCACATTGCGCATTCCACAGAAGAGGTACGCGCTCACTTTTGGGGAACTCATTTAAAACGATGACGATAATTTTGTGATACACCGCATACACCACACAACTTGAAACCTTGAAATGCTTCGCATTTAAACGATCTTTCCACGATCATGGGATCAACCAATAATATTTCTTCCTCTAGAGGCGTAGTCGGCGCCCCCAGTGACGTCATTTGTTGAAAGAAGGCGCTTCGCAGCCGTATTTGCTACATAAGGCCCCTTTAGTTTTTGCAGTCAAATTTGCAAATTCCGCGGTGCGTGCGGTGCTACGACGTGACAAACACGGATGGGCGCAAGGTGTGCTTCGAAGTGAGGAAGACGATCGCGAGTCAACCAGGCCTTGGCCAATTCCCTGAAGTGGGTATGCACTATATTTGTAGAATCGTCATCACCATCATTCTGTTAACCCTGTCGTGTAGCGAGGAGGATGAAGCATCATCATCGTTCGTGCGTCAAGCGCACAGATGGCCCTGCCTCGTGGAATAACTTGAGTCCACAGACTCGGTGTATTATCACTGTATTATCATCCACGGAAACAATCGTGTGGACAAGCGCAACGTCTCGGTCTAACAGTATATACGTCAATAACAGGGGACGCAAGGTTGTCACCACGGGGTACGTCACGGGAACAACACGAGGTAACATATTTAACAGCACGAGGCGGCAAGCGCACGTGATGGCGACAGCACGCGGGTCGGAAGAACGGTCAACTTATCCTAAAGGGCATCGGTCGCACAATCAACGCGGCTAGACAGAAATATCCGAGGGTCACTTCTCTATGACAGCAAATTGGACGAGTATGTGAGCAGCAATGGAGACGCGGACAGTGCACCACCCCACGAACGTCCTCCCCCATCAGCGACGCAGTGTGTGCGGTATAGGCGTGAGCACTTTATGCAGGCGGCGGCGAAGATTGGCACTCATTACAGAAATGTGTGGCCGTCACTGTCAAGGGAGGAATTGTTGCGGAGGAAGTCGTCAGTGCAGCGTCACCTCCAGGCGCTGCGCTGTTTAGTTTTCCGGATAGGTATGAGCAGGGTTGAACGGAGACGACGACTTGGTGGCGAGCGCGACTGACCGACTGTTCCGTGTTCAGTGCCTGGGCGAACGCGCTCCTCAGGCCGTCGAGCGCGCGCTCCGCCTCCGCTCGCCGCTACCGCGTGGCGGCGCTGTGTGAGTAGACTAATGGGATATGTAGATCATAAAGAGAGCATCGAATTAAAGTCGGGCAGCTCCTTTCTAAGTGAAAAACAAATTAGGAACGTAGTCGCAACAATCGAGGACATAGTGAGCAGAACAAAAGGCAAAGTGTGGGATTATAATGAGCTTATTAATCTAATAAGGACTGAAGTTACGAAAGAGAAACAAAAGAGTTGCTGGAGGGGAAAGCGAAAGCCAAAACGATGGTGGAACAGGGAAATTCAGGACGCAATTGAGAATCGACGGGAAGCATCTCGAATACATAGGCAGGCAAAAAAGGAGCAGAGGCCACAAGGCGAGGTCAAGCAAAAATGGGAAACATATCTCGAGAAAAAAGCCCTGGTACAGAGTTTAGTTGAAGCCAAGATTAAAGGCCAAAGTGAACGTTGGATATCGGACATTCGCAAAAAGAAGGACGCATCTAGGCTTTTCTGGAACCACCTGCAATCGCTGGGGAAGAAAACTGTAACTATGCAACGGCATATTGTGGATGAAGAAGGAAATAAATTGGAGGGGTACGACGCATTGACTTATATTCGAAATGCAACAGCCGATTCCTTTAAGAAGCATGACGAGGCTCCCTTTACGACGTGTAACAGTAGCAAGGGAGACCAAGTGGAAGAACTAGTTCTGGAAAATTTCAATTTGAAGAAGGCGGAGGAAATGATTCCCAAACGAACAGCCACAGGATTGGATGAGGTTAGCATTACTGTAATAAATGAGCTCGGAAGAAACAGCAAAGAAGCCCTATTAAAAGCAATTGAAAAAAGGTTAAGGACAGGCGAATACCGGACAGTTGGCGTCAAAGTAGGATGAAGTTCATTTATAAGGGCAAGGGAGAGAAAAATAACATTCGCTCATATAGACCACTGACCATTACATCAGTACTGTACAGGTTGGTGATGCAGGCAATTAAATTGAAAATGCAGATATGGACAGAGCTTAATGGCACCTTTGGCGAACTCCAAAACGGATTTCGAGTCGACAGGAGATTAGATGATAACCTTTTTGCGCTTACGCAGTGTGTAGAAATAGCCGGAAAAGAGAACAGACCTCTACATTTGGCATTTTTGGATATTAAGGGTGCGTATGACAATGTTAATCAGAATATTTTATGGGACATAATGAAAGAGGCTGGTATAGGGGATGACTGTATAGAGCTCTTAAAGGAAATATACAGTGGAAATACAGTATGTGTGGAATGGGAAGGTACGGCGAGTAATGGTAGAATGGAGGTCGTCGATATAGGTAAAGGGTTGAGGCAGGGATGCCCGTTGTCCCCACTGTTATTCATGCTTTACATGAGGAGAATGGAGAAAGCATTGGAGATGAGCAATATTGGTTTTAAGCTGTCGTACAGACAGGCAGGTATAGTGATAGAACAAAAGCTCCCCGGGTTGTTTTATGCGGACGATATTGTGCTATTCGCAGACAGTCGAACAGACTTGCAGGGTCTGGTTAGTATATGTGGTCGGGAAAGTGAAGATTTAGGGCTAAAATTTAGTGTGACAAAATGCGGCTGGATGATATTCAATGACAGCAACAATCAGACCATATCAATACAGGGCAAGGAGATACCCAGAGTACGAGAGTACAAATACCTCGGGATATGGATAACTGATGGGAATAGATACATGGAAGTACAATAAAAAGATATGATAGTTAAGGGAAAGAGGAACTCTGCAATAATGAAGCATAGAGCGCTGTGAGGTTACAACAGGTACGAGGTAATTCGAGGTTTGTGGAAAGGTGTAATGGTGCCAGCACTTACATTCGGAAACTCAGTGGTGTGCATGAGGTCAGAGGTACAATCAGGGCTGGACGTGAATCAGAGGACGGTCGGACGTCTCGCACTGGGCGCCCATAAGAAGACCACAAATGAGGCTGTTAAGGGGGATATGGGATGGTCTGACTTTGAGGGAAGGGAAGCTCAGAGTAAAATTAGGTACGAACAGAGATTAAGGAATATGAAAGAAAGTAGATGGGCAGCGAAAGTATTCAGGTATTTGTATAGGAAGAACGTTGATTCACAATGGAGGAAGAGAACTAGGAAGCTTACCAGTAAGTATACATCCAGTAACGAAACGGATGGGACGAAAAAGAGCGTTAAGAGCATGGTCAGAGCGGCAGAGAACTCGGATTGGATAGCAAGAATGGAGAAGAAACCGGCATTGAACAACTACCGAAAAGGGAAAGACGAAGTCAAGAGAGAAAAATTTTACGATAATTCAAAGGGAAGCGCTTTACTGTTTGAGGCAAGGTCCGGTTGCCTGAGAACCCGAAGTTACAGAGCGAAATTCAATAAAGAACGGGATACATGTACGTGCTGTGGAAAAGCTAGGGAAACGACAGACCATATTTTGATTGAATGTACAGATGTCCACCCAGGTGTAGCTGTGGACACTACCCTACAGGAGGCCATGGGTTTCAGGAGTAACAGGGGAAAGCTGAACATGCCGGCGATAGATATAAGTAAAAGGCGCTTAGAGCATTGGTGGCGCAAAAGTATGGAGCAAACGAAAGCGCAAGGTAGTTCGGGTAAGATTGTTACAGCACAGCAGAACGATAATAGATATAATAGACGAGGAAAAAAATTAGTTGTGAAAATATGTGTGATTCGGGAAATGAAATGGTTGTAAACGAAAAAGAAATAAAGCTAGAGCTTGGTGGCCCGGCCACCGCCCCGTTATAAAGGGGACGCTCCTAATAATCCATCCATCCATCCATCCAGGAGAAGCTGGCGCTGAACGGCCGCGCGTATTAAGGAGCTCCCAAATTCGTGTTTACACCCGAGTTTCATTGCTTTCGTGCTTCGTGCGAGCTTTCCCAGGTACCTATACCGCATGCAGTCTCACTAGAAGTCATGCGGGTGCGAAAATTGCATTTAAATTTGATAGTATTTGTGTTTGATTTTCCATTTCAGGCTTTCGCAGTCACATGCTCCGTATGCGTCGGTATGTCATATTGCTGTGTACAACTGTGGAAATCGAGCGCAAAGAAAAACTCCGATGGGCTCACGTTCCATGAAATACCAGCGGACGCTGGTAGACAGGAGAGGTGGCGCGCAGTGATTAGGCGGGATAATTGGTGAATGGGTGAGGCGGAATAATTGGTATGGGGGAGAGGTGGCTCGCAGTGATTAGGCGGGATAACGACACAGCTAAGCGTTACGCGAAAAAAAGCCTCTTTCGCGAAAGTATGCGCAACTGTGAGAGCGGCATACGCTTGTGTGACATGCGGGAGCGCGCCTTAGGAATAAATGATGTTATATTCCGTCACGTTGAAATAATTCAACCATTGTAAGCCGTGAATCACGACAACTTGGTCTTGAAAATGAAGCTCGTAGGTTCTCTTATGCCTTTCGCTAAGACGAGTCGAATAAGAAACCACCATCTTCTTTTTAGTTGATGTATTGTTCCTCACCCTCACCCCCCCCCCCCCCCCACCCCCCGACAGCTTTCTCGACCTAACGTGATTTTGCACTGCCTCCGCGATGGGCGGTTGATCAAGGACGAAGTGCAAAGCGACGATGTCATGTGATGACGTCATCACGTGACCTCATAGTGAAGTCTCAAAGTTTCGCAAACTGTGACGTCATACGGTGATGTCAACACGTGATAATTTTTTCTATCGCTCGTGTTCACGCCGCCGACGCGGTCGGTCAATTCGCGCATTTGATGAGGCATCTAAAGCTTTAGCTTTAATGACCTCTATTTTCGCAGCGATATCTGCGTGCATGTTTGCAAATCATCTCGTTACCAACTGACAGCACTCAAGGCAGGCCGCATTTTTCACGCGAGTAATACATTATCTCAAGACTCAACACTGTGACTTCAGACTTTCCTTTTTTCAAAAGTCTGCCCTCAGGCATAATAATTTGTCAATCAAAAATACACATCGGGCAGTGTTGCAAGACGCGCGCAGAAGGAGCTGTTTTTGTTTGTTTTTCGTACCATCACGATAGACTGCTTTAGGCTACGAAATGTCAGTGCCTCCTCACTGGAAAGGTTAGTAGTGCATGCGCTAAGTAGCTTTAGGCTACTTAGCGCATGCACTCCAGGCTTGCGTGTAGTCAGCTTCACCAGTAGGCGTTAGCACGCATCGCGGCTCTCGAAGCACCCAAGCTATCAGTATAGTAGCTACTGGCACAAACTTCACTCTAAAAAAACAGGGAGTGCGAACGCAGACACCTCACTTCTTCTTGTGTCCGTGTTCGCACTCCCTGCTTTTCAGAATGAATACTTACCAACTATAGCTCAGCTCTCTGTTATTCATGGCACAAACTGCTTTCAAAAATCAACCCTCAGACAGTGAAAAATCGACTCTCAGACTAGCGAACATGATGGTGAAAGAAGAATATTCCGCGCAACACTCAACCGCGCTCTCATATCGGCTCAGCAGACGACGCGCAAGGGCCTCGATGCGCCGCCAACTAGCCGCGAACGGCCTATAAAAAAGAATTGTTTCCATGAGCGACAAGTGCTTCATTATCTCCGTTTACAGAAGTGTTGATTATACTTCGAACAGCGTGAAATACGGCCGAAAACTAAAGAATATAACAGCTCCGAATGCAGCCGCGGCCTGCGTTTCCGTGCGCGACAGCGTGACGGTATGGATGGATGGATGGATGGATGCCATGAGCGTCCCCTTTGTAACGGGGCGGTGACTTGTGCGCCACCAGGCTCGTAGAACTTTTTTTTTTCCTCTCTTTAAATTTTCCTCATGCCTTTTAAATTTACTTCAATCAAATCGATCATACTATAGCAAAAACGGAAATTCATAGCCCAGTTCCCTGCCCCTTATGGCAGAAAGCCCATATTTTTTTTATAATTATTTTTGTCCGTTCTCTCTAGTTTTCTGCCACCAGTATTCTAACCGTCTCTTACTTATTTCAATCGCGGCTATGTTCAGCTTCCCGTTGTTCGCCCTAAAACCCAAGGCTTCCTGTAGGGTGGTGCCCAAACGTACACCTGGGTGGATATTTCCGCATTGAATTAGAACATGCTCCGTCGTTTCCCTATCTTCCTCGCAGCATGTGCATTTTTCCTCTTCTTTACTGAATTTCGCTTTATAAATACGCGTTCTAAGGCAGCCCGATCTCGCTTCAAACAATAAAGCGCTTCCTCTTGAATTATCATAAAATGCTTCCCTCTTTATTTCGTTTTTGCCCTCTCGGTAGTTATTCAGAGTCGGTTTTTTTTCCATCGCTGCCCTCCAGTAAATCTTCTCCGCCTCTCTGACTTTTCCCTTTACGCTCTTTGTTGTCAGTTCTCTTAGAGCCGTATATTTACTGGTGAGCCTCCTAGTTCTCTTTCTCCACTGCGTGTCAACGCTCTTTCTATATAAATAACGGAACACCTTCACTGCCCACCTACTCTCTTTCATACTCCTTAGCCTCTCTTCAAACCTTATTTTGCTCTGCGCTTCCCTTGCCTCAAAACTCGCCCATCCCATATCGCCCTTTACAGCCTCGTTTGTCGTTTTCCCGTGGGCACCCAACGCGAGGCGTCCCACAGTTCTTTGATTCACATCCATTCCTGATTGTATCTCTGGCCTCATGCACACCACTGAGTTCCCAAATGTAAGCCCCGGTACCATTACCCCTTTCCACAGACCCCTAAGCACCTCGTACCTATTGTGTCCCCATAACGCTCTGTGCTTCATTATTGCAGCGTTCCTCTTTCACTTTGCTGCCAAGGCTTTTTCGTGTACCTTCATGTATCTATCATCCTCATTTACCCATACGCCAAGGTACTTGTATTCGCTTACTCTCGGTATTTCTTGGCCCTGTATGGATACCGCCTGGTCGTTGGGATCATTGAATACCATCAGTCCGCATTTTGTTACACCAAATCCTAGTCCTAGAGCCTCGCCTTCCTTCCCGCATATATTCAACAGCCGTTGTATATCATCTCGACTGTCCGCGAATAAGACAATATCATCAGCATAAAATAAACCCGGAAGCCTCTGCTCAATCATCACGCCGCCCTGTTTGTGTGACAGATTAAAACCAATGTTGCTATCTCCTAGCGCTTTTTCCATTCTAACCATGTACAGCATGAATAACAGCGGCGACAAAGGACATCCCTGTCTCAGCCCCTTGCTAATATCAACGTTCTCTCTGCTACTGATTCCTTCCCATTCTATGCAAACTGTATTTTCTCGATATATTTCCCTCAAAAGCTGTACGCAATCGTCGCCTATGCCCATTCCTTCCAAAATTTCCCACAGTATTTCCTGATTAACATTGTCATACGCTCCAGTGATGTCTAGAAAAGCCACATACAACGGCCTCCTTTCTATTTTAGATATTTCTATACACTGAGTAAGAACAAATAGGTTATCGTCTAAACGCCTGTCTACTCGAAATCCATTCTGAAGTTCTCCCAAAATATTGTTACGTTCTGCCCATGCTTCTATTCTACTCTACTCCGTTGGCGGCGCGTGGCGGCCGAAAGCCGTACTAACGCCGACGGCCGATTCCCATTGCTCCGCGCTCCATCGCCCAGGCACTGAAAAAATAGAGGAGGCACTGATTGGGAGAGCAAGCAACATGGAGGAAAGAGAGCAAGAAGCAGGCAAAGCATGACGCGTCGCCTAGCAACTACCTCCTCCTCTTTTCTCTTTCTCACAGTTGTCGACTCTCCGCGCGAACAGCGTGGCGTGCCTTTCTCCGTACATCGTACGGCCCGTGGCATTTGACGAAAGCACTTAGCCGCGTCATCTCTGACGGCGTGCTGAGTATAAACATATGTTTCTGGCATTGTGATTAACACGCCAGCGCTTCTGACCGATTCGGATACATATTTCAACCATAAGACACCCACGAACGTCGACGGCACCGCAACGACGGTAAGTGATTGTTGACGCAACGATCTTCGATGCCGATTGTTAAATCACTGGAATTGGCCGGGCCATCTCGACTTTTTCGGTGCCACATTGGCTTTCTGAAATAATAAAGTAGTTTCACTTTGTTTGCTCTTCACGTTTGTGGTATCTTTTAGCCACCTGCAGACACAGAGAAACCCCGACAGTCGAGGTGGCGAAAACCGCAGAGGGCGTCGCAGTAGCGGGATATCTGCCCGATGGGACGACAATGGGAGCGTTTTGGTCTGTGGTTCTCGACGGAGCAGGGTCGCGATAATATTTCACATGTTCACACCGCGACTTGGCATCGTCTTATGACTTCACCCATAATGTGTTGCAGGGTCCCTTTAATGTCTATACTTGGCGATGTTCAAAACGAAGACACCACGCGCTTGCGGGCTACAGTTTCTTGATATCTGTTAAGCAATGTTTTTCTTTTTTTTTTACTTTGCAGTTTATTATTACTGCCATGTAAGCACACAATATACATAAACAGCCAGGATGGCAGGTTAAAAGCTGCATGAAGGCAGCTTGACTGTTCCTGTACATTTCAAGCAGCAACATGGCATACTTATTCCAGCAGTAAAAATAGAAGTTCACAGAGCCGTGAAAAAAATCGGTAGCTGAAAGTAGCTGAAAAGCAACAGCGTAGGCAATAAATGATGGGTTTTCACGTGCCAAAATCACGATATGATTACGCGGCACGCCGAAGAGGTGGGCTCCGAGAATTTCGAAAACGCGGAGTGCACGGATACAGAATTTCTGCTTCCTCAAGGCCGTACCTCAATAACACGTTTATTATCAAAAGCCAATCTTCCAACACCTACACAAAGGAAGAAAGTATTAAGATTGAAAATTTTCTTTCAGTTAGTTAAAGGTTATTATAAGTTAGACTTATCACACATACTTCATTTCTCCACGGGATATGCCACAAGACAGAGGCATAGCCTTACAATAACCCCATTCTCCACCCGTAATAACACACTCAAATATTAGTTTTTTTCTTAGGACAATCACCGAATGGAATAACCTTAGTAATGAAGTTGTTTCCCAGTCTTCCTTGAATCTGCGCAGCTCCAGCAGTGAGTGTCTGAATTGTATTACATTTGATCCTGCTTTTTATTTCTATCACTGTAGCGATTCCCCACTCGTGATCAACTTGAATGTAGCGCTGATTTCATTATATGCCGTCCACACCCACACTGCGCATGCGCAACAGCTGGCCCAAGCTGGCAAGGAACGAGAACGCGCCCTCGCCCGCGACAGACAACGCTGACGCAGGCAGCGTCAGCGCGTTTCTTGATCGAAAAAAAAAAAAAAACCGACTGCTCACGCTGCACAACCGTTCACCGGCCACCCCGTATATATAGGCACTGGATTTTGACCTGCCATGTGGTGCCGGCGCGAGATTTCTCTTGTGCGTAGTTGAACCAGGGGCCGGACACTTCGACTAGTTTCGGTATTGGAAATAAAGCGTCCGCCATTGTTTTGGTAGGAAGCGAAAATTCAGCAACGTTTGCATGTGTGGCCTTATCTTTGCAACCTACGCATGAATAAAGTTATGCAATTATGTGCAGAAATAAAATGTCTCCTTGGGTATTTTCTTTTTTTAACACCCTATATATTTATCCAGACACTGCATTCGTTGGGCCGACGGGCGGAGCTTTCGCTCTTATCTCTTCTGCTGCCATTCCGTCCGTCTGCTTCTGCCGTTTTCACTGCGCACGTGTGAAATTTTTTAAAGTGCCTTGAAGGTGAACATTTCGGTGTTTGTGAGTACGAACGCGCTCAAAATGTCGGCGAAACTATAGGAAAAGGACACGAGGCGTGCTACGCTGCTTTTTGGTGCCACAACTCGGCAAGAAACAGCGCAGCGAAATTTTTCCGTTTCTATAGAAGCTCAGAGAATTGCACAATATGAACGACTAACGCTTAGTAACTAAACAGGCAGAACCATACTAGAGGGTATAGACTACGCAAATCAATTTGGCGCCAAAAAGGATATCCCGTATGAGATCAGGAAATGTTTAGTAATCTTACCGATACCCCTACCATCATCAGGCAAGGAGAGCTGAAAGAGCGAAAAATATACATAACAACGTAAAAGATTTACCGGAAACAACATACGTAGACGCGGCCAAATACAAAGGCAATGACAACATGACTATAGCAGTAGTGGACTACAAAGGAAATCATAAGGTCAGCGGCTCGGTGAGAACGAGCTTTGCAGAAGAGGCGGAAGAAGCAGCTATTGCACTGGCCATAGCATCCACCTCGACTTTACTAATCGTTAGCGACTCGCGGACGGCTGTGAGAAACTTTGCACGAGGGCGAATATCCCAAATAGCTTTAAGAATATTGGCTGGACACAAAGACCAGCGAACAATAGATATAGTCTGGGCACCCGCTCACTCCTCCTTACCCGGCAATGAGGCTGCACACCACACAGCTCGAGTACTAACAGACCGAGCCTCCGGATTGCCCTGGTCGAGCTGGGAGGACGATGAGCGATTTGAGCGGATGACCACTTACAGAGATATTACGCAGTATTACAGGCTAAGCAGGAAAATTTATCCTCCCGCACACTCGTCGTTGAACAAAGGACAGGCGGTGGCGTGGCGCCTACTTCAGACCCATACGTTCCCTAGTCCGGTAACAATGAACCGCCGCGTGCCGGAACTTCATTCGGACAAGTGTAAATTTTGCAATAACAGGGCGGACTTGAGCCACATTCTATGGGCATGCCCGCAGGCCCCCATGAGAGACGAATTCCCAGATGGGAGTGGATGGAATACCGCGCTCCTCAGCTCTGACTCGCAATTACAAGCCCGCTTAATACGGCAGGCCGAAGACGCCGCCAAGGCCCACGGGATCATGGCCGCCGTCTAGGTTGGGTCCTTCCCCCCGCGCCTGAAAGGGGAGGAGGATCTTTCTGCTAATTAAATAAAGTTTGTCATCATCATCATCATCATCATCATCATCATCATCCCAGCGGACGAAAGGTAAGTACACTTTTTTTCAGTACGAAGAAGCGAGGGCTAGATTTGTGGGGTTTAACGTCCCAAAACCAGTTCTGATTATGAGAGACGCCGTAGTGGAGGGCTCCGGAAATTTCGACCACCTGGGGTTAATCTTTAACGTGCACTGACATCGCACAGCACACGGGCCTCAACATTTCGCCTCCATCGAAATGCAGCCGCCGCGGCCGGGATCGAGGGCTATCCTTATCAAATCAGCTACAGGGCGAACCGAAAGATTGCTGTTAGTGCTTTACAATGGGTTTTTTGTTTGACACTGCGCATTTTTCAGTAATGTAGCAAGCACGTAAAGCTGCTTGCGGACAGTTTCTCGTGAGCCGATTGACGCCAGCTGACGGGCAGACGGAAATTTCGCTTCGGTATCGGTTTTGTTAGCGGTGGCTCTTAATTTCCTTTTCTTCGAGAAGAAATCGTGCAAAGTATGTTCGCTGAATGCGCTTCTTCGACGAACTGGTTCCGCTTTAGATCATTCCGACGACCAGTTCCTTGTAGCGACTCTACCACATTTGAATGCTTAAGAAATAAGCCCCCAAAATCATTTACGTAGCAGTGACTGCTTACATTCCGTGCAACATGAAGTTCGTGTTACCTGCGCTAAGGCCAAGCTGCGCTTTGCTTTTGAACCTGTGACACATTCTTTTCTCCCTTTTTCGCACTCTCTATATTAGTGTCGCTTTTAAGTGTTGTTTAATGATTTCCATGGTGGTATTTATTTCATTTTCTAGGTGTGACGCAGGGCGAAATTACGCCAAAAGGGCAGACCTCGAGGGACTCACGCAGGAGCAACTGTATGACGGCTACTGCCTCTGTTCGGACCACTTCGCTGAAAGTACCTACGCGAACCCTGCCAAAACAAAACACTTTAGCGCATTTCGATGTCTGCGCAAAAAGCGTGCTAGGTATTGTCTTTGTGCACACATTCACGGCTCACATTGTTGCGCTATAATTCACTGCTGCGAACACGAATTTTGAGATCTTGTACTTGATGTGGTGAAGTTCCACAAGTACTAATAGTACTTGCATTCTTGCCACGCATACTTTCATTTTAATATGAGGAGGAAGAAGTTCTTTCTAGAAAAGTGAAATATTTTAGTATGTCAAGAAAGCACGCTGTGCCACAATCAAGTGTACCAGCAATGTTGAGGCGCTTTCACTGGTTTGTTAAGGCGCCTTCGAAAGTCAAATGACAAATTACCTCCAGCTAATTACAAAAGTAATAGTACAGCTCAGATTTGTCCTATGCTTCCAACATTATGCACGAAGCTGAGCTTATGAGCGCTATAAAATAAATGCTTTATATGATTCAGGCATGTTAGAGGAATGTCTTGAAAACCGGTCAGAGTAGGCTTGTTCTGAGCTATCTGCCCAGGCTGATAGATTAAATGCTGTAGATCTGAGTTACTTTTGTAAACATTTTTCCATGTCCCGAAGGTGGGCGTTTCGTAATACCTTTGAGCATGACTCTGTCCTAGCCCAGTTTCCAATGATGATTAACCATCGACGCCTACCTATACTGCATTTTTTTTTCTCAATGAAAGCTCTGTCTACAGGGTGTCATTTTTTGTTTGATGTTGTAGGATTGTGACACTCATGCCTAAACTGTGACAGAATATATAGGCATTACAAATTGCGAGGAATAACTGCAATGTACTGCTGTAAAATTCTGTAATGATGCCCTGTTAGCAATGCTACAGCTTTGAACGAGGGTTTACGCGACGTATCGAGAAACATAGCCAAGTGTTACAACGTAAATATACTTTGCTCAGTATGTAATGGTACATTAGCACAAGCCGAGTTATGTACGAAGTTAGCTTGCTATAGAAGTTTATTTCGACTAGCAAGCTTCATAGAAAAAAGGGCTGGTAGTGTTGGGCTAAACGTGCAGGTCATCTTCACTGCATGATCAGTTCATTATTCACAAACGTGTTACTATGAACCGTCGTTTCTGGAGAATTGTGTACAGCCAATAAACGTGGTGACCCCTGCAGCGATATTCTGTATACGATGAATTGTGTGAAGACTTCTCTTATGCTTGTGTAACCGATACAGAATGCGAACATTTGTATTTATCGTACGAGATACACTGCTCTGTGCTATTGTGGTATCTGTTGAGTTTTATCGTTTGCAATGCGTTGCTAATAAAATGAGTGAATAAACCACATTTTCTGACTACACCGTTTTCTTGCTCAAACAAACCTGTCACGCTTCAAGGCTTGCTGACTCGTGCGCATTGAAACGAGAAATATTTACAAACAAATGTTTTGTGGCTGGGCTGAAAGTTCGAGAAAATAGCAAACGAAAGTTCTCGAAAACAAAATATGCAGCAGCAACGCAACCTGAAGAAAAAATTGCACGTGGGTGCGGCCAGCGGTTACAACGGCCTCCCGCTAGGGAGTCCTTACGTAGCTCCTCAGGATTAATTAAAGTTCATTGTCTGTCTGTCTGTCTGGTCGCGCTCGTCGAGCGCATCGCAGACGACAAGCAGCTCGGCGCTACCTCCTCTCTCATCAACAAAAGCGTTGCCATAGCAGCATCAGCAATTTTTTTATTGTTTTTTGGTTTCACAGTTTGGACTACCAAACACCAGGGGACAAACTGGCGCTAGTGGTGCTATTATCGCTTACCTAGGGGGGTATACTAGCTGACCTAGCCCTGGTTGAACCACATAGAGTTTCTTACTTACACACTAGAGAGATCTGGCACTAGTGTCTACGGCGACTCGTTCAGCGGCGCTTCAACCCTCATGGGAATTATGGGAAGTACAGGCGTCGGATGGATTTCGTTCTTGAGACTCGCGACGATTGTTTTCTGAGCTTTAAACGAAAGTAAAAGAAAATATTTGCAATTAATACTTGCTTTTGTCTCTAGTATGTAAAAACTGATAAACGTTGTTTGCATAATTGTGAAGTTGAAAGAAAGCAAAGACAAATTTTGCCACCAGGGTATGCATCATTCGACAATTTTGCTCTAGATGTGGCGCCACGAAGTAATTATGTTTTTTTTTTTTTGCATCAATGTAAACAAACATGTGCGTTTCCCTCTGAAAAATACGCAGCATGCACTGATGGAAATAAAAACAATGTCACATTTGGTTAGAAGTGTTGAGCTTTCAAGAGAAACACTAAACGTACCGTCTGCTTCGCTGTCTGCTCCGTCCGAGCTCGGGAACCGCGAGCGTCTCTCGCAGACGCTATCGAGAACAGCACGCGTTTGGTCTTTTATCAAGGTTTCTGAAGATTGCCGATACAGGTGACTGTTTCAACGGCTCAGGCGGCAGCTGGATGCCTGTGGCCACCTGATAGGTTTTTTTTTTCTTTTTTCGTTACCGACTGCTGACTGAAGCGCGCGCCCCGCTTGTCGTGATTTGCGCGTATCCATTATGCAACAGCAAGATGCAGCTTGGATGCAGCAGCCCTTCATATCACAAGTAAGTGCGTGTTCACAATGACAACGAAAACGAATGAGGTCGAATTTGCCTGCGTGCAAGCGTCCCTATGCTATGACCGCCCTTTCCAATACACCACTGCACCATGGCAAGCAAGTACATGACCGCGGCTTGAACGCCCACGTTCGCAAGCTCGCTTTTCGCGCAGGCTTTCTATCGAGAGTGCACCAGACGACTAACGAGAAAATACTGAGTGGCGAGCATAATGAAACAGGCTGGCGGAATCGCGTCATTTGGCAATGCGACGCTGGTTTTTCGCCATTGTCTCTTGCTCTAGCTTTGGCTGTAGTCGAGGCTGCTTATCTATCTAGCTTTTGTTTCTCCCGAGTGCGTTGCATGCTTCGAACAACCTCGCGGCAAGGTACGCGGGAAGCAAAACCAAAACTTCAGAAGTAAATGGCTTGAGCATAGTTCGCAAGCCAACGCGAACCAATCCGAAGCCTGTACTTCCCATAATTCCCATGATGGTTGAACGATCGCAGCGCCAGATGACCCTCTAGTTAATAGTAAGAAACCCTATGTTGAGCCCACGACCTATAGAGGAGGTCGTGGTTGAGCCGTAAGGATTCGCAGCGTGCACGCTAACAAAAAAAAAAAAAAAAAAAAAAGCAGATCCCACGCGCAGTGGGAATCGAGGAAGCGCGAAGCACGCATCAGGAACGCAAGATTGATCTGCATTGTTGTCTCGCTGTACCCATTTTGGTACATATCAAGCTATCGAAACGGCCGCAAGAGCACCAATATTGTGGCATGTAAGCCATGCCGCTGATTACACGCACTATCATGATTCGAATGTTATCACCTGTGATTTGCGTTCGTCATGCAGTCCCGTTGTGCCAAAGCAATTTTGGTATACATCCCATTAACGAAACGCGTGGCATGTAAATCATGCCGCTCATGACATGCATGCCACGATTTACATGTTCTTAGAACGTGTCACCCATGCTCGTCAGACATTGTTACCTCGCCGTACCAATTTTCGTATATATCAAGTTAACGAAACGGCCGCAAGAGCCCCAAGACCGTGGCACGTAAATTATGCCGCTAATGTCATGCATATCATGATTTTCATGTTATGACCTATCACTTATGTTCGTAATGCAGTCATGTTGTGGCATACCAATTTTCGTATACGTCTCGTTAACGAAACGGCCAGGAGAGCACCAAGACCATGCATGTAAATCATGCCGCTCATGACATGCTTGCCATGATTTTCACGTTATGACCAGTCAACTTATGTTCGTCATGCAGTCATGTTGTGGCATACCAATTTTCGTATACGTCTCGTTAACGAAACGGCCAGGAGAGCACAAAGTCGTAGATAGATAGATAGATAGATAGATAGATAGATAGATAGATAGATAGATAGATAGATAGATAGATAGATAGATAGATAGATAGATAGATAGATAGATACGGTCAAAGTCGCCGAAGTTCGCTAAGAAATGCTTCGCATTTAAAAAAATATCGAGAAGCAATAAAGGAGACGGCTGTATCCTTCGCACGAGGAGAGCTATAATTAAGGTACCTGCTGTCTAGCGCGTGTTGCGTTGAAAGCAGCGAACTCCTCGTTTTGCGAGCTGGGTGGGTGGAGCTTGTTGTCTGCCTGCAAGGAAACCATATTTCAAAAAGATAAACAAAGTAAAATGAGGACATAGTGACAGAAACGAATTCTCCGTGTTCAGTTGCAGTAAACCTTCTTTTCTTTAGCCTTACTTAATTCTTCTAACACGTTTCATTAAACCACCAACAGAAGAACGAACAAAGGAAACAAAAGCACAAACGCCTACATGTGTACAGCTCGTATATGGCAGCTGTCGGATTTCACCCCCAATGCTTAAACGCGAAAAGATACAGAAAAAGGAACGATGCCGAGCCAGCGTTTTTCTTTTTTTTCTTCTTTAAACTGTTTTACCTGCCAAGGAAAGGGTTGAAAGCTTAGCGTGTTGGTATACCTTATCCCGGGTCTCCTGGCGCTGTTGACCACAAACTGTTGCGATGCTTTTCGTCGAGCGACTGCGTCACAAATGAAGTTGACCTGTCGCTGAACACATAACGCAAACTCAGCCCGCTATAACGGGCAGTTTTTTTTTTTCTTTTTTCTGTATATAAAGTAAACTTGGCCCCCTATAACGGAGAGTTCTGTGTGCAGACGACGGATTTTTCACCGTCGAATTTTCTTCCCCACGTAGGTCTCGCTACACTTGCAATATGCATCGTCATCTTGAATGCCTGACATTTCAATAATCAATTGTGGCTGCCGCGACGCCCCAAACAATTACCTCAAGTTTTCCAGAACTTTATCTACGCAGAGCGACCACGCCTTTCACATTCGCAACTTTTTTTTATCCGAACTGACATGTTCAAGCATGGCTGTTTTTCCTTCAACAATCGTAGCCTGGAATTTGCAGCAGACGAGTGTCCGTTCCTTAAAGCTTAGGAAATTTCTCGAACCTTGTTCACAAATGTTCATTTTGTTGTTGGTTTCTTGTTCCCCTACTTGCAATAGCCTCGTTGAGGCGGCAGTATGAATAATGAAATAAATTATATATATATATATATATATATATATATATATATATATATATATATATATATATATATATATATATATATATATATATATATAGTGTGTATGTATGTATTATTATACGTGTGCGTGTGTGTGTGTCATGGGAGCATTTTAGTTCGTCCGTATAGATTGCTTTAGGTGTACGGATAGCAGGTAGCTCACCGGAAAAGTACATATGGGATGATCGGCAACGCTCGTGGCGCCGCCTGTTAAAGTAGATCCTAGCCAGAATCGCACAAAGGCAATATTGCTGCGATCGACACGGTTTGTTTAACTGCTGGAGTAAAGAAATGGCGATGAGGTAATATGCACGTAGGGCGTTATTTTGTGGCGCAGCACCCCTTGGCGGAAAGTAGAGAGGAAGGGAGAAGGCGCCGCACTTACTTTTGTTCGGCTCCAAGCAAGTACACACGAGGCCAGGGCGTCCAAACCGATAAACACATAGTTGTCAAGTCAAAGACAAGCTCAGCAACTTCTTTTTCGCATCATATAGTGATACAAATATCTGGCTAACGCGTGTGTATAAGTACAAACGTGTTTCGAGCCGAACGAAACGATAGTTGCAAGTGTGGCCCGCTCTTTGCTTCTTCTCTCTTCCTCTCTGCCTTTTTTTCTTTTTTTCTCCCAAAAGTGTCGCGCTACAAGATAATGTCGTACAGCAAGTACCAACTCCCCCAAGAAGGAGCTAGTGAGGTAATCAGCACTTTTATTGCTTTCTTTCTACGAGAACGCACGCGACAGATGTTCAAATGTATTGTCGTTATCTGATGTCGACAACGGTAAAACAGTAGAGTTGACGGAGTATAGCAACACACAAAGCAGTAAAAAAAAAAAGGGGGGTGGGGGGGGGGACCTCCATCAACAACAGCCCGGCATGTTTCCCTCCGCTCAATGCCCCCCTGATACCCAACTAGCGGTTTATAAATAGCGCGTTCTATAGCTTATAGCTCGCGCAAATCAGCTACGTAGTACTATACAGCCAGAACGAGGATTCAAGCGACGCGGCGATGCTTCGCGTATATATAAAACGCGGAACAGTTGCCCGCTCGCTGCGCCCGTCGTCGTCTCGAGGCTGGGTACACAGCTCCAAGGACGATCGGCGGTGGCGTGGCAGTGACCCGCTTTCCGAGCAAGCTGCGTCAGCCAGAGGAGCACGTGTCATCCCGACGCCGATGTCGCGCTCGGGAACGCGCTAACCAATCGCAAAGGCAGCGATGCGTCACGTGATGAACGCCGTTTCTGGCACTTGCCAGGCCACGCACGACCACCACCAGTGAAACGGTGTAGCCATACAACGCAGTGGTGTTGAGTGCGGTGTCTTTTGCGCGCTTGCAACGGGTCGTCTGTGAATGTGAAGGCATAAAACAAACGGCTAACGAGCGGCCACGTCATTATTGTTTTTCGTGGCTCTCTGTACAACGTCCACGCTGAATTGCTTGCGAGAGAGCGTAGTCGTTCGAACTGAGATACTTAAATGATGTATACTTTGGGGTAGAGCACTATTATTGAACCAGTCAGCGATTGCTTTTGGTTTTGGCGTGTTGAGGCAAGGAAACACAAAGGTCTTGACTAACCGCCCAATAGGTAGCACGTATATTACACGCACTGTGTAAATACGAATGTTCTCATTCTGGCTTACAGTAATGCGCAGTTAGATATCTTCATAAGACAATATCAGGTGATGCACTGTATAGACGTGTGATCGGCACTTTTCGTTAGCTTTAGTAATTAAAGCCGGGTAGCGCAGACGTAAAAATAAAGATACCTGTCGCTTATCCAACAGCGCTTTAAGATAGACGAGTAACAGCATCAATAGGTTTCTCTTCCCCCTCCCTCGGGCCTTTATATATTCCTGGCGCTCAAGAAGGGGGGAGGATAGCACGGTTCGTATACGCACAACGATAGCGTCAACAGGCGAAGTGCCATTGACCATGCAGAGCGATAGTTTTCCTGCTACGGGCATTACGTTTCCGGCGTCGTCACGTGCGCCCAGCAAATTCCTCACCGAGCCAGTCCACGCGTCGGAAAGAGCAAGGCGCGCCACATGGCTCCTCGTTCCATCCTGCGGTCTCCTCCCGTTTCCCAGGATCTCTGGGAACAGCGTCGATATCCGGTCTACGAGGCATTCCAGCCAGATGGCCCTGAACACTCTCTCGACGTGCTATATCGTAGAAGGAGGGTAAGCTACGAGCGTGTCTCAACGAGCACCCGGCGTTGCAGGAGGCCAACGAGACAGCAGCTGCGGCCGCCACGGTGGTCTAGTGGTTACGGCACTCGGCTGCTGATCCGAAGGTCGTGGGATCGAATCCCGGCCGCGGCGGCTGCATTTCGATGGAAGCCAAGTGCCAGAGGCCCGTGTGCTGCGCGATGTCAGTGCACGTTAAAGAACCCCAGGTGGTACCTCCACTACGGTGTCTCTCATAATCAGAGCTGGTTTTGGGACGTTAAACCCCATAAAATCAAAAATCAGTCAAATCAGTGTTGGAGCATCTGTCAAAATTTTGTGGATAGGTCAACTATGCCACAACGAATTTGCTTTCTTTGTTTTTCTTGCAAGATAATGCAGTGCGTGTTTATCCTCTAGAAGGAATGCAAGTGGACACAGAATATGCGAGTGTTTGTCTATAATGCAAAGGTGCTTATAGTATACGCTCGAAGCAGCTTGAGCAATGCACAGCTTCCGATCGGGCGTCGTTGCCGAGCAATATACTCGTCTGGACTCTTCATCGCTATAAACGAAGACAACCTTATACAGTTATGAAGTGGCGTATACAACAGGGTGTTTTTTTTTTTTTAGTTGCAACACATTTTTAAAATTAGCAAAAAACATAAATCGCGGGAATGTCTTGCGCACCATTCGAGTATACGGATTGGCGGCCTCTAGATACAGAACAATTTCCGCACATGTATGCATAATTAGCGAAATTACGCTAATTAACTTTTTAATTATCAGTAGTCGGTGGCTACAGCAAATGAGTACTTTGGAGCCCGTCCTCGACACTACCTATCCCAATGTGCAAATTTTGAATAGCGGAGTGCATGTCGGAGCTACGCGAACAATTAGTTCCCCGTGGCAGGCTCCTTGAAACCGAAACTGGCCGGAAAAAGAGCGCCTGCGACGTCGATGTCGCCGCCCCCACGGCTTTCGTCACTCGCCACTCGCCCGTGGTCACCGCCGCTCCGGCCGCTTCGGCCGCGCAAGCAGCTTGCGTTATCTCCTTGTTATCTGCGGCGATGGGTGCCGCGGGCGAGTGACGAAATCCGGGGAGGCGGCGACATCGACGTCACAGACGCTTTTTTTTTTCCGCAAGTTTCAGTTTCAAGAAGCCTGCCACGGGGAACTAATTGTTCGCGTAGCTCCGACATGCACTCCGCTATTCAAAATTTGAACATATATATATATATATATATATATATATATATATATATATATATATATATATATATATATATATATATATATATATATATATACACATGTTTGTTTATCTATGCGTTTCAGCGTCGTCATCTGTTTATTTATTTTTACCTGTACGACATAGGGGAGTGGCGTAGCCGATATTCTATTTACCTCGAACTCTGCAGAGCAGCCAGTTTACAATAAGCGAACGCAGACGCACGTGGTGTGCCGCAAAGGCACAATTGACTTGCTGGAGCAGCGGACGAAACGAACAGGGAAATAAGCTAACAAATCTAACTCTGAGAAGGTGTAAAATGGTTTCTCCAAGACGAATGAACACGTGTACGTTTCTAGGAAATGGTGCTACAAAAGAATGCCCGAGAAATTCACGTGACTTCTCGTGAGCACGAATTTACCTCCCGGTGTGACAATAAGCGCGTATGCAGCAACACCATAGCACATATGGTTCGGTTAAAGAAAGGACGATAGTTCCTGCAGCCCATGTCGGGAGGGAGCACGGCTAAGCGCCACTGGAGGTAAAGGGGACTGAAAGAAAGAGAGAATAGCCGCGCAACTTTGACCAACTGGTGTTCAGGTGCACCGGGGCATTTTCGCCTTCCATCGATAACGCGAACCGCGGCGGACACCATCGTTAATTGTTAAGCACGGTGGCAGAGCAGCACTATAAAAGCGGATGCTGCTCAGTGGTCAGTGCTTTTATTATACGCCGGTGCTGTTTACATCTATTCGTAGCTCCGAATAGGAACCTTCAAGCCAGTTGCACGCGGTAAAATCTGTCGGAACATCGAAGCTGTTCCACGATTTTCACATCGTTAATAGTTTACCATAGATCATTCGTTCATTAAATGTTCGTTTATCGTTGTGACGTTACTGGCAAGGGTTATTGTTGCCTTGCCGTATCAAATATACGCTGGTCATGCCGCCCATTATGTACTAACCGTATACGTGACCCTTACTGTATGCACTCGTGCATATGCACGTATTCACCAATTCGCATAATCACTTAACAGTGCAAGAATGCCAGAGTGGGTATAGCGGTTCGGTCCGGCAGGAGCCGGGGGTATGTGATGCAGGCGTGAGCCACGCGTGGTCGATTGCCTATGCAAAAATATGTTCAGCTGATGTTCGAGTCACTAGGCCGCCGTTTCGACTACAAAACTTATCTTGGCTTTACATATATGTATCTTAAGCGATAATAATTGTAAAACAGATGAAAACTAGTTCGCTCAATTTGTGCTATAGAAAAGTTTGCTCTCAAGTGCCACATCATCTAAGTTAAGGGGTCAGTGACGTAACCACTAGTGTCACCGTGGCATCGGCGGTTACCTCACCGCTAGTTTAAATGCCCGACGAGAGCGCCTTGTTTGTCCTTCTTCATTTCCTCTTTGTTTTGATTTCCTTGCGCGGTGGTTAAACAGTCAGGAGAAGCTGCCTTTCTCTACTCTGAATCTCATTTTCTCTCGCCGTGGTGTGGAGGCTGTGTGTAGCGAGCCCTCTAATAGGCCTCCCAAGCTGGGACAGAGGGCGCTGCGGCGCGCCTCCGAAAAGCGCCGTTTCGGCAGCTGGTACGATTTGCGGTCGCTTCGCCCTCTGCTCTCGCCCTTGCCGCCTGTGAGTGCGCCCGCTTTCTGCGCGCGCGTTCTTAGGCCGCCCAAGGCGTCTCTCACAACGCGCTCAGTGGCTGCATATGCTGCGTCATGTGTCCGTTGTATGGCAACTTCAGGAAAATTTGTGGCACTGAAAAACATTTTCGGGCTTCCAATCTCAACATGTACCACACTTT
This sequence comes from Hyalomma asiaticum, assembly GCA_013339685.2. Taxonomy (NCBI): domain Eukaryota; kingdom Metazoa; phylum Arthropoda; class Arachnida; order Ixodida; family Ixodidae; genus Hyalomma; species Hyalomma asiaticum. Next base: position 21,872,890 of record CM023484.1, read on the forward strand.
AAATACTGCAATTACGGGACCTAGTAGGTCGTTGAAGACGATGCTGTGTTCGTGGCTGCCAAGCGCGTGTGGATGACTACGTTGCTGACGTGAAACTAGAGACGAGTTTTCAGTTTCTGTAATTATACGGCCGATAAAACGCATCGTGAAGTGGTGTCTGCTCGGAGCTGTAGGCGCAAGAAATTGCAATTTCGTGTACGTTCGCTCGAAATTCCATCGGTTGCAGGCCACAGCAGACTTCAAATTTATTATATGATTAGTATGAACCGTTCATATTTACGTCTACCTTGCTCAGTCACTGGCAGCATTACAGTACGCAGTGCTGACAGCCGCGTACAATCTCTGCCTCGAAAGATAGCGACATCTCATCGTCACATCATGCTGGTTTCATCTTTTTGAATCTGATTTTGTCTGCATTACAATGCGGCACGATAATCTCTAACGCCCACCGTGACTACGCATGTTTCCTGCAATGTAAGCAATTATTTCAGACTGTGTGCGCTTACAGTAATGGCGCTCTGTTTGTTTTAAAAGCCCAATTCGTCAACACTATAGAATGCGCCCTTCGAAAGCCCAATTCGTCAACACTATAAAATGCGCCCTTCGATCGTGTGTGTTTCCCGTTATAATGTAATTTTTGATGATAAAAACAGCATCAGACTGCACAATATCTTTGCTGTTTTTATCGCTACCTTGCTTCTCTCTACACATACTTGGCCTACCTAGCCAAAGCGGCAGACCGCCAGTGGCACAGGCGCTTCCATGGCCAGAGTTAACACGCTCACTATGAACATCCAGCTACTCAAGTTTTGTACTGAACAGCGACTAAAAACCCATATCCACCAGTTAAGTAAAACTGCAGAAGAGCGGATACTCGGGCCAGTTAGTATGCATTCATGGTGATAAGTGCGCAAACACAGCACCTCTCTGCACCTCTCTGTCCTGGTGCTCTTTTTGCGCACTTATCGCCATGAAGTAAAACTACACCAGTACTCACGGTTTTTAATAACTGATGTACGGGGCCAACGTCTACCACTGCTGTCGTACTAAAAATGGTAAGTGACCTAGCAAGCGCACACTCTTCGAAATTTAAGACGAATATACTTGCTGCATGCACTTTCGCTTGACATACGCAGTTCTGTTAAAATACGACTGGCCATCACGCTTCTCCGTGTTAACTATTGATATCTTATGTTGCAAAAAGTGACACCAAGATACCGCGCGTGCAAGCATCACATCATTTTGCGATTTGCTGTGGTGGCCGTCTCTGCCAGGGAAACGGAACCTGATTTTCACGGGCAGTTCTCGGCTATTCTTTTTTTTCTAAACCGCTGTGACAGCGCGCAGAGCATCTGTATTGTGTGCCTCCTTTCCGTACTGACAAAAAAAAAAAAAAAAAACTGCAGCGCCCGGGCGGGCAACGCGAGATAAGAGCCTCCCGAAACACGTTTCTCCGCTCGTGCAATGCGAGTGCGACCGTCGGAGCGACCGGTAGTTCCACCTCTCTCCGCTTCACTGCCGGACGGCGCTGCGCAAACTTGAGGTTGGGCTCCCTATAGGAAACACGCGCCAATCAAGAAGAAATTTGTGCATGTGCTTCTGCGTGCGTGTACTAAACGTCGCAATAAATAAATAAATAAATAAATAAATAAATAAATAAATAAATAAATAAATAAATAAATAGCAGGCGCGCGGCATATCTCTGGCATTCCATCTGTCCTGCTTTAATCTGAGCGTAACATTATCGCGCGGCAGGCATCAATGACCTTCCACGTGCGCATGATTGACAGCCCGATTCGAGGTGTCACGCGGTAAATGAGAGTCATCGGCCATGGTAATACTGTTTGTCCGACACTTCAAAGGGTTTCTGCTTCCTAGTGTTCTTCTGTCATGTTTATAGTTAATCCCGAAAATAAATGAAACGATGCCTTCTTTCGCGATGGCGTAGTGGTCTAACATGAACTCAGTAATTCACAAACCGCACGAGTTCTGCTCCTTCCGACTAGTAATGTAATGTTAAAAGGCTCGAGGATCTCATTTGCAAATCTTCGTTCGTTAGAACTGCTTAGCCTTTATAACATCGCCGAGGTTATTTTTGCCAGAGCAGCCCTCCACTACGGCTTTTCTCTCATCTCCTCCCGTCCCTTTCGCCTACACCCCCGGCCGACATGGGCTGCAGAAATGAGCACCATTTCCCTAACCCAACCACAATCATCATCACCATCAATCATGTGCACATTTGCAGGGGCACAAATGTGAATTCATTCGATGATGAACCGAAGTCGGTTGCCAAGGTGAGTGAGGCCTTATACCAACGGTTGCAGACAGCGTGTGTTCGCTCATTCTTCTGAAGAACGCGGTTCCCAACAAAAGTTCGCGCCGCGTTTCGTTTTCAATTTCCGCCATCGTTCGCGCACAGAGACGTAATTCCATGTTTTTGAAGACACTATTGCTATAACGGTTGGTCGATATATTTGCACCACGCTCGTTTGAAATTAAAAAAAAAAGAAGAAAAATGGGGCAGGGGGGGGGGGACTTTTAAGTAAGCGTTACGCCCCCCTACTGTTATTTATATGATGAAGCTGGTGTTTCAGTTCTTGTGAACAGAACCGGTTCAGCGTGTCCGAACAGCCAAGTTTGGCGTAACACTGTTTTTTCTCCTCTCGGGGGCTTGACGCAGTGTTGTACGGAACGCCGTTCCAAGGAACGACGTTCCTGGAACGAGTTCCTTTTGGGAGGAACGAAGGAACGCCATCGTTCCATTTAGGATTGGTGGAACTGTAACGGGAACGCGTTACATTTACGAAGGAACGGCAAAGGGAACGGCGTTCCTTCTATACACGTTCCACTCCACGATGATCGCACGTACGCAGCACATCATGCAGGGCGGATAGGCTGGGCTACAACAAGCCCTCCCTGGAGTCCCCATTTTCCTGCCGCCAATATCGCTCCCTCATAGAAAATCACTCACGAAAACGCCATTCTATGGCGGTTTCGATAATTCGACGAGGGCGACGCTTCTCCTTCACTGTGGCTGCACGACGTCAGGGTATCCTTCTACTCCTTGGCGGTGACCGCTCACTATGGCCGCTGGACGAGTAGATTCCGGCTGTCACACAGCCCTGCATAGGTGTACGGCAACGCGGAAGGAACTGCGTGCAACAGCGAAGTTCTTTTGGTCCCTTATGATCCCGCCGACAGGGCTCTCTCCGAATTGAAACACTGTCAACGCATGCTTTACTATATCGCCTCACCGCGCATTGGTTCTGAGAAAGTGCTTACGGCCATGTTTGTCAAAACGCGTAAGACATCCGTGCGTCAATCTCTTCGAGGTGTTTTAGTTGAACTGAACGGGCCGCGCCTTAATTCAGGGTCAACAGCCCTATGCCCTCGTCAAAAAGCAGGAACGAAAGGCTTTTCGAAAGGATACACAAGTTCTAACGCGAAAGTGTGCTGAACATGCTTACGTGCGTGCGGGTGTGTTTGTAACGCTGAGGGAAATTAACATCGCTCTAACCCGGACATGGTTAATTATGTTCGGTGATGCCCAGTTTGTTTCTAATAAAGACTATAGTTTCATTGCTATCACTACTACGCGACCAAAGGGTTAGCTACACAGGCATAACCGAACATTTTAACGCACCGCACCCCGTCCACTTTACTGTACAGCCTCATTTGTTGTATTCCAATGTCCTGTCATTTATGCTTGTGTGGTGTGCGTCATTTTTGGTTGGGGTCCCGTCAAATTATGCATGTGAGGCTATTTATTTTCTTATTTATTTCCTGCACCACAAAAGCATTTCACCTTTGCCTTAATGTGTCGTTCCTACGAGTTTATGAGGAAAATAATGCTTATTCGTAATGCCACGAAAGAAAGAACACAACAGTCCCACGTTATTTAGTTCTGCGGTGAACGCAAAGGATGGCCAAATAAAAAGTCCTCACACCGACATACATTCAACGCAGCTATCATTAGCAACAAAATTGTATATCACAAACACTTCAAGGTGATGAGAGCTAAGTGAAATCAAAATATCCAGAACTGCCAATTAGTTTATTAAAATGCTACAAGGGCCACCAATTTTGACCAAAATCGTTTAGGATCGGGAATGCTGACGTCATCGGGGAATCTTGTTCCAGTATTTTCGCGCAATTCCATACGGGTCAGACAGTAACCTTTCCATGCTATCCTAAATCAAAAAGGTCTATTACTAGCCTTTAGTGTCAGACGCACCGCTGTTACATGTTTTTGTGCATGTGAGTAACTACATATATTTGCTCATTGGAGACGCAGTACCCTGGCTATAAATCTGAAAACTGAAGTGGAAAGTGCCATGTGTGTCGCACTTGTAAAAGACTAGCGCCAAAGTTGCAGTGGCGTTGTTCGGAGTATGTTCGGTGCTCCTTGAACATATTTGCCTAGGAGCCTTTCCTTGGATATTTATTTGTCTCCAGATAATATGCCGCCGATGACGTTGAAATTCCTGAAATATACATAAGTCGATGCGGGATTTAATATGCTCACTTTATTTTGCCTCACGATTAATTTTAAATTTTAGAAATCAAGTGTAACGTTAATGTAACGACACGTTCCAATTTTCGAAATGTAACTGGAACGCGTTCCTTTTCTATTAAAGGAACTTGTAACGGGAACTCGTTACAAAATTGTGAAGGAACGAGGAACGAGTTTTCGTTCCTGTTATGGAGGAACGTGTACAACACTGGAGGCCTTGACGTCGTCCCCTTATTTTTGTTTGTGTTGGCAGCAAAGTTGAAGCCCGGCTTTATGCCACCACGTATTAAGACTTAACAAGGCATGAGAGAGAGAGAGAGAGAATCCTTGCGACCAAGTGAAGGACAACAAACAACATAAACTAGCTAACGCCGCTTGTGCACGTTAGACGGCACGGAGCAACGGGAAACTTAATTAGTGGAAGGACGCGGCAGCAATCGCGAACGTTGAATGGTCCCGTACTTGCACCGGCACACTTCGGGGGATAGACACTCTGGATCGTCAAGTGCGACATGGTTTCCGCTCTAGTTATCAACCTTTCTCCTTTTCTTAACCGCTGGCAGGATATTGAAATCTACGTCTACGCGCACATCGCGACGCAGTGCTTTTCAGCTTCGTTCTATTGCCGCGAGGGTTGGGACAGCCTTTACTATCGCAGCACGGCCATACACAGTGTTTTTGGGCTTGGCACACAAAGATCTTAGTGGTTGGTTTCAGGTCCAAGTTTCGCGTGTGGTACCCCATTTTATCATTAGTATAGTCCATACGAGAAGATGCTGCAGGTGATGGCGTTGCACTGAACTTAAGGACAACAAAAATGCGGAGTTTTTAATACAGCCGAAACGGGCACACTGCTATTTCATGCCAAGGGTGTGTACAGGTTGCACGAAAAAAGGTGGGAATGCTCAAGGGGCGACGTGCAGAGTTCCCCCGAACTGTGGCCAGCCAAATCACATACTTGCGCGAAAGGTTAAATCAAGCACGACCCATCAGCTGCATTTTCTAACAAATGCTTTCTCTGTGCATCGCGCATGCAGGAAGGGGGAGAGCTGACAACGACATTTACGCAGAAACCAAACACAGCAAAATACGTAGTTACACTCGGCATCGCACAGTCTGGCATGGATACCACAGGCCCGTTGTGCGAGCGCGCTTTTTCTTCTGCCTCGCAAACGCACCGATATGTCAGGCATGGACCTGAGCTTCTTCCTTGCCGAAATTTCAGTAACGACAGGGAAAGACGGGGAGGTTAACCAGAGGAGATCTCCGGTTGGCTAACGACAGGAATGCCGCTGATTTTATGGCATACGGTTCCAGGCCGGCAGCACTCGCCTCGTAGGTACGATTCTGCGGTCATGGACTCACCCTGAGGACGTTTCCGAGAACGACCGGGCTCATGAGGACGATCAGTGCCACGACGGCGGACCTTCCTCGCTGCACCGACATGGCGCCACAAAGGGAGGAGAGGGAGCAACAAAAGGCCGCGCGCGCGATACTTTCAGCCGCTGCTTGCGCTGCAGCACGAGAGCGCATTGACAGGCCGCAGGCGCCTGCGGTGATCTTTTAAGACCACCCTCGCATTGCGAGAAGGTGGCCGCCTGGCAAGGGAAAGCCGAGCGGGAGAGAACGCCGCTCACGGTTGGCCGCGCGACGACGCGCCCGCGAGGTCTTGCGGATTGGGTGATGGAAGCACACGCGTTGTACGAAATGTTTCCGCAATAGCATGGGTTCCCGCTCAAATCAGCGGCCGCCACGACCAATCGCGATGAGAGGCGTCGAGATAGCGGTGACCAATGAACAGTGACGCGTACACCTTCCCTCGCCGACGCACGGACCGACAGCGACGCAATAACCCCATTAGTCTGGCGTATCGTGTCGACCGTCCACCGCCACATGGTCTACGCACTTCGTGACTCGGTTATTTGTGGCCGCGCCTCTCCATCTCGGATGGAAGCGATTCCGACGTCTTCTGGGGCGAGACCGAACTAACCTGAAGACGCGTGACAGCCGGAGAATGTTTTGGAATGCGAAACATTTCTGCGGTGATGCGCGACGCACCCTCGACAGCTGTCTTTGCGCTGAAGACTATTTTGCAGCCAGGAGCGTGCTATGGTCTCCGAATGTTACTATAAGTATATCGATAATTAAGCATAATTGAAATTTCGCCTGAAAGTTGGTTTGGTCGAAGTGGCGCTTCTTCTGCGAGATGATGCAACAGTACTGCCCGCACAGACATCACCGTGTCACCCGTCTACAATAATAACAAGGCAGCGACAATTTGACATGCAGGGACGATACACATGCAGGGACGATATATATATATAAACACGCTAATATCCGAGGGAAAGCGTACACTCTTAGCACGGTAACCTTTAGTTTATTTTATAGATGCACAAAAATGTGAAAATATGCTCCTTTACTAAAGGTTAAATAACTTTAACCTTTATAAAGGAGCATATTTTCACATTTTTGTGTACCTATAAAATAAACTAAAGGTTACCGTGCTAAGAGTGTATGAACAGACACACTTTCGCGGCTCGCGGGGGCATTCGCGCGACGTGACATGGGCGCATGCAGGGAAGGGCATGCTGTACCGTAAAGGAAAGACACCTCAAGAAGCACTTGCTTTCCTCGTTTCTTTTCGCGCCGGAACATGTTTAATGAGGGAAGATATCTGCTGGGCCTCTCGCATTTCGTTCACATTGCTTGGCACAGCACATTGCTTACCGACAACTTGATATCAATGGCCTTGGACCAATCGCATGTCAAACTAATGGCGCGCACTGTGCACCGCACCCGCGTGTAATTAAGTGAAAGACCAACCAAATGGTCACTCGACGACGCCCGAGATATTTGCTGCAAAACACTGCCGCTTAAAACTCAACACCCCCCCCCCTTTTTTTTTCTTTATATATTTAACAATATATGTTACGCTTACGTACCCGTTACATTATTTTGCTACAAGCTTGAATATGGCTGGTCCAACACCGTTGTCAACCCATCTATATGGCAGCACCGAAGCCTCTTCTGATGATCACCAATTCACCCGTTCCGATTATATTTCGTGCCTGCAAATTTCATCACCCCAACATCCGCTACAGGCTAGCCAGAAAGTTATGACGACGATGATTATGATAATAATAATGACTGTGTGCTGGTGTTGATGATGATGTAGGCGAATATTCGACAATTTGCCATAACGAATCCAATAGCGTTCCATTCGATTTGGAACTCGAATCGAACAGTGCGTATTCGCCGAATATTTTTCTAATAGTTGACAAATATTCAGCACTGACGGGAAAACTTGAAAGGAAGTAAATTTCCAAGTTGCGAAGGGTTATTTATTTAATCACTCAGCTAGAACGAAGCATGTGGCTCAAGCTTTTACGGGACTATGGAGGCTATATTGATCCCCAAATCTAGAACTTAAAATTTAAGCGTCGCGGAAGCGAAGTGTCGTCACTCTACTGTCACCAAGATGACAACATTAGCTTTGTTCGCCGAGCTCTTGGCGAAGAGCCTTCTCTATAGCGTGCCCCGGCGCTCGGAGAAAGGAATCAAGTTAAGAAAGGGCGTCACGTGATAACCATGAAGCTTGGTCATGAAAAATTTAAAGGAAAGAATCATGGCAAATAGGGCTCAGTCATACTATAGGCAAGCGGCAGGTTAGTTTAGGGTCAGCGCCACCTACGGTTGCTTTGCATCTCGAACGCTCTATAAACTGATTGATTTCTGGGGTTTAACGTTCGAAAATCACGATATGACTAAGAGAGACGTGGAGGGCTCCGGAAATTTCCATCACCTGCGGTTCTTTAACGATCACTGACACCGCACAGCACGCGGGCCTCAACATTTCGCCTCCATCGAAATGCAGCCGCCACTGCCGGGATTCGATCCCGCGACCTTGGGACCATGAGCCGAGTACCATAGTCGCTAGAACACCGTGGCGGGGTTAGAACGCTCTAGTCACTGCTGCTTGCACGCCTACCTCACTTTACGTAACTGTATTTTCTTCTTGTCGGTTAAATCTTATCATGATGCTCTTTTGTCAATGTTCACGAATATTTTTTTCGTATACAATGCCATGAAAATTTAGGTCTGTTCTGAAAATTTTTGCCTTACTACTCGAAAAATAGTTCAATAGTACTCGATTCGTATTGGTATTCGGTTCGGTTTCATCACTATTCGATTCGTATAGGATTCGGTTCTTAGATTAACTATTCGCACACCCCTAAGGTGATGATTATGATGACGTACACATTTACTACGCAATGCTGCCAGCAAGGAGGAGACGCGGGCGATTTCACATTACTGCGGCGGCTATACGGCGGTCGGAAGCGGGTGGGATGCGTGGCAGATGCCTTTAAAGTATGGTGTATGGGCCGAGTCACCGGCGAAAAAGCTTTTTCACGAAGCCCCGCTGCGCTGAGGAGATGGCCGTACGCATACGAGTTCCTCATCGCTCAACAAGACATGTCGCGTCACACAATTTTCTCTCGTTATAAATCGTCGCGGTGTCGGTGCGCGACATTTCACGGCTGTTTGCGACGCGTGTCCTTGGAACAGAGAGTGCCCGCATTCAAGGCAAAAAACACTGCGCACGGCTGCACATACGAGAGGAAAAAACAGAAGCTGTATTTTGCTGCGCGTCGAACGACATTTAAGCAAACGTGACGGAAGTAATACGAAACTATAAGCCCCAACACCCAGCCATGACGAGAGAAAGTCCACCAGTGCATGTGAGGATGTGGAGCCAGCAGTGAAAAAGATGCGATCTCCGTATGCGCTATAATCATGGGAGACTTCAATTCGAAACGGTTAAAGGAACGGCAGCTATACGGAAACGATTCTAGCAATCGACCCTAGCGGAATTCGCAAAAAGAACGGACCGCAGCAACGAAACGAACGAGAGTACACGTGCGTGAGCTCAGTGGTCGGAATGGCACATCTTACATTTTACTGGCTTTCATGCGAAACTGCAGATCCGACCCCACTTGCTTCATTGTCCGTTATCGCATTTGTTCTGAAAGCCGCCGAGAAAAGATTATAGAAAATGCAACGTGGAAGCGCGACCACTTCACTGTTTCGTTATAGCTTGATGGCAGCGTCTTCAAAAAAAAAAAAAAAAATTGGCCGCGTATCTGCGTGCTTCGCTGCAAGTGTCGTCGAAAGACGATATATTCTCCTGCCGGCCGCACTACGCTGCGTTAGAGTTACTGCATATTTATGCTAGCATATATGCTACCTGCGATAGCATATAGAGTAACTCTACGCTGCGTGAGATATGGATGCCATCTGGCAGCGCCGTCGGGAAACATGAGCTTGTGCAGAGTCCCTGGGCAAGTGCCAGGTGGCAGCACCAAATCGTCGGCAGAGGCCTTTTTCGCGCATAGCGTCGCATTTTTAGCGCAGCCTAACAAACTCTATGGTCTTTAGAATAGCGTATCTATGTATTGTCTAGTATAGGAACACATCACCTAATACTTATGCATTGATGTTGCGCCTCAGATATGCGTAATATTTGCTTTTTGATCGGCAATGTTCACAAGTATGAACGCAGCTACCAGTTCAAGATGGCTGGGCGTTAGGCAAGTGCTTAAAGGAGTACTGACACGAATTTTTGACAGCCTCGTATTATTTCTGTAAATGAAAGCACTGGCGTGGAGAACCCCCAAACGAGTGTCATGGTGCCTTGCAAGGCGATCAATATATTTTTAATACGGCTTCCTTAAAAACCCACTTTCGGTTTCGATTTCTAGGGGGCAGTTTCCTATGTGTAGACGTAGTCGGACGTACGTCTGAGTCACATAGGGACCGCAGTTCATGACAGTGTCGCTGCAACTCTGTCGTCTATGGCCAATTACACGCGAGGCACGCAAAAAACGACAATTTCACGGTCGTGAAGTGACTCTGACAGCGATTTCGGCGATTTTTAACAGACTGTGCTCATACGTCATCGTACTGTCCATTGCGCTGGGGCTGGCTTGCAGTGCTGGGCGACGAAAACTTTAAAACCAAACTAAAATATTTTGTACGTGTTTCCTGGCTTCCGTGTGCGGAGGGCGTTAACAATACATTGCTAGAAAACGAAAAATGTACATTTTGAGCCGCCGCAAAATCGTATCAGTACTCCTTTAAACTTTGGCCGGGTGGCTGAATCGTGTGCCCGACAGAAAGACAGGCCAAAATTTCTGTGTTCCAATATCCCAAGAAAGACTGTCGTCTTTCAAAGAAGAGAAATGGATGGCTATAATGGTGCACAAGAGAAGCCGGGGGTGGTGTCGGGTTCCCGGAACAGCCTGTAAGAATACAGCGGCGCAGGACTGATCACTGCATACCACGCGCGTATTCTCGCCTGCTTCGTTCCTGCTGCTGTCCGTTTTTCGGCGCTTATCAGCTCAGCGGTCGACGCTCGCGCGTTCAGGTTAAAAAAATAATCGACTGTACATTTGCCCGGGGGAGAGGACCAATCAGCCGATACACTCAATATCGGAGGTGACAAAATTACCTTTGAAAAAAAAAATTAACACGCATTGATAATTTTCTAAAATACACTCACATTACAGATTACAACTCACCGAAAGTATACATTACGGTATACTTTTCAAAGGTATAAAGGAATTACTTCAAAATCACTTTGAAAAAGTGAATCGTTCACGCATTAACTCATGAACACATTAATTTTATGGAACACACACACTGAAATTGGCGGCAAAACCGTTTAGGCGACGACTTGTCTCTTGTTTTGCTGGAGCGTCTTTCTACGTAGGGTACTACGGGACATATATGATCGTCTTGTCTTAGAAAAACAAAGATCATGCAGATCCCACGCATTGCGGGAATCGGTGTCATACGAACCAGTGAACAAGAAGATTCCTGAGCCTTTTCTTTATCAACATATTTAGTAGATGGAGACCTTATTTTTATTTAATAAAAATGTGCATTTTCTGTTGTTTTGTCACTTTTTCCATATTTTCATAACCCTGCAACTTGCCACTACTTTTGCTTGTACCTCTGCTTATGCTGACTTTTGTGCGCGTTATTCTTAAACTCTTGTGAACTCCCATTTATTGGCTTACCGTAAAAAAAAAAAAAAATTCTTAGCCAAATCGCGGATTAATAATTTTATTTATCTTTTTCTTGCTAAAATGGCTGCTTCTGCGTGTATTCGCTTACCTTTCTAATATATTGTTAGACTGTGAATATTATTTTCGTGCGGCTGCGACACCGCCAGAGTACTTTGTTATACAGGTGTCCACGGCTTTGTCAGGCTATCAAGCGATAGCTTTATTACCGCGGTCTCCTCGGCAATTATGTATTGGATTGAAGGCGAAATAAAATTGAAATTGAGGTTGCCTATGATGAATTGTTTGGCATTCTTATACGAGCAGGCTCAAGGTCTTTCTGCAAAGTGCATGAGTGAGCGTATGCTTAGCATGGGCAGAACGTCGACAGCACCGTGCCCACTGGCTCACGGTATACGACGTTTTACCGTTGGCAATTATGTTGGTGCCCAGCACAGACGTCTGTTCTGTCGCACGAAAATGCTCGCTTTTCACAAGCGTCGTTTACTGAAGCACGGGATCAAGCAGAGTTCTGCAAAAGCGGAGTAACAAACAGATATCTTGCCCCTCTATCAGTCAAATTACAAGCCTACAAAACACTGATTCGCCCAAAACTAGAGTACGCATCCGCCATTTAGGACCCACCCCAATATTTAAAAAGAACTTCCTTAAGAGAGATTTCATCTTATATACTTAGGGCTGCTTGAGGATGTCGCTTAGAGTCTGTTCACATACAAGGAACTAAGTTGATTCACATTATATCTGTTATGATCAAGTACACAATAACATAAAGAAAGGTCTCTCCGTCATCCATAATCGCACGTACGACCATCCGAACGCGGTGTTAGACTAATGAGGTATGCCTAAATATCGATCTCAATAACAAAGCCGCATTAAAGGCACCCTCAGCAGGCAGCACAGCGGTTTCTTGAAAACCACTGGAAGTTGCCAGGCGCCATCTGGGGAAAGACCTTATCGCAACATCCTTTCTTTTCTTCGTATCGGTTTATTGTTTGACAGATTAGGAGAACTGGAACTTCCTTTTAGCAGGCGTGATTCACTGCCAGTCTCCGCATTGCATAGACTGCCTGTGATCTCTCAGGTGCCGGCGGATTGCAGGAACGGTGTCGTTCTTGCACCGGCCCTTCTTATAAACGCTGTCGCGCAGTTCGTTCACGTTAGAATCAACCAGCCAAATTCACTTCGCGAGGAATGTACGTCCTTTTCAATGTTGACACATATCCACTGCGCGCGTTTGGGAAATTAAGAACCGGGTAAACAAAACGAAATATTTCACGTATGACAGAAAGTACGTGTTCCGAACATATATTTCATTAGAATTCACGAGGTGCTACGAGTGAAGCTTGTTTTATCAACGTGCCGAGCCCCGCCTGTTCTTATCGTGCAGAGCATACATTTCGTTCAGAAATTTAGGGCGGTTATACGCCGGTGTTCCGGGTGTTGTGGAGACCATCTCAAATTTTCTTTTTATTATTTCCAAAATATTTTTTCTGTAGAACATTTCTCGGGTGAACAGTATCAAAGCACGCGAATCTGTGCGAAGCACGGTGCCGCAAACAATCACTGAAATGTCGTTCTTCGGCGGTTCAACACAAAAGGTAGTTTTCCCCTATAAGATACCTGCGCAGTCGCTCCTCCTACTGCTCCGGCGTCAGCGTTGCGGCCGACTGCGGCGTTCTTCGGGCTCAACGGGTAGCTTGTGGTCCTCATGGACCGGAAACGTGGCGTGTAATCATTTTAGGTGAGAACAACGCCCAGTTTGATGAGTATCCATTGATATTAAAACATTAATAATGGCGACGCAAGAAATAATTTGCATCTAGTTCGGTATATCCGCATTCCTCCAGGAGCCGTAATAGATTTTCTGTAATGGCCATGGACCCAAATTTCTTGCTCATGATAACGCCATATATATATATATATATATATATATATATATATATATATATATATATATATATATATATATATATATATATGTATATATATATAGTAGATTAGAAACGAATTGCGCACTTGCGAAAATCGCACGTTTATTATTCAACGTTTCGGCCGTGGCACGGCCGAAACGTTAAAAATAAACGTGCGATTTTCGCAAGTGCGCAATTCGTTTCTAATCTACTTTTGAACCGGACCCACAGAACTTCTTCCCCGAATTATATATATATATATATATATATATATATATATGTTATGCCAATATCTTTATCGCAATTACTCGAAGAAGAATTTCTGAGTTCTCGCGACTTAAAGCCACTGTACTATAAACGTTACATACATGATATCTTTTTAATTTGGCATCACGGAGAAACCGATCTATTACAATTCATCACCGACTTCAATTCTGCTCATCCGACTATTTCTTTTTCTCATCAATACTCTAGGCAGAGCATAAACTTCTTGGATGTGACCGTGTCGCTTTCGAAAAACAAGTTGGTTTGCAACCTTTATGGGAAACCAACGGACACTAATCAATACTTACATCTTCACAGTAGTCATGTGCGGCACTGCAAGACGAGCATCCCATACAGTCAAGCACATCGATTTAAACGCATATGTTCAAAAAAAGAAGATTTTGATCATAACTTGTTGTTATGTGGGGTTTAACGTCCCAAAACCAGCTCTGATTATGAGAGACGCCGTAGTGGAGGGCTTCGGAAATTTTGACCACCTGGGGTTCTTTAACGTGCACTGACATCGCACAGCACACGGGCCTTTGATCATAACTGTGCACAAATGAAAAAGGTCCTCCTCAAACAGAAATACCCGGAAAAAATAATTGACGATGCTATAACTCGCGCCGACATGCTTGACCGCGCTGAAATTCTCAAAAATTAGTCATCAAGCAGGGAACACAAGACTAACTTAATAATTACTTACTCTGCATCGCTGCCAAACGTGTCAGCTATTCTTAAAAAAACATCATAACATTCTTACTCAAAGTGATCGCCTCAAACGCATATTTGTGGAACCGCCTCGTGTCGTGTACAGACGACACAAATTTACGCGACATCTTAACTAAATCAACTTTAAATCCACGTCGTGGCACTGGCTGTAGGCCGTGTAATAAGCCACGTTGCCAGGTCTGCCCATACATTAGAACTACACAAAAAGCAACAAGCACCGCGTCCGACTTTTTTGTACAAATTAAAGGGAACTTCACTTGTGACACGGCTAATGTCGTTTACCTGCTCGAGTGCACTAAATGCAATCAACAATATATTGGTCAGACAGAAACACCCTTCCGAATACGGTTTAATAATCACAAGTCACACGCCAAAAATTCCTTGAATCTGCCCCTGTCTAAGCACGTGCCCCTTCCCGGCCATTCATTTAGCGACCTGAAGGCAATGATACTAGAATCGGGCTTTCGGACGCACCACGACCGCGAAGTTCGTGAGTCCTACCTCATTTATAAGTTCAAAGCCGCTACTTCGGGCATTAATGAAAACACGGGTAAACTCACATGTTTCCCGAGTGTCTAGGGCATTGCCATTATGAGGAAGCCATTTCAAACAAGTACAATGCGTTCTTTCACACTTAACTTTTTTTTATATCTGTCATTTTATTTCCATTTTTCTTCCTTCATGGTTCATATTTTTTCATTACAAGATATTCCGGTCGTTTGTCAATAAATCAGTTTTTTTTGTTTTTTTGTTGTTGTTGTTTTATCCTTTTTTTGTCATTTCTGCTGTGGTGATTGCCATTTTTACAATGTAGAGTGGCTTTATAGCTGCGTTACATACAGGTAGTAGAATCCCTCGGGGTTGCAAGTGTGCCGCCTTGCTGTTAATTGAGGGGCTACGGGGTCGCTTCGTGACTCGCCGCAGCTTACCACGTGTTCTGTCCAGGAAGACTTCATATAGCCATTCCCTGTACAGACATACGCCTTTGTAGCCACACTCTCTCCCCTTCCTGTACCCTTAAAAGGAGGGTGCTCTGCAACACCTTTTCACTCTGATGAAGGCCGGTCCACCGGCCGCAACGTCAGTAAATTTATATTCTTTTTGTTAATCATGTGAATCTCTTCTTTTGAATATATATATATATATATATATATATATATATATATATATATATATATATATATATATATATATATATATAGACAAGGTCGGGCGCAACACAAACCAGGGAAAAAATGAAAAAAGGAAAAGAAAAGGGGGGGGGGGAGGGGGTTAAGAAATATTGGAGGAAATGCGCGTTAAACACATTGGGAGTGATATTTTTCTTTATGTACTGTCTTGTCTATTGTTCAAGAAGGCCAGAAGCTACAGGCAGCTGGGGCGCGTCGCGCCTGTTGAAGCATGCCGCCGCGCTTTTGCTCGTCTCACTCGCCGCAGGCTCATTATTCTGGGTGGTCCACTTACTCCTTTTTTCTCTCCTTTTTCACCTTTTTTTTTTTCATTCCTTCGCATTCCTCGCACAAAGCCTGCGCCCAGCTTGTTTCTCATTCTCAAGCCCTTATCCCACTCAAGCCCACTCAAGCCCTTATCTCGTCCACGTGACTCGATAGTTCACACGTGGCAATGATTAAAGAACCAGCCGTTGCACCTCCGGGATCTTCCTCATCTAGATGGTTTTTGCCCTCTCCTCATGTCGTCTGTCTCCTTCCCTTTGAGCCACCCACGTTGGTCTTTGTATGCTTATGTGTTTATTTATTTATATATTTGTTTGTTTGTTGGTTTGCCTCCTGCTTTCACTTGTAACTGTGCCTTTGCACTTGTATTCGGATGGCCGTCGTGCTCATTCGACTTAAACCTCTGAAGAACGCTGGTCCTCCAGCCGAAACATTAGGAATAAAGTTTTTATCTGTGAACATTGCAGTTTACTTCAAAATATATATGTATATATATACACTGTGCAGCACAGATGCCGGGCTTCTTCAGACGAGCAAGGCTGTTTCGTGTCAAGCTGAAGCTATTTTTTTTATTTATTTATTGAATACTGTGAGCCTAATAACAGGCCCATACAGGACTGAACAGTCAATGCACAGATCAATTTCACAACGTAAAAACAGAACAATAGTTATCACTCTACCTCAGCACAATGCTATCTACACAATTAAAAATGAACAGCATATAATTTCAATTTTACATGGCGCAGTGTTACGTTTACACGAATCTCAGAATGACTTTAAAAAAATGTCGACTATTGCAATGTCAAGGGTTCACACAAAAAGAAATTGATGGATTTTAGCGGTAAACGCCTCCAAGGATTCAACATTCATGCAAGAGTGTGGCAGAGCGTTCCATCTTTCTATGGCAGACGGGAAGAAAGAACACTTGTATGTGTCGTAGCGTGTTATATATGGTCTGATACACTTTCCATGATTAAGACAATAGAAGAACACAGATAGGGTGGTTTGTGGTAGTCGTTCTTATTAACAGCAAGCTCATCGTACATCATTTCCAAAGACGCAACGCGCCGGTGGTGTCTGTATTGCAGCGCGATTGCGCAGTAGCGTCACACTGTCTTTCCTATATAGGGTATCTAGAATAAATGAAACGGAGCGCCTTGTTTTGAATTGCCTCTAACTTGTTAAGATACCCTTGGTTGGGATCCCATACAACACTGCCGTATTCGAGAATGAGGCGTATCAGAGATTTATAGCCTGACAGGTTAACATTTGGGGGTGCTGTTGCAAGCTTTCTGCGCAGAAACCCTAGTTGTCTGAACGCTTTCTGACACGTACTGCTGATGTGCGTGTCCCATTTCAGTGTACTCGTTAGTTCCACCCCTAAGTATATGTACGATTCTGCCCGCGCGACGTTCGATCCCATGAGGTTGTAAGGGAAGTGGCTTTTTCTTCCGCGTTATTGACATGCATGCTGTCTTAGCTACGTTTATTTGCATTCGCCATTTGTCGTACCACCTGGTGATGCTGAGCAAGGATGAGTTTAATTTAACCCGATCCGCCTTTGTTCGTATTGTTTTGTATATGACGCAGTCATCTGCATAGAGTCTTAGTGTGACGTCCGGTTCAACTTCAAGCTTCATGTACCCTTGGGGTACTCCCGAGAAAACTGCCAAACATTCCGCAGTGTTTAACGAATTGTGTTCGGTTATAAAGGTACGCGCCTATCCAGGATAGTATACTTTGCAATGTTCTCAAGTTTACTTATTAATTTCCACTGGGTTACTCTGTTAAATGCTTTAAAAAGTCTATGAATACAGCGTCTACTTGTGGTCTAGAATTAATTACTGTAGCAAAGTCGTGAACGGTTTCCAGAAGCTGTGTTGTTGTCGAAATACCTTTGCGGAAGCCATGCTGTTTAAGTGTATAGCAAGTGGTTTTCTTCCAGATATGTCGTAATTGCTTTGTTAATAATGTGCTCCATGTGCTTGCAACAACAGCTGGTTAGGGATACGGGTCTGTAATTGTTTGCTCCCTCCTTTGTGGATGATCTTTGCACGAAGCCATTCCGCTAAAAAACTTTAAAGTATGCGGTGAAAATGTCATGAATAAACGGAGTCACCTTCTTTGCATAACGTCTGAGAAACATATTTCAAATATTGTCTGGTCTAGGTGACCTTTTTACGTCAATTTGCAGGAGGAGGTTTAGAATACCCTGCTCTGAAAATTCTGCTGGCGCCATTGTGGAATTGTGAACTATAGCATTTCGTCGTGTTGCGGAGGTCTTGAAGCGCGAGTGAAAACAGACTGAAAATATTCGTTAAAGGTTTTTGCTATAACGGAAGCATCGTCCTCGATTACACTGTTGATTTCTAACTGCGCAACACCGTTTTCAGTCTTGGACAGATAGCGCCAAAATTTGCTCGGTTCATGTGTCACGAAAGTTGTTAGTTTATGCCATGCTTAGGCGGAATCTGCGAGCTGTTGTTTCAGCAGGAGGGACTAGATTGTTGGGCTATATATTTGGTCCTGCGTAACTGTCTGAGACGTTTAGCGCAAGTGAAAGGAAGCACAAAAGGACAGGCGACACAGAAAGGAGACGAGGATGGACAAGCGCTCGCTTCCTTCCGGTGTCGCCTCTCCTTCCGCGCTTTCTCTGTCTTGCGCTAAACTTCTCAGGCCGATGTTTGGACAAATGGATTGCTGCTTCTAAATGGTATAGCGAGCTTTATACAAGTATAAATACCCCGTGTACCTGGGCGCCCATCTGAAGACTGTAAATAACCTTCCTTGGGCAATCGAACACGTCACACGTGCTCGCGAACCCCTGGGAACGAGGCCCCCCATACTGTCGACGCATGAAACGTAAAACAGAAAGAGCCGTGGCAGATATGGCGAAAGTTCGTGCGACAACTTTTCCCGAGCACAAAGATGAATAGCTATTTCCAAACATGAATTTATACGTGAATACGATTCCCGAACTCAGGTGCTGACAAAATAGATTGCTGGCGCTCCACACTCACGATCGATATATGTTCCAACAATCGAATAGAGTATTTCCGCTATCGCGGGTGGCCTTGTGGGTTGAAACGTTCACGAACGCCGGTATTCACTGCGGTTCACCCTGCGATTACACTATATACTGATGCTGTATGTGCGACGAAGGTCTCATCTCTGTAATTGTTGCACTTTTTCCTTTATATTAGGGAATATCCCATAACAGAATACGCTGTTATTTGTCTAATAATGTGTACGTCTAACAGAGGTTGGGTGCGGTGCCGTAGTATATTAAGAGTCCATCTCACTTTTGTCAAAGAGTCCGGATTGTGTATCACATGTTCCTGCCACATGGCTGCACCAAAATGATGTATTCGTGGGTCGGAATGACTTTGGCTGATCTCTTTTCGTTGTCCAGGCTGTCGTTGTTTACGACATGAGTGCACTCCGCCAACACCGTCATGCCCCACGTGCGTCATGCTCCGCTACACACAATAACGACCCATTCGAAGACTGAATTCGGCATGGCTTCACAGAAACATTGCTTTGTTGCAGCGGCGGCTCCTTCGGGACTCGCTGCCGTGCGCCGAAGGCCACGAGATGCTGCAGCGACCAGTCAGCCTCGCAAATGAAGTATATACGGACACGGAGGAAGTTTTTTCCAAGCTTTTTGCTCTCCTCTCTTTTTTTCCTGTCAAGCATTCGCACTCGTCTTGTGCAATATCAGCGGCAATAACGCCTCAGTGCTTGATCGTCACTAAGGTTGATTTCAAGTAGCACAAATAGATTTCAGTAGCCGGTAAAACGGAGTAATAAATACTGTATACGTTTAAAGCTTGAATAATCTCATGCACAACGTTCCATGTTTGAAGTGAAAGTTCGGAAATCCAAAAGTAATTATTCGTGAGAATGTAAAGTAATTATATCGAAACCTATTTCTGCCGCTCTTATATATGCTCAGTCCTCGGCACGTAAGGTCGCTTATACACTTGAGAACAAGAAAGCACCCACCCGATGGCCGCGAAGAATACGACGCACTATATGGGCACACCTTTAGTCAGCAGCAGAGATGGCGAAAAAGTAAATTACATTGCTAATTACTTCCCAAGATTCACTTAAACGTAATTAACTTACATTACAAATTACATCGGGCTGGAAGTAATGACGTTACATTGCTATTGCTTTTCAAAAGTAATGAAATTACTTCGCAATTGCTTTAACAAAAGTTCACACAGCGGCTTCTATATAACTTAATTTACAGAACATACATTGGAAATTGAAATTATCACTCAAACGGTTGCGGCGACAAGTTGTCGCTGTGTTAGCGACGCGTGTCTGTATACAACCTGTCTCGAAGCTTTGTCTGACTAAATAATAGTCAGGGGCCGAATTCACAAAACTTCACTTTCGTAAGTGCTTTTTGCCATTGGTCGGGAAGCGTCTCTAATGATATGTCCAGCAGCGGCATTGGCTAAAATTTTCTCTTAAGAGCTTTTTTGTCGTAAGTTGTTTTCGTGAATACGGGCCCAGGTGACTGGAGTACCGCAGTTTTGTATAAAGAGCAGCCCTCTCTTCCTTGAAGATGGCTACGCATTTGAAACCTCTGCATCATGTCTAAAAATTGTTTAGCGCAGGCAAAGAACGGAACACACAAGCACACACAAGCGGATAAGGAAGGTGGATTTGTCGTGCTGTCTAACTCTGAGTATAAAGAAAAGGCCCTAGAAGCAATTCACAAGAACTTCAAGGAAATCAAGGACAAGCCAACGCGCGTGAAGAAGAATTTTGAACTCTTGTGCAAGGAACTTGACCTCACTCGTTTGGCTAACAGCATCAAGAAGTGCTCCGTAAACACCCTGCAGGTGTTTTTTTCAGCTAAGACCCACAAAGTGAACATTCCCTTCCGGTCAATCGTCAGCGAGAAGAGTTCGTGGCAGCACTGTGTCAGCACCTTTTTGTTAAAACAATTGAAGCAGTTGACCGTACCAGATCCTTTCATTCTCCACAAATCCGATCGATTGGTACAGTTTTTCAAGGACAAACCGGATATTGGATACGCTTTTTCTGTTGATGTCGAGGATCTCTATTATTCAGTGCCTCAGCATGAAATATTAGCATCTGTTAAAGCATGCCTAGAAGAAAACGCTGAGGTTTCTTTTCAGAACACGGCGGGTATCAGCTCTGTTAACTTTTTGACTTTATTAGAGGCCTATCTGCACTCTACTTCGTTTGACGAGCAACCTTTTTTGCAGAGGGCGTTTGCACTTGCGTAGCGCCAGTATTATGCGATATTTTTCTGTCCCAGCTCGACCGCGCACTGCACAACGTTTTTAATGAGGGTGGGAGGGTTTTACGTGTTTTTAGATATGTAGATGACTTTTTAATAATGCTCAGACCACAGGCCGGGGGCTCTTACACGGACCATGTGGACACGATTTTAGAGGCTTTTAACCTGCATGGGAAGGGACTGTCCTTTACACATGAACTTCCCATGCAAAGCACAATGCAGTTTTTAGATATCAATTTTAGATATTCGGGACCACAGGTGTGCTGGTCGTATCAACCTCGGGCAAAGAAGGGCGTTTTACCTTTTGACTCGTCTCGCTCCAAGACAGTAAAAAGAGCCATTGCACAACTTTGCCTTGAATCTGCGCTGAAGAAATCATGCCACCACGAGATGCAACAGAGCTTTGATGCGCAAGTATCAAAGCTGCTGACGGCAGGCTATCCACCCACAGTGATCACAGCAGTAGCTGAAAGCCTGCTGCAGAAGTGCAAACAAAGCATAAACACGAACGCCGGTGACTTCACTCGAAAGAAACGTGCACTTGTAGTCGTTCCATACATACACAAGGTTTCGCATAGGTCAAGAAGGTTGCGAACAAGCACGACATTGGAGTGGTCTTTTCTGCCCCCAACAAGCTCGCTCGACTTTGCCCTCGCATATCGGCGGCACAAACAACAAAGCGAGGTTGCCCAAAAAAGAAGCACGTTACGCCTTACGTGAAATGCACCTGTGGCGTTGTTTATGACATACCACTGTCATGTGGAAAAAGTTATATCGGGCAAACTGGTAGGTGTGCAAATGACCGTTTCAGAGAGCATGCCTTGAATATTGAAAAGAAGGAACGAACGCACTTAGCAGATCACGTGAACTCGTGTGGGTGTGAGGCATTGTTTTTTGAGGCAAAGTTTCTCGGCAGGAGCAGCAACGAGCAAGCCCGCTTATTACTAGAAGGTTTCTTCATTAAGAAGAGGGGGCAGGGGTGTGTTAGTGAACCTTCCGTCACTCTGCACACGAATGAATTTAGATTCCTCGACGCGCATATAAGGTAGGAAATTCGTTATCACCTTCACCTTTTTCTGTATCTTTTTGAATCCATCCGCGCATGTACCACATGTACATATAAGTTCCATGACGACGTTGTGGAATAAAGTAGTTGTAAGTAGCGCTTGTCCCTTGTGTACCTCTCTTGTGTGTTCCGTTCTTTGCCTGCGCTAAACAATTTTTAGACAGTATGCACCAACTAGGCCCTCAAAAAGTCCTCTGCATCATGTTTCTGAACTGTCCTACAGCGTGGACAGGAGTCGTTGTCAACTCCTCTTGTCTGTAGTTTCGAGGGTCGTGGCCTTCCAACAACCTGCAGGCTTCGAGTACGCATGCTGCGCCGATTTTCTTAATTTCGATTGGCATGCCACAAAGCGGAGATGTTATCTCTTAGTCAAAAGTAATTCGAAAGGTAATGAGTAATTTTTCTCAAAATTACCTCTTTAAAGTAATTCATTACGTTACTAAATTACCGGCCCTCGAAAGTAATTCACTACATTACTCATTACAGGAGAAATGAACTTAATCACTGTAATTTCATTACTGCAATTCCATTAATGCCAAGTTTGCAGCAGCCAAAGAGTGTCGGTTACTCTGCGAGGCAAGAAAGCAATGTTAGTCTGCGAGGCAAGAAAAGCTGGTACGGCTAGCCTCTTTAAGCTTTTAATAGAAGCGCTTGCTTAGGTCGTTTCGTTTGCGGAGGAGTACTTCTTTCGTACTACAAAGAGTATCCTCAGAAAAAAAAAAATCTAGACGGAAACAGAACTTCGAGGGAAGATGGAGGCTTCATTCCTGAAGAAAAAAGACAATGTCGCTTTAGTCAACGTTTAAGCAAGTAGACCTGTCTTAATGAAGGAAAAATCGATAAGTTGACTTCCTGACGAAGACAAACACACTTGTCGAAACTTTGACGTAAGCGACATTCTTTTTTTATTGTTGTTGTATTTCTAAATCGTTTTCCTCATAATTTTTCAGAATAAGGCACTTGTAACACGCAAGGCGCCGTTCCAGGTGTTTACCTATTGCCAATGATAAACAAAGTCGTTATTGAGATGCAAGACACAAGGGTAGATGCGCGCGATTTAAGAGCCGCTTAAGTTGCACAGTAGGCACCTCCATGTTTTGCAAGTTCTGCAGTCCAACGGAGGCGAGGATTTTTTTGGTCTAATAAGCTGAGCCCCTCGCATATTCGCCGAGGCTCGATGTAGAGAATATCGCAGCTCACTTTGTCTACAGAAAGACATGTCTTTCTGCAAGTGTTTGCGGAAGTCGGGAATGACGGAGACTCTTCGTTTTTGTCGTCATGTATTGAGTCAGGAAAATTGCGCGTGTACTTCAAGGCAGGGATGGTTCTCCCCATGCAAAAAAGACTGCTCTGCTTATATCCAATTAGTTCGAATTGCAAGAGTGTGTATATGTGAAGATTCATTTCAAACCGACTGCATTTGAACTACTTCATTTCATTCGCCTTCACTTTAGTTTGTTTAATTGAGTGAAATCTTCTCATTAAATGCAATAAACATCAACAATGTTAAAAGGCTCGCAGAACAACTGTCCTACAAATACCTCACGATACTTGTGATGCACCTCCGGCTACCACACACTTTTGTCTCCTCGGTGCGAGGAAATGATCGCCAGTGCAAAGCTCACTTATACAGATAGCTATAGATTTGTGTGTACATTCCAGCGCTTTCGATATACGCGCTGGTGTCAGATGCATTCTCCATTTCTTCGGCATATCTTCGCATTGCATCCTATGTTTTCATGGTACGCGCCCCTTGCTCCATGGTCACGTGCTTCTTCTCGTGACAGTATACGTCGTATTGTTTCTCCATCGGTTCGCTGTTTTCCAAAGGCATGTCTCCTCACGCGTGATCTCGCCCAGATTCTCTCGTCGCCGCTAGAAGATGCTGCCAATGTTTCGACGAGTAAATCGACTCCTCTTTTTCAGGGCCTCACTTAGTCAAGGCAAGTCCACTTGCCGAAAAGTTGCCTGCGGCGACATTTCCTGTTTTACGTCGGCTGCCGGGGCCTTCGTCTTACCCTTAACTCTATGTAAAGCCGAAAAGTAAGCTACTGCGTCGCAGCACGAAAAACTGACTTTTCTAACAATGCACCGCCGCAATGATTGAAGACTTGGCGAGCTCGCACTGCATTCTGAATCTTGTTACAGCGCTGCAAAGAAACGGAGGCCTCGTTTCTTCCGCTTTGGTTGCTCGGCCGTTTTGTATTCGCTCCGAAGTAACACGACATAAAAAAGCCGTATGTTATACTCTTCATAATTTAATTGCGCACACTGGCTGTAGTAATGAAATCGCTAACCACACGCATTCTGTAGAAAGGGAGAACGCACTTTTGCGCTGTCGATCAAACTTGGTTTCGGGCTTGCTGCACGATGGCCGAGCCACGTGGCTTATCACAGGCAACGACAATGGTAAGCTGCCGGCGTGACCCGATCTTGACCGATGATGATGATGATTGTGGTTCGGTTAGGAGAGGACGCTACTTTCTGCAGCCCATGTAGGGAGCACGGCTAAGCGTCCGTGGGGGGTCGGGGAAAGGGATAGAGAAAGGCCGTAGTGGAGGGCTCCGGAAATTTTGACCACCATGGGGTTCTTTAACGTGCACTGACAACGCACAGCACACGGGCCTCTGGCATTTTCGCCTCCACCGAAAATGCGACCACCGCGGCCGGGATAGATCGAGGATAGCCGGGTTTTGTGTGCGGCCTCCCCTTCCGTGGGTGAGGAGGCTGCGGGCCGTGAACGGACGTGCGCGCGAGCACGTTTTGGCGCGCAGCACCGCGGGAAAGAGCGGCCAGCTTTCTCGTGCCGCTGTCGCACACGTACCTCTCTCCCCGGCTTGCTTACTTTTCCGCTTCTCCGAATCCACCCCACTTTCGCTTCCTAACAAGAACAAAAAAGCGAGTAACGCAGTCCCCACTGCCTCTTTCACCGCCACGTGCTTCGGTGTGCCTTCACCATCGGCGACGGGCCTTTTGCTCCGAGGGGCGCAATGCAAGGAACTACACACAGCCTCGATCTGCGACAAGGGGCGCATGCATGCGGGACTGTTTAGGTCTTGGTTAGAAGTATGCACGCACTATTGTGAACCACCATGGTTGAGAAGAGATCTTCGACATACACTAATGCGCAACGCGGAGAAAAGACGATAATTTCCGGATCACATCGAGCCTCGTCTTCCCTCTGATCTTGCATGAAGCTATAACGAAAGTTCTCCCGTTGTAGCGGGATTCGTCAACTGGGTAGCTCGCTTTCTGAAAAATTCGCACGAGTTCCCTTGTATCTTCAAGTTGCAAACGAGTGGATGGCAGTTTTTCGCGAACCTTCCTCCGCCCTGTCGGCCTCCGCTAAACGGTTTTGCCAGATTATACTACGGATCCTTTCTTGCTCATTCATTATAGAAGTAAAGAAAAGTTAATCATTTAATCGTTAAGCGGTCATAGGAGACAGTGGTTGTGCTATAAACTGGAGATCTTCAAAATTAAAGTAACGATAACTATGGCGCTTGTCTTTATATACAGGGTACACTCAGCTCGGTGCGGTCAGCTTGCATCCAGGTGTCGCCCCGGAAGTATAAGCTCAAAAGGGCAAGGAGGCGGGGTCAAGAAGAGGGCTTTAATGAGCAGCAGACATAAAAATTTTCATGTGTTCGTGTGTATCACCTGAGCACCAGAGCAGGAACGGGCCTCCCTGGTGCAACACCATGGCCAACACCTCCAAAGTGACCGAACCAACCAAACCGTGGACCTACGACGGCGACATCAACGGAGCTTCTAGCCGCGATTGCGACCACACGGGTGTGGGAACACACGAAAAAACCCTCTGAACTCGGACAGGCCGTCATTGGAAATTAAACGTAGCGACTCTTAACTCGCGAACTCTGTCAAGTGAAGCCAGACTAGCTGAACTACTAGAAGAATATAGGGGTATTAACTGGGATATCATTGCTCTTAGCAGTGGCGTAGCCAGAAATTTTTTTCGGGGGGGGGCTGGGAATTTTCGACGGGCAGGCGGGAGGGAGAGTGTATGTGTGTGTGTGTATATATATATATATATATATATATATATATATATATATATATATATATATATATATATATATATATATATATATATATATACTTTCGGAACGAAAATATGCACGTGACGTATTTGCGTGGACCGTCGCCCAATGAGTATAGATTCGGATAGCATGTGCGGCCTACTTCAGCCTTCAGTTGCCATGTCAACCGAGCACCGAGATAGCAATACTCTCACACATTCAAAACTTTCACCGACGGCAATGTATCGACGAAATCTAGTAGAAAGACTATTTCTCCACGACTGCGAAGATTCGTCACTTGCCCACGCTACTACCTTGATGACCATTTCAAAATGAACTATAATGATCGATGTACACATACGCATGAAAGAATTCGCGATAGAAGGCGCAGCCGGGAACAGCGGGCAGCATACCTGAGGTAGGTAAGCTGAAAATGACGCCATAACAAACACATTTTTTGAAACCCTTTATGAATTTATCGTGGCGTTGTCCTGATAAACTCCGGAAGACTCTTTCCAACTTAACATGCTAGTAGAGATACAGGACAGCATTTTAGTATATATTTCGTATTTATGGTTTCCTCATCCAAACTTACCCGTTCGGCGTTCGCTACATTATACAGGCGCTTCCTTCACCAAATTTTCGATACATTTGCAGGAAGAACAGAGATTTGCTTGCGATAGTGATTCTGAGCAGCTCCAGATCTATCTGTCCTGAACATATTACCACTTCTTTTTTTAAAAGAATTAAGCCTATTGCGTTACAGAAAAATGCCGTCCTCATTACCATGGTAGGCCTCCCGAAACATGGTTTTCTCTCCACTAAGCTCACAAACGTCACCGTCCCGACTCTTTCACGAATAATTACTGACACTCTTGTTAAGCTGGAAAACGTGGTAAAATATCTCTTAATATTGAAAAAGTTTTTTATGCGGTTTGCCAATTCACACTTTTGCCAGGTAAATTAAAAATCACACGGTGCTGTTGGGACTAACACCCTACAGTTACTTCGTGGCATGCGGAATGCAAGTTGCGATGGATAAATCTGATTTGGAACTCGCTGAAGTGAACTCCGCAATGGTGAGATGTCCCTACTTCACGCAAAGGGGGAGGCGGTTCTACACCGCAACACTTCACAAGTACCACAACTACGTTACGACTCCGTTCGAAATGCTTCACGTAATCCCACTATACTCGCTCACCCCCTCTGTCCACACACCTCAACAACCAATTAACCGAACCGGATTCGTGCTTGGGCCGGGAAGAAAAAGGGCAACAGGCTTAATTAAGTCCCCAAAACATGGAATTTAATATGTGAACATGATCAAAGTATACAATTAACAATTGGTAGCCAACGTAATGATGCGAGGCAAACAAATAGCAACGTAAACGCATAGTGCAGCACAGGAATTAACAGGGCAAACAAACTCTTCAATGAACGGCCGATACGAGGGGTAAAACAGCTCATAAACTAATGGCGCAATGTCTCAAGTACGCTTGCTGCCGCCAACGAAAGGAACGCTTATCTGGGTGGGCTCCATCGGCACATAGCTCTCGTCGCCAGCCTGTGCACAGGTGCTTTGTTAGAAACTCGGATGTCGACCACGAAGTCGCCGTAGCTCGCGGATTCTCCCCGATCATTGCTGCTCGCATCCTGCTCTCGAAAAGACTACATCGACTCTCCGAGGTTGGAGAGCCGAACGGCCAGGCTTGCATGAGGGATCGCAAACGAAGCTTACTTCTTCACATGACGGAAGGTCACTGCATCTCTTCGAGTCTCTCGAATCTCCAAAATTCCACCTTGTCCTCTGTCCCGAGACGAGTTTTTCTCCCTGACAGCTCCGCCTCACCAGGGCGTCTATCCAATGGTTGTCTACGGCAACGTCACCGGTAGAAAACGCACCAGTCCAACCCGCCGTGCAACTATTGTTTGGGACTCGCCTCCACAGTGTAACGCAGTACGAACTCCTCTCCAAAAATATAGAAAGCAAAATATAAACATACACAAAACTCGACATTCGGACACGACGTCGGACAGCCTAACCGGCGACACTTGTATACAGATTACCGTAACGAGCGTTAGCTAGCACCGCTTCCATTCCGAAACACTCCAGGTGCAAGCAATTTGGCGCCGTCTAGGCGCCCTCATGCTGGAAGTGCCCGGTGAAAAGACGCGCCTGTGGGGAGTCGCTCCTCTGTGGCCGGCCAGATGTGCGCGTCCGAGAAGCAGTTCTGCTTACTGCATTGCACGGTGATCGACACATACCGGGGACGCTCCGTTGGCTTTTTTCAGGCACTTATGAGCGCGCTGGGTTCGCTTTGGCGGCATTCTGTCGTCTTCAATGTCGCCGCCTAATGCACACTCTCATCTGGGACCGCCGCACAAACGTCAGCTCTTCTGTCAAAGCGCGGTTTCCTCAAAACTCGCGGCTAACGAGATTCTCTGACCGCAGTGGCAGCCGAAAAGTAGGATTGCAGAAGGCCAAAAACTCCCGCTACCCGCCTTCCCGTGTTTCGCCCTGCCGACGCCCCTCGGGGCGTCACAATGGCAGAAGGATCCGTATTAGGTATAAAATATTTCCTGTATCAATGACGTTCGCCATAAGCTTTCTACTTATGAAGTTCACAAATGTACTCACTTGATGCAGCACCAGCATCGACAGGTACTAGATTATCAACTAGTACTAGCCGTATCTCACTGGTTTTTGCATACTGAAACTTCATTTGTTTTAACCTTACGCGATCGCTTGCTACACTGAGTTGACAATACTACATGCCTAGTGCTCGATTTAGACACATCAAGGTTAAAGAAGAAGTTTGTAAAAGAAAGCTCTCTTATCGTTCTTACACGCTAATATTTTCCCTGTGACCTTCATGGGGCTTTGTACGTTTTTTTCTTATTTCGCTCTCACTTAGGTTGCTGTTGAAAAACATGGGGGCTGATGTAAATAACTTATTTGGCTCCCTTACTAAACAAGGTCCAAGAATAGTGAGTTTCCTTCTGCCTAACGGAGAAGTAATATCCCGTTCAGTGAGTTAGAGACATGCCATATTTTCGGCTCTGATTCCGCGCACCAGGCAAGCATATAATGGTAGTGCATACAACCCTCAATTGAAACTATTCCAATGGCGAATAACTGCAGGACTTTCTCGGTGCTTTAACTTGGAATTGAATTAACAGTTGCGCGACATTTTAGTATTTCATGCATCTAAACACTACTTTCTTCAAAATAAAGCGTCCTGATAAATCTGTTTACTTCAATGAGCAAAGGCTCGATGTGGGTAAGTTTGTTTTGCATGCTTTAAATGCCTGTCCTTTGTACCTGTTGTCACCGTTGTCTTGCGCTCTTTCTTCTTCATGGAACTCATTTGCACTTTTGCTTGACATTTAGCCTTCTCTGTTCGATTTGTTCGACCAGATACTGTAGCCAAGAAAGGTATTGGTATAAAGAGATTTTTACTCATTTTTGTTTCCCATTGGCTGCTCATTGATTGACTCATTTATTGATTGATCGTTCAATCGTCTCGGCGACCGTACTTATTTCGGCTGTTATGTTTAAAACGCTGTATATCGTATTTAAGAAATGAAATGATTTCAAATTAA
Organism: Hyalomma asiaticum; assembly: GCA_013339685.2. Lineage (NCBI taxonomy): Eukaryota > Metazoa > Arthropoda > Arachnida > Ixodida > Ixodidae > Hyalomma > Hyalomma asiaticum. The sequence continues at coordinate 21,902,838 of CM023484.1, forward strand.
TTTCCTGGCTTGCTGAAATCAATAAGGCATCATATGACCTCATGTGAGCAATAGCAAATGACTATTCAAACATTATCAAAGAATTCACATATAATCCATACAGCTCATCTTAGGCACATTACAAAGCCACTGTATTGTCAGAGGAATAAGGCATCATGTAAGTACAAATCAGTTGAAGAAAAGGACTTAGCATTCGAGGTCTCGCTCGTTTGTGGGCGCTGCAAAGATGAGCTTGCCCAGAAGACGGAGAGCCGCTGCCGTCCTTGAGACATATTGCCGCGAAAGCGACGATACGAATATGGTCACCTCTTCTTGAATGAATGTCGCGACCACCACCTGCTGGTAGCGGAGCTGTTGTGCATGCCCTTGTGCACGCTCGGCGATGAACCGCAGCGCGTCTTGTTGTCGACTCGTTATTCCGTAGTGCTTGTGGATACCATTGTAAAGCAGTGCTGTCCAGTTGGTCGAAATTTCCACTCTGCCGCATCGCCCTTCTCAGAAGGGGACACGCCGTGCGCGCACATTGTAACCATATGTAAGTCGTGAAGAAAAACGGCAAAAGCGAAGCTGTATTGGGCCACCCATGTAGGGGCACTACTCAAAAAGAAAGAAAAAACGCATGCACTGTACGCCATATTCCCCACGCGAGCGCATACAACGCACGAAAAGCGTCGGCGTCCCACAGAAATAGGAATAAGAGAGGAAGAAGGGTCGGGCGGCACAGGGGAAGGCATTGCACGGGGAACAGCCGCATACTTTATCTTGTGCTTGGTTCGCTAGCTCGATGACCTTAGCCCGCGAACGTTTCACCCACAGCAAAACCACGCATGATTCCGGATACGCAGACTCGCCATGTTCTTCCATCACTGCAGAGAGCTAATTGTCAACGCATTGCAAAAGCGTCTGCCTGCCGCAGCACTGTGCTGCAAAGACTGCAAGCTCCCCCTTCAGGCTCTTATCACAGCACTCTTTGCCGAAAAATGACAGGTGCCCCTCGTTTGCCACCACGGTTTCCTGCAGACAAACTACAACATTCCCCGCCATAGAGTGACAAGTCAACTTCCTTTGTGAGTGGAAAGAGCCGCGTTCTTCGTTTTTAAGCCCACCGATGAGACGCGAATGCGCATAGCCGCACTTTCCAAGAATGGGCACCTTTGTTCGTATATGTGATGGGCAGCATAGATAGGCAGGGGGCACCGGCTGGAAAAATTTCGGGGGGGGCTTCAGCCCGGTCAGCCCATGCCTGCCTACGCCACTGGACTCTTAGCGAGGTTAGGAAACCAGGGGAAGGATACTTATCGCTAAATGAAGGGCATGTTCTCTGCTACAGAGGACTGCCAGAGAAACGCGAATTGGGCGTGGGATTCCTTATACACAAGGACATGGCAGGTAACATTGAAGAATTCTATAGCATCAATGAAAGGGTAGCAGGTATAGTGATAAAATTAAATAGGTGATACAAACTAAAATTAATACAAAGTTACGCACCAACGACCAGCCACAATGACGAGGCTGTAGAACTGCTTATGAGGATGTAGAAACGGCAATGAACAAGGTGCACCAAATGTACAATTGTTATGGGGGACTTCAATGCGAAAATAGGAAATAAACTACGAGGGGAACAGGCGGTCGGAAACTACGGCGAAGGTGATAGGAATAGCAGACGGTAGATGCTAGTGGAATTCGCAGAAAGAAATCATCTCCGTGTAATGAATACTTTCTTTAAGAAACGTAAGAACAGAGGAAGTGGACATGGAAAAGCCCCAACGGACAAACGAAAAACGAAATATATTTTATAATGTGCAGTGAACCAGGTATAGTATAAGACACGGAAGTGGCTAATAAGGTCAGAATTAGTGGCCACAGACTAGTAAGGGCGAAGATATCCCTCAATGTAAAGCGGACAAGGACAAAGTTAATCACGTGGAAGCAGGCCAACCTCGATGTCGTCAGGGCGAAAACAAAATTTAGAATTGCACTTAAGAACAAGTATGAGGCTCCAGGACAGGAAGAAAATGGGGATACAGAGACGATGAACGAAAACATTACTAAGCTGATCACCGAAGCAGCAATCGAAGTAGGGGGCAAAGCACCGAGACAAGTTGGCAATAAGCTCTCTTAATCTGCTAAAAATTTCATTAAACAACGGCAACAGATGAGAATAACTAATTGAAGAGATAAAATAGAATTCGCCAAACTGTCTAAGCTCATCAATAAAAGTGGAGTCAGGGACATACGTAACCATAACGTGAAAGAAATAGAAGCAGCCGTTAAAGGAGCCAGCATCAAAACAACTAAAAGGAGGCTTTGTGAGGGAAAGAACATAATGCATGCAGTGAAAGATAGGCAGGGCAACACCGTTAATAACTTCAGTGATATAGCAAAGGTGGCGGAGGACTTCTATTCTGAACTATGGAGCTCAAATACGAGTATCCCCACCATATAAGGGTAATAAATGTCGATCAGGACACCGAAATTCTATGCGTCAGTGCGGGCGAGGTTAGAAAAGCAATTCAGGGCATGTCCCGCGGGAAAGCGGCAGAAGAAGACGGCGTAACCGCCGACTTGATGAAAGATGTATGAGACTTCCTAACTGGAAAGCTCGCGACACTATACACACAATGCCTCAAAACTTCAAATGTACGAGTCAGCTGGAAAAACGCAAATATTCTACTATTACATAAGAAGGGAGATGTTAAAGACTTCAGGAACTACAGGCCGACCAGTCTACTCTCAGCACTTTACAAAATTTTCACGAAAGTTATCTCAAACAGAATAAGGGCCACACTGGAATTTAATCAACCAAGAGAGCAAGCAGGATTCAGGAAAGGATACTCCACCATAGACCACCTTCATGGGACCAGTCAAGTAATCGAGAAGTCCGCTGAATACAACGAACCCCTCTATATGGCTCTAATAGATTACGAAAAGGTTTTCGACTCGGTAGAGATACCAGCAGTTCTGGAGGCATTACGCCGACAAGGAATATGCAATAGCCACATAAACACAATAGCCAACATCTATAAAGATTCTACAGCCACCCTACTTCTCCTTAGGAAAAACAGGAAAATCCCAATACAGAAAGGTGTCAGACAAGGAGATACAATTTCTCCGATGATATTTACTGCATGTTTGGAAGAAATCTTCAAGAGATTAGACTGGGAAAAGACAGGGCTAAGGACCAACGGCGAATATCTGAGTAGCTTACGATTGGCAGACGACATAGTACTCTTTAGCAATGATGGCAACGAAATGCAGGAGGTGATTGAATACTTAGAGAAAGCTCCAAGGTAGGATTAAGGAAGAACATGCAGAAAACAAAAATAATGCTAAGTGGCACGGCGAAAAAACGTGTCTTCACGATCGAAAACCACACATTGTGGAATACCTATATCTAGGACAGCTACTGACAGGCGAATCCGCCCATATAAAAGAAATCCACCGTAGAATAAACATGGGATGGCACGCGTACGGAAGATATTCCCAACTCATGAACGGAAACCTACCACTATCACTCAAGCGGAAACTATATAACTACTGCATTTTACCAGTACTGATATACGGGGCAGAAACTTGGAGAATTACAAAGAGCTCAAGAGGAAGTTAAGAACCGCGCAGCGGGCGATGGAACGAAAAATTATAGGCGTTACGTTAAGAGATAGGAAGACAGCCGAGTGGGTGAGAGAACAGACGGGAGTCGCCGACATAATAACCGACGTTAAGAAGAAAAAATGGACATGGCCAGGTCACGCGATGAGAAGGCTAGATAACCGATGGACAGTTAGAACGACAGAAAGGATACCAAGAGAGGGCAAACGTAGCCGCGGACGACAGAGAGTAAGATGGGGGACGAAATCAAGAAATTCGCAGGCATCAAATGGAGTCAACTCGCGCAGGGCAGGCAAGAATGAAGAGGATTGGGAGAGGCCTTCGTCCTGCAGTGGACATAAGATAGGCTGATTATGATGATGATGATGATGATGATGACGACGACAAATGATGAGCAGAACTAACAGTTCCAACAATTGCAAGTCCACTTTATCTACGAGAAACAATTTCGTCCAGTTATGAGGATATACAGCTGAAGGATATAAGACCGCATGTACACACGTCGGAATTGAATGGATTTATGGATGCTACACAGCACGATGATTGTCCGAACGGTGCACATCTTTTTTGTGGCCTCATGAAACGAAATGTCTGTACGCGTCAGGTCGTAGACTACGGAGTGAGCACCACTGCCGGCTACATGCCTACAAGAACCTTTGTTCCGAAGAAAGTTACTTGTGTGTGGAACACTGTGGCGCTACCAGTCGCACGTAACCTGCTTCACATTGGCAGTTGCAAAGGCACGACATTGCATCATCATCATCTTCTAAATCGACTGCAGGACGAAGGCATCTCCAAAAGATTTCCGATTTGCCCTATCCTGAGCCAGTTGGTTCCACTCAGTGTTGTACACGTTCCTCCAAAACAGGAACGAAAGCTCGTTCCTCGTTCCTTCCCGATTTTATAACGAGTTCCCGTTACAAGTTCCTTCAGTCAGAAAGGAACGCGTTCCAGTTACATTTTGGAAATTGGAACGTGTCGTTACATTTACGTTACATTTGATTTTTAAGATTCAGTATAGTCTCGGAAAATTGTGAGCTGAAATAAAGTGACTTAAACGCTTTAAATTCAATTCGAGCTACGTACATTTCGTGAACTTGAACCTTACCGGCAGCAGATTACCTGGAGATAGAAAATATGAAAATAAATGCTTCTAGACATTTTTTCAGGGAGCGCCGAACGTAGTCCCGAATTGTTCACAGCGAATTGGACTCTAGTCTATTACAAGTGCAACACATAATGGGTCTTCCAATGAGTAGCCAGAATAGTGCTCCTCAGATGTGCAGATAGAAAGTCACTCAGATTCACCAACACATGAGACATTGTGAGTAGCAAGCCTACATTTAACACTAAAAGCTACGTATGCTGTAGACCTGTCGATCTACATCAATTGGCATATAATAGCTCGTGCTTCACCCGCGTCTATCAATACTGCAACAAGATTTCCCGATATGTCGTCATCATTTGCTGCCCTAAATTTCTTCCCTCAGTATTAGTAGTATTAGTAGTTTTTTAGTCGTTTAGTAGTCTAATTGACAGTTCTGAATATATTATTTTGCTTAGGTCTCACAATTTTAAAGCATTTGTGATACTGTTCTTTCGCTGTTATTTATGGTGGTGCGCAGCGTGTGTCGGTGTGGAGAATTCGAACTGCATGATCAGCTGATGAGCTTACCGACGACGACGTAGGAGTATCTTTTTTTCTTATGGCGTCCTAAGGAGTACGCTTTGTCTGTTCAAGTTCTACAGCAGAGCCACCTTCATGCAATACTGAAATTACATTAATATGTGGAGAATAAATAAATAAATAAATAAATAAATAAATAAATAAATAAATAAATAAATAAATAAATCGCCTCACGTGCATCATTTCATCGGACGCCAACCAAGAAATGATGTCTGAAAACAAAAATGACGTATGTCACGCTTGAAAGGTTCGCAGCAGCACAACCGCACACCCAAGTAGCAAAAGCTTGCGCATGTGCTACTGAGCGTGGCTCTAGTTCTTATGAGATCAAGACATAGTAGAAATCATACCTAATGTGAACAAGAAAGTAACAAATGGGCCGATTTGCACTTAGAATACAAAGCTGTCTTTTCGTTATGCGAATAGGAAAGAACATTAAATAAACCATACCTGCACGCGCTTCTTTAAGATTCTCGCCGATCTTTTCGACACTCCACTTGTATTGTTTGATGGAGCACAATTCATACATTGGGCTAAACACAGGCGTGCGGTGTTGTATTCAGTCGGTTGAAACATCGGGGGTAGTCATGGCCAGGAAGCAATCTATAATTCCACATCGGCACTCATTGCAACAGAATCTGATGGCACATGAGGCGAGATGGTGTTCCGTGATTTTCGAATGCCAAGTGAAAGGTCACTGCAGTGTGTCCAACCTTCAGAACGACCCTTCCTTGCTCTTCAGACTGGCTCAAATAAAGCGAAAGACTTCTACCCCTCCCCACGTGGTTGGTGTCGTCCCGCGCTCTTTCCTGTCGATTTCCTGCACCCCTGCTGGCGCCTGAGAGTTTTCGCCATAACTACGGCCCTTTCGTCGACCCCTTTCGTCACAGCAGGAGGGCCAAGTTTTCCTTTTTCGGCGGACGTTGTCGCCCCATCAGCAGAGGCCGGCAGCGTGTCGAGTGAGTACGCTGCAGTCGGAACGGTCGCTTGCAACACGACTTTCGGAGAATCCTACAATTCCCCACTCAAGCAAGCCGGGAGCGTCCGTGGAAACACAGCAGCTGATGTCTTCTCAGCGATCTTCAGTTGGACGTTTGACAAGAGACCACGCCACCCTTTTGTTAACAAACCCCAGCTGGCTCGGTGGTGCTGGCTGGCCTTGTAGTTCTGTTCTCCAAACTATCGTGGTTTACGTTTTCGGCTGCTAAGTGTCGCCAGCCCGCACACAGCTACGTTGATCGAGACACTGCCTGCCTGCTAGCCACGTCACGTTATCTTGACTTCACGGTAACATTTGCCGCTGCTCGTCTGCTTCGCCGAGCGGTCTCCTGCGTAAAAAATGCCATTGACGCCGAGGCCCACACGTTTGAGCCGTAACCGCATTCTCAGAACCAATGCATTGAGCAAAGCGCGCGTTGTCAGTGTCTTAGTTCGAAGGGAGCCTTGGCGGCGGGATCTGAAGGGATGAAAGGAATTTCGCGGCTGGCTGCGGTCCCGCCTGCGTTGCTGTAGACAGCCGGAAACATTTCGCCCAGCGACAGTGCGCGGCCACCGTATGGGGGTAACGAAATGCACTTGTGTGGTGTGCTTACACTGGCGAAAGAGAAGTTTCGCCCTCGTCGAAGCCTCGAAGAGGGAGAGTAAAGGAGTGACGTTTTGCGTGTAGTTTTCTTTTGAGTGACGGAGACTGCTAACAGGGAAGCGGGGACTCAAGGCTCGGCCTCGGCGGTTGTGGCCCGGCCTATCCGTCCTGCATGCGGACCTGTGGAACGCTTATAAAAGGAACGTCGTTCCCCCTGCCGTTACTGCATAAATGTAACGCGTTACCGTTACAGTTCCACCAACTCTTAAAGGAACGCTAGCGTTCCTTCGTTCCTCCAAAAAGGAACTAGTTCCAGGAACGTCGTTCCTTGGAACGACGTTCCGTACAACACTGGTTCCACTTTATGCCCACGGACTTCTTAATTTCATCACTCCATCTAGCCTTTTCCCTACCTCTGCTGGGTTTTCCTTCTATGGGTACCGATTCCGTCGTTTTTACTGTCCGCCTGTCATCTGTCCTCCTCATGACATATCCTGCTCAGGTCCAGCTTTATCGTTTAATTGATATATGAATATCAGCTACTCCTGTCTGCTCCCTTATCCATTCCGCTCGTTTTTTTTATCTTTTAGCGTTACACCTATAGACTTCTCCCATTGCACGCTGCGTGCTTCTTGAATTTCATCTCTAGATTTTTAGTCAACCTCCATGTTTCTGCGCCGCACGTTAGTACTGAGAGAATGCAGTGTTAAATAGCTTTTCGCTTTATTGACAGTGGCAAGTTTCCAGTCATGATTGGGGAATGTATCCCAAATGCGCTCCATGCCATCCTTATCCTACGAAAGATTTCCTCTTCGTGGGTGAGCGTCCCTGTTAATAACTGCCCCAGATTTATTTATTTATTTATTTATTTATTTATCCAGAGCGCCACAGGCATAACAGTGAGGGATGGTATACAAGTAGACAATGAAGAAACGTCTCCTGGGAAACAATAACTCAAATAAAATCGCAAAAAGAAAGAAAAATCACACTCAGCAACATAAATATATGTAAGACTCAAAAAGTTGTAAAAATTTAACAGGCGTTCATTATAACAGATAAGAAAACATCATTAGTCATAACAGTGGTCGAAGGCATTCATTGCTAATTCATTGCATTCATTGTGTCGCATACATTCATTGCGAAGAGTTCATCGCTCATTTTAAATTCCCGTTATTTAGCTAGACTGCCGAGCATAATTTTGGTCTTTTGCTTATTCATTTTAGTCTTATTTTAAAACTTTCCCGGTTATGGCAACTCATGACATTAGAAGGGCTAGGGATTGTACTTAACCTTAAGAAAACAAGAACTAAATTTGTTACTAGATGTCATGAGTCAAAGGGAGGCCGCGCAGAGCAGACGACGACGACGGCGAAGACCGTTCGCCGATGAAGCAGCACGTGCGCTCGTGGCGCGTGAAACGAGGGATGAAAAGGGCGCAGCAGCGCTGAGCAAGGGGATTGTCTGCTTGGCTACGGCCGAAGAAGGACGCATCGGCAGCTTCGCTCTGTCGACGGGAACGGCGGGCGTTCAGCTCGGGAGCCCGAGACGCGGGTACTCCGGGGCGTAGCTGTAGACCTCGGCCAAGATTCGAGCGAGGCTCCGCGGAGGTGCTGCAGCCGAGGGTTCCGGACGCGCCGCCAACACTCCCCCTTCGAAGGTCGGCCAGCAGAAATTCACCAGCGCGACACGTCACCACTGCGAGCGGGGGACCGTACTCGTACTTAGCCTGGCGGCTAGGCCTAACCCTTTGTCAGGCCACGTCATCAGTGGAGACGGGGCGACGGCTTCGGAAGCAAGCGGTCTCTTCTAGCCGTCGTAAAGGACAGCGACGACTTCCGCCCGACCAGTCTCTACACCGGCAGCGGACTTGGTGACGACGAGTGGGGACCGCGCCCGCAACGTAAGAACTTTCCAAAGTGTGTTCATCGCGACGGCGTCGGCGAGGCCACAGTGGCCAGACTCAGATCTAAGCACTGCGCCAATTTGAGACTTAAACCAATCAGTACTTTAGATTAGGAGGAATCTCAGTGTTGATTGTATTTTTTGGCGTGTATATATTTTGTTCACTTTTGGGTTTGCGTTTGCCGTGTGTTAAAAGTTTGGTTTGCTGTGACAAAACGCTACGGTCGTCAAGCGTCTCTCACTCCCTCTTCCACGCTCGGTAGTACAACCCTCCGAGATCTTCTCTGGCGGTAATTCGTGACACTAGAAAAAACGCAAACCTACAGGTCTTCAAAGCAAAGAATGAAGAATTTAAAGTCGCCATGAAAATAAGTTCGATGCCTTAGACGAAGACAATGAATATTAAGAAGAAGTAAACACAAAACCACAGCGAAAGTGATGTTCGAAAGAGCGATAGAAGTCGGGTGTAAAACAAGGAAGCAAGATGTAAGCAAGTTGACCCAATCCACTAAAGACTTAATAAAAAAACGAGTGACTTGGTCAAAAAATAAAATAGGATCCACAGAATCATCAAGGCTGATCAGTAAAGCAAGGCAAAGTGATGTAACGAACTTTAACGTGACAGAAATATAGAGGAACCAGCATTATTAAGTCGGCCGAAAATAAACTGTAATTAGGACAAAACAAAGTGCATACGCTAAAAGATACACAAGGTAACGGTATCAACAATTTCAACGAAATAATAAAGGCAGCAGAAGATTTCTACTCTGAACTGCACAGCTCAGACAGGCCATGCAACTTTAGTAGAAATAAAAACAGTGGAGGACATTGAAATTCCATGTATAACCACTGACGAAGTTAAAAAAGCTGTCAAAGGCATGCCACACGGTAAAGCAGCAGAAGGATGGCTTAACAGCCGACTTGATCAAAGGAGGAGGAGACATTATACTTAAAATGTTACCGTAAATCACCCGTGACATTACCCCACTCATGCATGTAAATGAGACAACGCGTGTGTATGTTTATACACGCGCTGTCATTTATGCTCCTGGGGCCGAATTCACAAAACTTCTCTTTCGTAAGTGCTTTTTGCCATTGGTCGGGAAGCGTCTCTAATGATATGTCCAGCAGCGGCATTGGCTGAAATTTTCTCTTAAGAGCTTTTTTGTCGTAAGTTGTTTTCGTGAATACGGGCCCTGGTCTTTATGAGGTTCCTGCACTCCCACGTCGTAGATCTTGCCAAATTCCAGATTACTTTTAGTTAACGCGCACGCTGCGAATCCTTAGCTTTATCTACGCACAATAGAAATCTCCCACCGGCACTACATTGCAGCTCGAGATCCAGTGCCTATATATATGGGGTGGCCGGTGAACGGTTGTGCAGCGCGAGCAGTCGGTTTATTCAATCAAGAAACTCGCTAGCAGACGCTGCCTGCGTCAGCGTTGTCTCTCGCGGGCAAGGGCGCCTTCTCGTTCCTTGCGATCCGGTAAAGCGTTCATCGCAGAAATAGCGTTCGCCAAGGCGATGTATTGGTTATGGTACTCGGCTGCCACCTAAAAAACGCGGGTTCGATCCCGGCCGCGGCAATCGCGTTTTCGATGGAGGCGAAAACGACAGAGACCCGTGTACTGTGCGTTGTCAGTGCACGTTAAAGAACCCCAGGTGATCTGAATTTTCCGGAGCCCTCCACTACGGCCATAGAGCTTCTTACACACTATATAGAGAGAAATCTGGCGCTATATAGTGTCTACGGCGACTCGTTCAGCGGCGCTTCAACCACCATGGGAATTATGGGAAGTACAGGCTGCGCATCCGCTTCGGATGGATTTTGTTCTTGAGACTCGCGACGGTTGTTTTCTGAACTTTTAAGGAGTACCGCCACGAAGATTTTCAGCTGGCATTTTTTTTTTTTTTTTGCATGAAGTGAAAGGCCAAGCCCTCTAGAGCCCACAAAACGTATTGGTTAGCGTGAGCGCGCCGTGAAAATTTATTTACAGCGTGTCTTTAAAAGCTGGTTTCAGTTCCTACTGTAGCCTGGTGTATGTGCATAGACACAGTATGTGCATAGTAATGAGCCCTTCGTGACGTGCTCCCGCAAAAAATCGTGACGTTTTCGCTCAGCGGTCCCTCGCGCACAGCGCCTGTAGCAAATACGGGGTCAACTATATACAAAATTTTGTGTAGCGACTCCGCGACGACAGCAAATACTTCGGTACAGTGCAAGATGCAACGTACAGCACGCACGGTGGGTCTCGGCGTGGCTCCGGAGCCCGCGATAAGCTAAGGTGGCCTCCGAGACCTCCGCGGCATTTCAGGGGCAAAATGCCGGCACCACAGCGAGCTTGCCTTCCGATTATACGCGGGCACACACGGCCATAGAGGGTAGTTCGACTTCGCTCACTCGCTTCACGGACACTCTCAACTATGGCGACTGAACGGCGACAGCCACGGAGGAAGGAGCGAGAGCAGACGACCGAGAGTGCCGCGTGAGCAGCCATTTTGCATGTTTTTGTACCTGACGTCATCACAACTTGCCATACTGCTGCGTGAAGTCCCCAAAGTTTGTACTGTAGCCTGACGTCACACTAGTGTCGATGTCAGTAGGCACGCCATGTGAAACTTGACTTTGAAGTCAAATTAAAATATCAGGATTTCCTGAGCTTAACATTTGCTCAGAGCTGTCTCTGCATACAGGAGAGTTGTATGGTGGAGCAAACTCAGCTTCGAAAATTCGTGTCAGTACTCCTTTAACCAAAATTAAAAGAAAATATTTTCTGTTATTGGTTGCTTTCGTTTCCCGCATGTAACAACCGACACGCGAAGTTCGCATAACTGTGAAGTTGAAAGAAAGCAAGGACAAATTTTGGCACCAGGGTTGGCATGGTTCTACGATTGTGCTCTAGAGGTGGCGGCACGAAAAAATTAATTATGGTTCTTGTATCGGTGTAAATAAACATGTGCGTTTGCCCCTGAAAAATACGCAGCATGCATTTATCAAAATAAAGAAAAAATGTCATATTGGGTGAGAAGTGTTGAGCTTTCAAGAGAAACACTAAACGTATACCGTCTGCTTCGGCGTCTGCTCCGTCCGAGCTCGGGAACCGCGAGCGTCTCTCGCAGACGCTATCGAGAACACGCGTTTTGGTCTTTTTTATCAAGGTTTCTGAAGGTTGCCGATACAGGTGACTGTTTCAACGGCTCAGGCGACAGCTGGGTGCCTGTGGCCTCTCGATAGGTCCTTTTTTTTTTTCATTACCGATTATTTACTTACTGAAGCGCGCGCCGCTTAATTGTCGTGCTTTGCGCGTATCCACTATGAGGCTGCAGCTTGGAGGCAGCAGCCCTTCATATCACAAGTGTGTGTTTACGATTAAAACGAATTCTTTTCACCTGTGCGTGGATCGAATTTACCGAGGCAAGCGTCTCTACACTCTTAGCACGGTAACCTTTAGTTTATTTTATAAGTACACGAAAATGTGAAATAATGCTCCTTTATAAAGGTTAAAGTACTTTAGCAATTAGTAAAAGAGTATATTTTCAAATTTTTGTGTATCTATAAAATAAACTAAAGGTTACCGTGTTAAGAGTGTATGCGCTGACCGTCCTTTCCAATACACCGCCGACCACGGCAAGAAAGTACATGAACGCGGCTTGAACGCCCACGTTAGAAAGCTCGCTTTTCGCGCAGGCTTTCTATCGAGAGTGCACCAGACCACTAACGAAAAAATACTGACTGGAGAGCACAACAAAGCAGGCTGGCTGAATCACGTTATGTGGCAATGCGACGCTGGTTTTTCGCGTTGTAGTAGCTTTGGCTGTAGTCAGAGGCTGGTTATCTTTCTAGCTTTTGTTTCTTCTGAGTGCGTTGCACGCCTCGAACAACCTCGACGCAGGGTACGCGGGAAACAAAAACCAAAACTGCCGAAGTAAATGGCTTGTGCACAGTTCGCAAGCCAGCGCGAACCAATCCGAAGCCTGTACTTCTCATAATTCCCATGGTGATTGAACGATCGCAGCGCCAGATCGCTCTCTAGTTTTATAGTATGAAACTCTATGACTACGACTTTTCTCTCATTTCCATATATTTCACTCCCTTTCCACACCCCCACGGACGCTTAGCCGTGCTCCCTACATGGGCTGCATAAATTAGTGTCCTTTCATAACCGAACCACAATCATCTATCATCATAGTCAACGCGCGCTGCTCGCTATCTCTCACTAGAGTTACTGTATACGTTCCCCAAGGGGAACGACAGCAGACGACACTATCTGGGTGCACTACCTCCGGGATCGGCCCACACATGCACGCGTGTCGTCTGACTGCACTGCCTCCACCACACCACGACGTACTATATAAAAACTTTTTATAGAGGAGGTCGTGGTCCACACCTACACGATATGGGCACCGCAGTGCCCCTAGCGGTCTCCACTCAAACCCAGAGCACGCGCCACCTTGTTTTCATTCATAACATGGAGGGAAAAAAAGAGGGAGCGCGCCTAGCTTCCACAAGCCAACCTCCTCTGAAGGCGCTCCCTCCTCGTTTCTCCTTTCCCTCTTCGCCTTCAGCGCTTTGCCTGCTGGGAAGTGATCCTTGTTTGGTTCTCGGTATATAGGTTCTAGTTGACACCGGGTAAGAAGCACGTGGACAAGCGTCGGCCGTCTGCCGCGGTGTGCTTGGTGCGTCGAGGTCATTGTGCATTGATTTAACAAGTCCTATAACGGATTACCCACCTGTGAAACGTCAGTTTCTTCGGTTGAACACGTGCGACGCTCGTGGACCTCAACACACAGCACCTCATGGTATTGTGATGATGCAGTCACCACGAAGAGTAGCGCATTAGGTGCCCACAGTATGTGCATTCCGGGGCGCGTCTTGCCTGCTCGATGATTCGAACGAGAACGCTGTGGCAAACAGTGATGACCAGAGGCGAAAGAGCGCCCAGTGCGCCACGGACGCACTCGCGAAATAATACAAGCTGCGGAAGCCACTACGACGCATGTTGCGTCCCATGATGTCTCCACAGAGGAACGGGAAAAAGATACGACGCAGCCATGGACGCCGTCATGGAAGAAAATGCCGCCATGCAGAAAATGCTACGCGTAAAACTCACCGCTAGCCTATCACTTGGTGGTGCTCATTTCCCAGCATGCCCCTGTTAAATTTTTTTGTTTGGCTGGGCTTCAAAAATGTCACGTGACGCTCCCTCCTAACTTTTTTTCCCTCCATGATTCATAACGAGGTGCACTCCATGACTGCCGCTGTCAAAGAGAGAGACCGCGCGCCGGGAGCGAGCGACACCGCAGCGCCCCTTAGCGGTCTCCACTCAAACCCAGATCACGGGCCGGGAGCGAGCGCTGCTACCGTAGCGCCTCTAGCGGACGCTGTAAGCACTATGTCACGCCGGGGGACAAGGCTCGACCCTAAGGAGCTTCGCCCCTAAAACTTGCATCACTCTTCACGAAATGTATCAAGGCATCTAGTGCACCGCTCAGCGGAAAAAAACGCTAATATAATCATACACTAGAAAAGTGACATAAAAGAGTTAAAGAATTACAGACCAATCAGTCACTCCCAGTAATGCGCAAACTGCTTACGAAAGCAATTCGTGCTGTGATAAGAGAAACACTCGACTTCAACCAGCCAACGTTCAGAGAGCCCCATAATGTCTTTGACACTTTGTCGCCCTGTCAAGGACAGGCTGCAGTGGTGCCTGCAAGTTCTTGGCACTCTTGTCCGACGCTTGGCAGTCCATGCAGATTCGGATGGAGGTCCCAACCTGCTTGTCAAGGCATGGTTTCCTGATGCAATGCCTGGTCTTCACAATTGTCGGATGGGGTTCGTGGATTAATCGAATGAAAGTATCCGTTAATTGGTAGGTACCACCACACGTACTGTGCGCAAAACAAGCCCGTCCACTACAGATAGCTCTCCCCGTACGTAAGGTGTCACTTCCGTGGGAAGCCTTTTCCGGTTTGGCCATGGTGATTGAACCTGCTGTAAGATGTCATCTCCAGCGGTAGCAACCCGAAGATCCCCTCGATATACAGACGATGTAACGAAGGACACGACGTCTTCATCGACTCGGAAGCCATCCTCTGTGTCTGGAAGTGGCAATTGGGACAAGACATTTGTTTCTTTGTTGTGGGCTCCGCTGCGGTACTGGACCTTGAAGTTGTAGCGCAGGAGTCGTGCGGTCTGCCTTGCTATACGAATGGGCTGTCCTGTCCTCCGGGACATGGCTCCGGAACAAGCCGACCAGAGCCTGATGATCGGCCGGCTTCAGAGATAAACGTACCACTTCTTACAGGCCCATAGACAGGCCAGGAACTCCGCTCTCTAGCCTAGTATTTCGTTCCGTCTTTGTAAATGTCCGGGATGCAAATACCACAGTTTGCATATGGTACCTCTCCACTTGTTGCAATACGGCACTCACACCGTAAGCAAATGCATCCGTTGAGACAATGACGCAACCACCACTTGTTTTTAATTTTTTTATGGAGCTCTAAGAAAGTACGCGAGACTTTACAGGGTGTCACGTCACTATAGGCGTTTGCGAGCGGCGACATTAGCGCTCTCGAACATGCCACAAACGAACGATCGGTGATGCTCTCAGACAGTGTTAGACACACCTCAAGGAAAGTCGATAAGGTGTGGCCCACACCTTTCGTCTTCTCGGACAATTTCATGCCTGCGGTCTGCGTCCATCGCTCTGTCGTAGTATCTTTGAAAACATCTAGTGACGTGGCACTTGAAATCTCGCGAAATTTCTTGGAAGCCCAGAAAAGTTACAATCACTGCGATTAGTATTGTGAAAGTGCATTATACTGACGCCAACTAACACGCTCTACTCGCGTTGGACACTTTGGGTTTAAAGCAAAATAATAAAAGTTGATTCATTGGTTAATATTGATCCATTTAGTATTAGATCACTTAAAAAGATGTAATCTCTGACGATCAAGACGACGGTAAACAATACTAAGATGCCTGTATCCTCGTAACGCGCACGAGGATTTCTTTTAAGCTTGGCGCAAATTACCAGAAATGCCCTGTACCTATAGCGTCGCAATTTCGACTATCGTTGCCCATCTACTGTGGTATGGCTGAATCGTATAGCTGTGCACTCGAAGGTATTCTTGGTAAGGATGTGCGAAAAGTGAGAGCGAATCTAACAAGAAACGAATAGTGGCAGAAGCGAATTTAATCGGCACAAATGCCTAATAGTTTTCAGGCGGTTCTTGAATGTCGGACAGCCGTTCTTGCAATTATTGTGGATCGGTGTTCACGTCCTCGTCCTCATAGCTTTAGCACTAAAAGCATCTGGAGGAAACAAACTGGATTCGCATCCACAAAGAGAGAGGGAGAGAATGAAGAGGAAAGGCAGGGAGGGTAACCAGATTAGTCTCCGATTTGCTACCCTGCACTGGGGAGAAGGGAGAGAGGTCAGAAAGATGACATGTGGTACACAATTTCAAACGAGCACAGGAAGGAAAACGCGGAAGCGCGCGCGCACGCACAGCGCACACGCACACACAAACACACACACACACAAAGGACGTTCCAGTCAGGGGCGTTCACGAAGGCCGCTAGATCTCAAGAAGTGCACCAGCGCTTGCATGGCCTAGACTATGTCGCAAGGTCTAGAATATCGGTCGTAGAATTCCTTCTTCCGACAGTGATCGGTCGTCCAGCTGGTTGAGTGCATAGCGAAGGGATTGCTGTACTGTGTGTAGTCACATAAAATGCGCCCTATCGATTCTTCGTGAGCGGAGTGGTCACAGGCTGCGGTGCATCCACAAAACTCTTCAGAAAGTGGGCATGGCTGTTCACGGAAGTCACGTTGCCGAAGCGAAGGAGCCTGCTGCGGTGCATAGAAGGAGAAACTGTGTTGAGCGAACAAAAGAATTTCCGGATGGATGGTCGGCGCCCCCAGTCCAGAGTCGAACTGGACTCGGCTGCTCGTCTGATCCCGTTCATAAGGGTCTGTTGTCCCACCAGGTCCGAGCCAACAAGCTGTACCTGCCATTGTTCCGTTGCTTTAATTATTTGATGATAGGGGTGCCCCACGTCAGTGAAGGTGTGTCACCGCATCAGTGACACTCAGCCCTGTAGTGGGAGGGATACATGGCATGCATAGGTTCGCACGTGTTTTGCCTGTAATACGCCAGCGGGGATGAAAGTTATTTTCGCTTTGCATCAAATTAGTGTCGATTTCCGTGAACTTAATACTGCAAAATGCTCTTAAACTACTCGAAAAGTGCATTCTGTCTTGCTAATAACGGTTTTTTTTTTATTCAAACTGCGTATCGAATGGGACAATATTCGATTCGATATTCGCAGTTTTCTAGTATTCGCGTACACGTAATTCTTGGGTATAAGAGCGCAGCACAGCACTGCACATTCGCCGCTTGTGCTTCCAGACGCTTCTTAACGCGATAGCGTTAGAGAGCTCGTTCCGCAAAAATACCGCCGTCGGTGACGGCGTCTCCACGCGTATCTTGTGAGCGAAAAATCGTCCGTGAGCAAAAAATAACAGCTCCAAAAATGGACAACTACGTCCATCTAGCGGAAGACATATGAAGCAATGTCTCGACTACCATGGCCTCCGAGACGGCGAGCGCGCCCGCCATCTCGGAGCCCATGCGACTACAGCAGAGCCTATATGCGGTCTCGTCGGATGCTCTGCATACACTTTTTTAGCATTTCATTCTCACGACACCATTAAAGAAGTGAAGTACTGCAGTTGCCATTTCACCGACCATAAGGCGATGCTTGTTGCGGTTGGCCGGAAGAGGTCTCCAGAAGAACAAATCGAACAGCTGCCAGATAGTTAACGCACGAAGGACGACAGAATGGGACCATTTACGAATAAAAGTGTCACGCCTACGCACAGTTCATAACACAGGACCACGTGACTACATCACTGCACAAAATTTTCAGGAAGTTGATATAAAAGTGTTGTTAAATAGATCGAAAACCTCTACCATTACTATAGATACGTAGCGCGCGCGCGTTGGTGTGTCTGTGTCTGTGTGTAACAACACAATAAGTATGCACTGAGTTGTTGGTGTGCACACTAGGGGCCGGATTTCGCTATCGCGTTCAACTCTTAAAGGCGAAGCTTAAGGGTCCCCCAAATTTTTGCGTGTATGCGGATATTAGACTAGAACTAAAAATTAACAAAGCTAGTCTTCACTACTGTATGTGTGTGCGTGGCTATAGTTGGCTAGAGATGATTGAAATACCAAGGGTAACGGAAGAAAAAGAAAACCGTAATACAACTCCACCCAGTGTGAAATCCGCTGAAACAGCCGAGCTGCATTTCCCCTGTGCTTCCCGTGCGATTTTCTGTGATGATTTATGTGATTTTTCAGCACCCCCACTGCGAAATGACAAATTTCCTTCTCTCTTTCTTCGCCTTTGCATAACCACCATCATGCAGCAGTGGGCAGGTCGAGGGCAGGGCAACCACGGTCCGCGTGGAGTTTGACGGATGGCGGGCATTGCTAGCCCCTAAACGTCTGCACTGTTGAAAAATTGGAGGACGCCTAAGCCTCTCACAAAACATTAATTAAACGTAACGCATCCCCTACGGTACCTTATCTCTCTCCGCGCGGCGCTGCCGAGGAGGCGAGCGCCATCTGGATGATGTTTATACGCAAGCGCTCCATCCGGCCGGGCCGCTGTTGGTATGGTATAAACGTCGGGAAGGGTGTTTGTATTTGAGCTTCCTAGTAACGGAATAATTTTTCTTCGATATTGAAATTACAGTCTGAGCGATCATGTGTGTAGGTTGTAGTCAAGTAGAGTTTACAATGTTCAGACAGATTTTACTTTGAGAAATTTGATTTTGTTCAGTAACCCATCAGCGACATGGCTGAGGGCCTGCGTGGTCGTGGTGGTTCGGGATGATTTGTTTCGGCAGTGTAAGCGTAATTTGGTAGATGAAGCCTTTTTTCTTACCCAGACAAAAGTTCCGATTAATACTCTCTGGCTGCTCGTGGGCCACTCGTGGAGTAATTATCATTCGCTACGGCGTTTTTTGCTACGGTTGTGTCGAATTCCTGTAATGTCCTTTTAAGAAGCAAGCCTTTGCAAATGAAGCCTTTTTTCCCTAGCCAAACAACATCTTCCATTGACACCCCTCTCGTTTTTCGTGAGCCACTCCTTCAGCAATTATCAGTAATACAGCGTTTTTCGTGAATATCGGGCGAATTCCGGAAATGCCCTTTTCAGAAGAGCCATTGGCAGATGAAGCCTCTTTCCGGCGCAGGCAAAAAAAAAAAAATGCATTAATACTCTCTCGTTACTCTTGGGCCACTCGTGCAGCAGTTTAGGTCGAGCTTTCTATATAATGCTTTAATAGACCTTAGTTTCTTGTTTTCGGCTTTAAGCTCTGCATCACGCGCAATGCGTTGCAATTATACCGCACGACTGCGTACCTCGTGAAATGGTAAAACTTTACTGTCCAGCGAGGTCATTGTCATGGGCTAAAGCACCGGGTGGTGTACAGCCTTATAGAACGTGGGCCATGTCAGCCTATGGCCGTACCGACAACACGGAGAGCGGTGAAGGAGAAGATTCTGAAAAGTGTGTTTCCTAGCGTCTTATGTGTGTTACTGAGACCTATGAAGTTTGCTGGTGCGGGTGTGTTTGCCTCTGCTTTTCGAAGTGGCTGAGGATGTCGCCATGAGATCTTTGTTGTCCTGCATTGCAGTAGCCGTGTCAATCGGCTCGCCCGTTACCGACTCACCCCGGAATGCCCCATACATATCAGCGGCTCGAAGAGTGTCGCGGCATAGCCGTTCTTATATTTTTTTTTTCTGCATATATGCCACGTGCGTAGAGTGTCAATCTACGCAACGTCTCGTTCACTGGCCGTTCTGATTGGCGTTGGCATATTTTTACTGATCTATTTTCAAACACTTTCCATCTCTCAAAGAGATTATTACGGCGGTCGGAGCAAACACAGAAACGAAATACACAAGAGAAGTGATGGGAGTCACGTAACGTACTCCCAAAAGATAAATATGTAGGCAAAAGGCAATGGTTTTTACAAAGCCAATAATTCAGCAAGAAGACTGCACCGTAACACTGACGAAGCAAAGACAGTCGGCAACAGAATATGTCGCGCGCGTTAGTTGCTTCAATGAAGTCAGTGAACGATTGTATCGTTGGCTGAACGACACCGAATTCATTAAAGAATTCCAATCTCCTACCGCTTGTGGAAAAGGGGAAGCGAAGCACATTGTTAGCGCAATAAAATTCCTCTAAAGTGAATCTGTGTGACCCGCGTCTGTGGATGAACTATATATCTGACAAGTGACTAGGCATCTGGCTTGAAACTTCTCTGCAACAATAAATACAAGAATTTCTACCTATGTACTTTTGCTCGGCTAGATAATGTCGCGAGGCGCCCATAACCGGTGCGCCCATAACGACTGAAAATAAACCGCAAGGCTTTCCTTTCAACCCTTTGAAGTGTAAGAATGTTGTCTTTCGTGTGCGGAAACCGTGCAACATATTCCAGTATTGGTCGGACAAGACTGGTGTAAGCAAGACATCGCGTTTCATAGCTATAGAGCTCAAAGCGAACATCGCGAGAAGAGCAGTTTATACAGTGCCTTTTCCGTCGCACACGAGCGTTCTAGCCAAGGCCTATCATGACAGTGGAAAGTTGAGCGAGTTGGTGGAAATTCATCATGACGAACAACGACACGAGGATGAAGGAAGGAGCACCTCTCGACTGAAGTTTGTCATCGCTGACCGATGATTCCATATATGGTACGGGAAGTTCCCGAGAAACGCCTCACGCCGGAGCCAGTTGACCTGAAGTGGCCTGAAACGGAACGTTTCGCTGACACGTCCTTTTTTTTTTCTTGCTTTTTTCGTTAAAATTGATCCGAAATGCGGCGGAGTGCGGTTGTCGACACCGATTTCCGACGGCTGTCACGCACGCACATAGTTTGGCGCGCACGGCTGCAATGCAAGAAGAATGTCAGCTACCCAGAAAATGAGAACTCTAGGTTCGTCTATACTATGCCAGTTCACAGCACGCCATATTGTCCGCTAAAAGCAACGAAGATAAAGAAAACGCAAAACGACGACGATACCGCCAGTATCGTGGTTTCGTGTTTCCTTTCCCTGTACTCGTTGTATTTGGCGGCCAACATGCCATACATAAAAAGAATTGTCATCTTATTATCGAGTCCCACAGCGCGTGCTACCCGCATCGTTGTGTTTCTGTGCTTTTACCCATATCTGCACCTGTGGGTGAACACACACACACATATATATATATATATATATATATATATATATATATATATATATATATATATATATATATATATATATATATATATATATATATATATATATATATATACATGTTGATTTGTCCAAAGTGCCAAAAGGATTACAACTGCATCTAAACGCTGCTACTTCTGAGCTATCCTCGCGTCATAAGTCGAGATGGCAACAAGTTTTACAGAGTGCTTCGCTGGAATTGACGCGAGTTGTTATAGAGCATAATAAATCACGCGCGAAAGAACTGCTTAAGAAAGAAATGCACCTGCTTTCGCAGATCACGCCACTTGAATCTGAGCGTCTGGTAGCATACCAGCAAAAGAGGGTTGCAAAACTGAATGCTATTAAGCACAAGAAGTGCATGCGTGATAACCTGTTCCCTTCATCAAGCCGAAACAACCCACATAGTCCCGTCGGTAACCGAGAACGCGTGCTACATGATAACATTGTCAACCTTTCATCGGCAATCATTACAGATGCACAGAGAGCTTGCTTATCGAAGGGTCTGAGCTTCTGCCCAGCTAACGGCGGGTTCAGTGAATTTCAGCTCATTAAGGACCTTCACAACTTCGCCCGAAACATGCGCCTTAAAGAATATTTTCATGACCGTCCCAGTGTACCAGAAAATCGGCTTGTTCTTCCTCAGCAGAAGCAGTGGACCCCACCGCCACAACGAGATAGGTGCTTAGACCTATATATCCAGGCTGTACAGAAAGATGTCATGAATTCATATAAAACTCGCGCTCCATACCGGCATAATCAATCGCCCGAAGAAAAACGCGCACTCGACGAGTTAGCCAATAACCCGGACATCGTCATTAAGCCTGCTGATAAGGGTGGCGCTATTGTCATTCTTGACATTGGTGACTATATAAATGAAGCCGAAAGGCAGCTCTCAGACCGGACCTTCTACAAACCCCTCCCTTCTGATCCTACGAATGTGTTCAAAGTTAAATTACAAGATACGCTAGCGGTAATGGTAAAAAACAATAAGATTGATAAGGCGACAGCCAGTTCACTTATTCCGCTAAGCCCAGTAGCGGGCAGGTTTTACCTCCTGCCAAAAATACATAAGGAAAATAACCCCGGACGCCCTATTATTTCTGGCATAGGGACCGTAACTGAAAACCTATCCAGATATGTAGATTGGCTCATAAATAAGATTCCATCCACTTTCCCTTCATATATAAGAGACACAAATCATTTTCTCAAAGAAATTTTGGATGTAAGTGTTCCGGATGGCAGTATTCTGGTAACGCTTGACGTGTCGTCTCTTTACACAAATATTCCGCACAGCGATGGCATTTCCTCTCTTATAAAAGCTTACGGTGAATGTAATTTTGAAAAACCCCTTGATGGCGAAACTATTGGCACTCTCATGAAGCTCATCTTGGAATTAAACAATTTCGAATTCAATAACTTGCACTACGTTCAGGTCAACGGAACCTCTATGGGCACAAGGGTAGGTCCAAATTATGCCAATATATTTATGGGCATGCTTGAAGGTAATTTTCTGGACAATTCACCTTTAAAGCCATCATTTTATAAGCGCTTCATAGACGACATTTTCTTGATTTGGCCACACGGCGAGACAAGTCTCCTAACTTTCATTGACAACTTCAATGCCGCCCACCCCACCATTAGGTTCTCTCATCATTACTCATTAAAAACGATAAACTTTCTTGATGTCACCGTTACAGCCACAGAAGGACGACTGTGCACAAAGCTTTACCGCAAACCAACCGATAGGCACCAACTCTTGCATTTCAAAAGTAGTCACGTCCGACACTGCAAGACGGGCATACCCTACAGCCAGGCACATAGGTTTAAAAGAATTTGCTCCAACCGCAATGATTTCCTCTCAAACTGTGAAGAATTAAAGCGTTCTCTTGTTCAACGCAAGTACCCGCCGGCTATGGTAGATGATGCCATAAAGCGCGCAGACCAGCTAAACCGTGTCGATCTCCTTAATAGCGGTCCGAAGCCTTCCAGCACGTCTCAGGCTAATCTCGTTCTGACTCACTCTGCGTCAGCCCCGAACGTAGCGGCAATATTGAAACGACACTACAACATACTAACACAAAGCCAACGCCTGAAAAATATCTTTGTAGAACCGCCTAAGGCCGTTTACAGACGGTCCAGAAACCTCCGCGATATCCTCTCATCGTCGAAGCTTTCTGTCAATAAATCAAATGGGTGCGCTCCATGTGGGAAGTCGCGGTGCAAGGTGTGTGCGCACATGGTAACCACGCAAACAGTCACCAGCTCTTCCACTGGGTTTCAGGTAACAATAAAAGGTAATCGAAATTGTGATAGTTCCAACGTGGTGTACTTGCTTGAATGCGATACTTGTAACATGCAGTATATAGGCCAGACCGAAACGTCATTCCGAACGCGATTCAATAATCATAAGTCCCATGTCAAAACACTTCCCAATCTGCCCCTGTCAAAACATGTCGCAATGCCTGGTCACACTTTCGACAAAATTAAAGCAACAGTAATGGAATCCGGCTTTTCCACGCACCACGAGCGTGAAATCCGTGAGTCTTTCCTCATCTATAAGTTTCGCACTACAAAGTCCGGAATAAATGAACACACAGGCGTACTTACCAGTATGCCTCACACTACCTAAAGTGCTCTTTATTGTGCCAATTGCAGCGCTTTTAATATATATATTTTTTCGGGATGGTTTCGTTCGTTTTTGCCTTTCCTGTTTCTTTCTTACCAAATGCTGCTTTGCTTTGTTACATAGCTACGTTATGTGCATTTTCTTTAAATGTATGGTTGCTGGAACGCGTATCTTACGTCTTTCATAAATGCTGTTTCACACACGCTGGCGTCCTCACTCTGATAAAAAGTGGATGTCGTGGACACTGTTACCACGCGCACTGTGCAGATTCCTGTGCCTGGTGCATCTATATTGCATGTATAATGATATCGCTTGTGTACCGATTAATGTGGCGCATGTGCACTAACAATTCAGAAATGTATTTAAAGGCCACGATAATCATGTTACTCGTCACACTGACGAAGGCTGGCCCACCAGCCGAAACGTTTGACGACCATTAAAAAGTTTCAACGTACGTCGTGCTTCGCTTACTATATATATATATATATATATATATATATATATATATAACAGAATTGGCGATGCGCCTCTTAGAGAACGACGGTTTATTAAGTCAACGTTTCGGTCGGAGCCCGACCTTTTTCAAGACGTTGACTTTTTCAAGAAGTCAACGTTTCGGTCGGGCTCCGACCGAAACGTTGACTTAATAAACCGTCGTTCTCTAAGAGGCGCATCGCCAATTCTGTTATAAACTAGCGGCAAACCCAAGCTATTTTTGCATATACAGTCCTATATATATATATATATATATATATTATATATATATATATATAATATATATATATATATATATATATATATATATACAGGGTGTTTTTTTAGTTGCAACACATTTTTAAAATTAGAAAAACATAAATCGCGGGAATGTCTTGTGTACCATTCGGGTATACGGATTGGCGGCCTCTACATACAGAACAATTTCCGCACTTGTGCGCCTAATTAGCGAAATTACGCTAATTAACTTTTTAATTATCAGTAATTGGTGGCTACAGCAAATGAGTACTTTGGAGCCCGTCCTTGACACTACCTATCCCAATGATCAAATTTTGAATAGCGGAGCGCTTGTCGGAGCTACGCGAACAATTAGTTCCCCGTGGCAGGCTCCTTGAAACCGAAACTGGCCGGAAAAAGAGCGCCTGCGACGTCGATGTCGCCGCCCCCACGGCTTTTGTCACTTGCCACTCGCCGGTGGTCACCGCCGCTCCGGCCGCTCCGGCCGCGCAAGCAGCTTGCGTTATCTCCTCGTTATCAGCGGCGTTGGGCGACGCGGGCGAGCGACGAAATCCGGGGAGGCGGCGACATCGACGTCACAGACGCCCTTTTTCCGGCAATTTCGGTTTCAAGGAGCAGCTGCCACGGGGAACTAATTGTTCGCGTAGCTCCGACATGCACTCCGCTATTAAAAATTTGATCATTGGGACAGGTAGTGTCGAGGACGGGCTCTAAAGTACTCATTTGCTGTAGCACCAATTACTGTTAATTAAAAAGTTAATTAGCGTAATTTCGCTAATTATGTATACAAGTGCGGAAATTGTTCTGTATCTAGAGGCCGCCAATCCGTATACTCGAATGGTACACAAGACATTCCCGCGATTTATGTTTTTCTAATTTTCAAAATGTGTTGCAACTAAAAAAACCACCCGGTATATATATATGCGTGTGTGTGTGTGTGTGTGTGTGTGTGTGTGTGTGTGTGTGTGTGTGTGTGTGTGTGTGTGTGTGCGTACAGTGTCGTAAGATAGCACAGGAGCTCACTCTGTGTACGCAGGACACAGGCGAAGGCAACGAAGTGTTCGGGCCTGCCATTAGTGTTGGCTGGCACTTGCCTGTGTATATATTGTAAACACACGTATCCCCGTAGCATTTGTGGTGGAGGGGATGGGTACGCCCGCCGTGCGTTCCCTCGCTCAACGAATACGGAACTTCGGAGCGGTCGCCGTCTCAATTCCTCGGCGATGGCTGATGGGGAGGCGCCGCAGCCACAGGATTTCCTGTGATTCTTCTGCCCCCACGAGATCCAGGAACCTTCTCAGGCACAGATGATGAAAAAGTGGAAGTGGAAGATTGGGTCGCCATGTACGAGCGCGTCAGTGAGTACCACAGGTGGGACCCTACGATGAAGCTGGTCAATGTGAAATTTTATTTGGAGGGAACAGCGCGCATATGGTACGAAACTCACGAAGAAGAATCGACCAGTTGAGACCTTTGCAAAACGAAGCTCTGTGAGTTGTTCGGCAGGCCATTTGGTCGTCAGCAGGTGGCAAGGAAGGAGCTTGGTTCCCGCGAGCAGACTTGGACCGAGTCCTACGTCTTTTACATACAAGACGTGCTGGGCCTCTGTCGCAAGGTTGGCCCTAATATAACGGAATCTGACAAAATTTCGCGTATACTGAAGGGAATAGCCGACGACGCGTTCAATCTATTGATTTTCAAGGACTGCGCTACGGTCGAATGCATTGTCAAAGAATGCAAGCGGTTTGAACAAGCAAAGAGTCGTCGCATCACCTACCAGTTCGTTCGGCTCCCCAATACTGCTGCTACTTGATCGTGCGAAGACCCTCCGATAATCCCACAAGCTGCGTCGCCGCAGAATGTCACCCGTCTTATTCGCCGCGAACTGGAAGCTATGGTCCCTGCTGGCGTACCTTCGGACGCAAGCGAACCTGCCCACCGTGTCACTCATCCGTCGTCCGACAGGAGTTCGCGAACCTTGGCCTCCGTTCGTTCTCTTCGTGCGCCCGAGAGTACCCACTGTGAACCAGAACCCCACGCTACCGAAACCCCGCTGGACGGCCGACTCACATGTTTCAACTGCTCTCGCGCCGGACACGTTTCTGCCGAAACCGCTGGAATTCTCCCTGGAACATCATGGCGTCGTCCCGAAGCCACTGCTCGTCGACCTGATTCTCCGAGCTCTGACGCGAACCGCCCGAGGTCCAGCCGTTCACCATCACCTCAAGGCGGTCGACCGCTATCGCCGCAGGCACGTCGATCTTCGTCCCCTGCACGGCCTGGACCCTATTACGACTGGGGTTTGCACTTCCAAAACAGTTGCGCGAACCCCTCTTCGAAGGACCACCGTGCTTCGGCTCCGCGGCGGAGCGCCCCCCTGCTGCTGGATTTATGACCCGGCGACCGGGGACCTTCGGACAAGACGCCACCGGCTACTGGACGGGGAGCGACACTACACAGGCGCGGGCGCGACTCTCTGGCGCCTCGGTGTTGTCTGTGGTTCTAGCAGTGAACTGTCGTTGTGAGCAACCGCGTAAACAAGGTCATTAAGCGCTTCCGTGCGAACTCTTTCAAGGGACCGGTGTTCGAGAAGAGCGGTCCATATGTGTGCGCAGTGCATCACGACTTGACAGCTCCCAGATGGCCACCTTCCCTACGCCATAACGGACACTGGGAGAGCGCGGAGTTGACGCCCACTTGAGGGCGGTGACCAAGAAGGACGCTTTCTTCAACGTGTGTTGCGATTGGACAATGATAATTAAGTCTAATTCCCCAGCTAGGGATCTGGGGACGTCAAGCGATGTAGAAATACGAGCTGCCGAGCTCTCTCTGGGCGCATTTCTCATTCTCAACCATGTAATAAACATTCGGTTAAGTTTTCCTCTGCCCCGGTCTCTTGATCTGCCTCGGCTCGTATCTCCGGGAGTCTCAGAGCCAGCGGTATGATCCCGTCTCCGCAAGGTCCACGCTACCAAATGGGTCGGCTCCGTGGAGCAGCAGGCCGGTCCCAACAAACTGAATGCTGAGCAGTGGGATGAACCGCAACAAATGATGGCAGCAGGATTGAACCACAACAAACTGGTGGCAGCGGTAGAATCCCAACAAACGGCTGGCAGCGGTGAGATCGCAACAAACGGGTGAGCAGCGGGTGGGATCGCAACAACCCTATGCTTCGGAAGACAGTGCAGCGCCCGGAGGTGACGCTGCATCAATGGTCATGCATCAAAATCCTCTGTTGACGATTCCTACGTGCCGGAACCTTTCACGTCGTCCAGTGAAACGGTAGCGCCAGTGTTATTACAATAACACTGGCGCGCAGACTTCTGCGCAGCTCTCCGTCGTCAGTTGCGCAATCCCGCTATTCAGTGCACGGTTCGCGTCGCGGACGGGGGCACATCACCTGTTCTTGGCATGTGCACTTCTCGCGTGTGTACCGCTGGCCATCAGACCACTGTTTTGTTTGCCGTGCTTGCGCAGTGCGTAATTCTCGGCCTCGATTTTCTTTCGACGCGTTCCGCCCTTATCGACTGCTCAACCGGCCTTATTCAGCTTGCAACTCCCTTTTGATACTGACGTAGGCTTGGACAAGCCCAGTCGCTTATGTTCTACAGAGTTCATTCACTTACCGCCGCAAGCAGCAACGTACATCCAGCTAACCCGCCTGCACGCAATGGCGACTGTTGTTTCGCCGATTATCGGCGAAACAACAGTCGCCGATAATTCTTGTTTTATTAATGTTTCTTGTTCTTGTTTAACATTAATAAAACAAAAACATTAATACAATACAATAAAACAATAAAACAAAAACATTAATAAAACAAAAATTCTTGTTTTATTAATGTTTCGGCCGGTGGGCCGGCCTTCGTCAGAATGAAAACAGTACAAGGGTGCACACACTATTTAAAGGTACATGATATCACATTGTAAAGCAGATGTACTGCGCCTGGAAAACACAGATTGCCACCTTGTCTAACAGATTGCCACCTTGTCATGCACTACAGCATATTCTGAAGCACAGCACATGGTCATCATAACTCTTTTGAAAGAAGATGCGATATCTTTCAACAACAAGGTGCGACATAAATACAGATAGAGAATGTAAAGGTACAGATACAAACGTATATGAGAATATGCATACAATATCGCGTTTGACCTTTTAGAGCGCGTCACTGGCCAGTGATGTACTAAAAAAACATGAATGCGGAGATTGTATCTGATCTGACAATGCGAAAAGTGCACTACGCACGAAATGCAGTCTAAAATAGGAGTGAGTGGCGAGGATGAAATAAATGAAGCGTATACCTAGACCAACCAGACATTATTATTGTCGTCACACATGAACGCATACAACTACGTAGGCACGCTGGTCAATTTTCCCGCCTTTCATTTAGACCACGTGAAACCGTACAGAATTTGTAGATCAAGAATGACTCCCGTATTTCGCGGTAATGATGTGATGCGAATCCGGATTCTAAAATTGTGGCACTAAATGATTCAAACTTGTGACCAGTGGCGGCGACGTGCCTAGATATCGGCAAATGAGGGAGCGAGTGGACATGAGCTTTATGGTTGTTAAACCGATACCGAAATGCAGTTTCGGTTTGACCGATATACTGCAACTTGCAAACAGAGCATTCAAGTAAATAAACAACATTCTCTGTGTCACACGTAAAATCGCCACGAATTTCTAAGCTGAAAACCATTAGCTGTGCTTCTAACCATAGTGGTTGTCGTCATTTGAACACACACTTTACATCTAGGTTTGTAGCACGGTTGGCAACCGGTAGTCTGAATGGGAATACTTCTAACTTTGGAAGACGTCAGGATATCTCGCAAGTTCCTGCAACGTCGATACACTACGCGGGGTGGCTCCGGGAAAACCTTTTTAAGGCGTTCGCTCTGTGTTAACATATTGTAGTGCTTCCTAAGAATCTTTGCTACATTAGGTGCCGATGCGCTGTGCGTCAGTACAAGGTTAGCATAATTCAGGCCAGGAGGTCGTCTGTCTGCGGTAAGAAGTGCGCTACGGTCAAGTTGGTCCGCACGTGTGACTGCGTCATTTATCATTTGAGAAGGGTACTGTTGTTTTAAAAGGGGGCAACTAGCTGCGAAGTCCGCATGGTTAGAGCAAATACGTTTAAAACGCACTGCTTGGCTGTAGGGGATGCTTGACTTGCAATGTTTAACATGGCTGCTTTTGAAGTGAAGGTATTGTTGTCGCTCAGTAGGCTTATGATACAGTTTGGTGGACAGTTTGCCATCTGTCAGCTGCAACGTGACGTCCAGGAAGTTAATAGTTTCCGGCGAGAATGAGTGGGTAAAGGATATGGATTGGTGAGCCTTATTGAAGTCGGATATAAATGCAAGGAGTTGCATTCACCATGAGGCCAGATAAAGAAAATGTCATCAATGAACCTTTTGTAGCAAGTTGGCTTCAAAGTGCAACTGCACAGAAATTGATCTTCGAGGATTCCCATGAATATGTTTGCATAATTTGGCCCAATCTTAGTTCCCATAGAGGTACCACTAACTTGCACGTAGTGGACTTCATTGAATTCAAAATTGTTCAGCTGGAGAATTAGTTCGAGAAGTGTTGCCAGGGTGGTACTGCATATTGGTTTTTCACCAGAAAAACGGTCGTACGCTTGAACTACAGCCAAGATGCCGTCCGAATGAGGGATATTAGTATAGAGTGATGATACATGCAGTGTCACGAGAAGGGAACCCTTAGGTGGGGCAACATCACTGATTGCCGAAAGGAAGTGGTTAGTATCCCTTACGTAAGATTGAAATGTGGCCGGAATTTTATTAATTAGCGAGTCAACATACCGAGACAAATTTTCTGTCACTGTTTCGATGCCTGAAATAATGGGGCGGCCTGGATTGTTCAATTTGTGAATTTTTGGCAACAGATGAAATCGGCCTGCAGATGGACTAAGCGGGACCAGCGTAGCAGCTACCTTGTCACATATTTTTTTATCCTTTACTAAAGCTTTTACCTTTTCTTCCAATAGACTTTTGAAGTCGTTGGTGGGGTCAGCATTAAGTCTTCTGTAAAAGGAACAATCACTCAATTGCCTGTTGGCTTCGTCAATAAAATCAGTGGTGTTCACTACCACAATTGCACCACCCTTGTCAGCTGGCTTGATAGTGATGTCGAAACGATTGCTTAATGTTTCAATGGCATTCACCTCTTCCTTCCTTAGATTTCGACAGTACGACGTTCGCTTCTTGTACGCTTCGATTATATCGCGTTGGACTGCACTTATGCATAGGTCAAGGTGTTTCTCGCGTTGTGTGGGTGGTGTCCAGTGTTTAGCAGAAGGTAATGCCAAGGAGCTATTATTAGTTGCTGATCTGTCATGAAAATACTCCCTCAGTCTTAGGTTGCGAGAAAAGTTGTCCAAGTCGGCCAGCAACCGAAATTCGTTGCAATGGCCCGTCGCAGGGCAGAAATTTAAACCACGTGACAGCACACTCATTTCGTCACTAGACAGTAATGACGCTCGATATATTAACAACATTGGAGGCTTTACTGGTACTTGAGCTTTGGAAACGAGATAAGAGACTGCTGTAGTTCTTCTGCAAGTCCATGGGCGTGCAATTAGCCATCACGCCGTCACGGAGCAGCTTTTTACATTTTACAGCGCATATTTCATCACGTTTCTTTTTTTCGTATGCGATAAGGAAGTCAATTTCAGCGGAAGTAAGAGTGGATTGACTGAATACCTGTTTCTCCGTGTTCATTAGTGACGTTAAAGATGAGCGATAGTGGTTGATAGTAATACGAACTAGGTCCAGCGATGTCATCTGTAAGGTTTGTTTCCACTTTTCAGCATTATTGGGTGACAACGTAGACGTGGCTGGGCTTATGACAATCCTAAGTCCTTTGGGGGAAATGGATGCGGCGAGATAAACCTCTAACGCTGAAACATGCAGTTCAAAGCGAACATGCTTTTCTACGGTCTTTCTTATCTTATGGAAACCATCAGAATGCGGTTGCGGAGAGTACTTATTGTTGCAGTGCACGGAACCTAGTCAGCAGTGCGATTTGCCGTTTACAGCATCGGAATATTTTTTACGAAGTGGGTACCTTGGCTGAGAAGATGGACCGGCCGCACTCGTAGGAGGACCATTCGCAGGAATGTTGGTGTCCACCAAACTGTATCATAAGCCTACTGACCGACAACAATACCTTCACTTCAAAAGCAGCCATGTTAAACATTGCAAGTCAAGCATCCCCTACAGCCAAGCAGTGCGTTTTAAACGTATTTGCTCTAACCATGCGGACTTCGCAGCTAGTTGCCCCCTTTTAAAACAACAGTACCCTTCTCAAATGATAAATGACGCAGTCACACGTGCGGACCAACTTGACCGTAGCGCACTTCTTACCGCAGACAGACGACCTCCTGGCCTGAATTATGCTAACCTTGTACTGACGCACAGCGCATCGGCACCTAATGTAGCAAAGATTCTTAGGAAGCACTACAATATGTTAACACAGAGCGAACGCCTTAAAAAGGTTTTCCCGGAGCCACCCCGCGTAGTGTATCGACGTTGCAGGAACTTGCGAGATATCCTGACGTCTTCCAAAGTTAGAAGTATTCCCATTCAGACTACCGGTTGCCAACCGTGCTACAAACCTAGATGTAAAGTGTGTGTTCAAATGACGACAACCACTATGGTTAGAAGCACAGCTAATGGTTTTAGCTTAGAAATTCGTGGCGATTTTACGTGTGACACAGAGAATGTTGTTTATTTACTTGAATGCTCTGTTTGCAAGTTGCAGTATATCGGTCAAACCGAAACTGCATTTCGGTATCGGTTTAACAACCATAAAGCTCATGTCCACTCGCTCCCTCATTTGCCGATATCTAGGCACGTCGCCGCCACTGGTCACAAGTTTGAATCATTTAGTGCCACAATTTTAGAATCCGGATTCGCATCACATCATTACCGCGAAATACGGGAGTCATTCTTGATCTACAAATTCTGTACGGTTTCACGTGGTCTAAATGAAAGGCGGGAAAATTGACCAGCGTGCCTACGTAGTTGTATGCGTTCATGTGTGACGACAATAATAATGTCTGGTTGGTCTAGGTATACGCTTCATTTATTTCATCCTCGCCACTCACTCCTATTTTAGACTGCATTTCGTGCGTAGTGCACTTTTCGCATTGTCAGATCAGATACAATCTCCGCATTCATGTTTTTTTAGTACATCACTGGCCAGTGACGCGCTCTAAAAGGTCAAACGCGATATTGTATGCATATTCTCATATACGTTTGTATCTGTACCTTTACATTCTCTATCTGTATTTATGTCGCACCTTGTTGTTGAAAGATATCGCATCTTCTTTCAAAAGAGTTATGATGACCATGTGCTGTGCTTCAGAATATGCTGTAGTGCATGACAAGGTGGCAATCTGTTAGACAAGGTGGCAATCTGTGTTTTCCAGG
Organism: Hyalomma asiaticum; assembly: GCA_013339685.2. Taxonomy (NCBI): domain Eukaryota; kingdom Metazoa; phylum Arthropoda; class Arachnida; order Ixodida; family Ixodidae; genus Hyalomma; species Hyalomma asiaticum. The sequence goes on from CM023484.1 coordinate 21,935,747, forward strand.
CGCAGTACATCTGCTTTACAATGTGATATCATGTACCTTTAAATAGTGTGTGCACCCTTGTACTGTTTTCATTCTGACGAAGGCCGGCCCACCGGCCGAAACATTAATAAAACAAGAATTTTGAACGTGTGTCTCTCTTTTCAAACCTATATATATATATATATATATATATATATATATATATATATATATATATATATATATATATATATATATATATATATATATATATATATATATATATATATATATATAACGAAACGGAAGGGGTCAAGGGCTCGTTCTTTATTTGTTAGAAACAACTTAATGCGCAAACAGACAATGTGCAATGTGCAAGGCGCTCGCGCAAAGGAACATACTCATTGTGCAGCGGTGGGATGGACGTGCCGCTTGGCACGCACAAAGGAGGGCGACGTGCAGCGAATCGAGTTCCTCCTCCGCTTGTTTTGTGCGTCGCGGGTCCCTTTCACGCATCGCCTGACGTACTCCTGGAAGTGGCCGCACCACGGCTGCTGCGCTCCATACTGACGCGTATGCAACCGAATGAAAATATTTAACTGAAAAGTTCGTTTGACTGACGCTCGTTCAAGTGGTATTTTACTGTACAAGGTGGTGGCCGGGTACCACACCAGGGAAGCGAACTCCAGTTCCGGTGTAGATGTCGCAGGTAGCTGAAGGTGTGCGAACTCTTCAGGTGTTTGGCGGCCTGGTGACGGAACCAACAAAAATAAAAAAGGAAATAAAGCAAGAAAAACGGATGTTGTGAGGAGGATTCGAACCCGCGGCCCACTAGCTATCTTGTCAGACGAGGTCTATCCGACCGGTGAGAGGGGTGTGTATTCAACGTCCTTTGAGCTTGTTATCTCCAGGCTGCGACTACCATGCGTGCTGTTTTGGTTTGGTCCGGGGGGGGGGTGGGGGGGGTGGGGGGGATTACTGTTATTCCTAATATCCGGAACGCTAACCCCTCCCCCCCCCCCCCGCCTCCATTTCATTTTTATTCCAAAATATTGCAGTAGCGCTGAGGAGCTAGAAGGCATTAGCTGGGATGCCGTTGCTGTAACTGAAGTTAGCAGAATAGAAGCATATATAGCATTGAAAAAAAAAACCCAAAATGTCTTACGCTACAGAGGGCTCCCAAAAAGAAAAAAAAATGAATATGGCATAGGCTTCCTAATGTACAGAGATTTTGCAGGTAACAGCCGAGTTCAGTATCAGTGAAAAGGCAAAATAAACAAAACCATTTTGCTGATTCACGTAAAGCAAAAAAAAAAAAGAAAAGAAGGAGAAAAAAACGGTAAATAGCCCACTGAGCAGAGTGTGGCTTCATTGCGGGTAGAGAGAGCCTAAGTATGGGGCTTGGACGCAGCCGGTATTCAACCGTTTGCCTTTTGTAGAACGCTCGCGACCTTTGCGAGCGTTCCCCGCTGAGCGCTTCCGACACCCCGCAGTGGAGACGGCCGCGTCCCCGGCAGCTGTGTTTCGCACGCGTGAGAGGAGAACCTAGCCTGCTGGTATTCTGCTCGCCTGGAGGTCCCTGGCCCTTGCACCGTTTTAGGACCGACATGGCTGACGCAAGCGCGGTGGAATCTCCTCATGCAGCATTGCGTCACTCAGTTTAAGAGTGGTTTCTAGGCGAGCAGGTGCGCTTTAATGCGTCGGGTGTACGTACTACTGAACCGTACTACGTAGCACTACGAAGACTTGGACATGTTGGTAGGTCATATGAAATGCAACAACAGCGCAGGAAACGAGAGCGAACGAAGGACGCACGCAGAGGACACACCGCTGCCTTTCAGCTTTCATTAGACATTTTTAGTTTAGCGGGTTTAGCGTAATAGCGTAGTTATCGGAATAGCGGGATGGAAGTGCGCATGCGCAGATCCGTAAACGGCCCATACCGTTTACCGTGCCCACGGTATTTCGCAGACTTAACGTTACCGTGTTTGCGTGGTTATCGTAGTTCACGTAAAACATGGCGGCGGTTTCGGACGCCCGCTTCGATCTGAATTTAGCGTTGCTGTGGCAGGATTCACTTCGTTCGCAGCAAATGACTGTGCAAAATGGCTTCGCTTGCCTTCAGGTAGCTTCGACGACGCAGTATTAGGGATAACTTAGCCGAATTTTCGAGATCGCTTCCCATTTCGAACGTTGCTAGGCCTAGCGAGAGAGCATCTGTTTACGTTTCTGAAACATGTCAATTTATGCTCTTGGTGCTTGGTTCGTATATATTATTTCTCTTTATTCTCGAAAAGTTAGAATGCCGCTGCACGCGGGAGTGTACGCGAGCATTTCAAGCTTTAATTTTTTTTCACCTTTTTTTAACGCATGTATCCTTCGTTAGATGGCGCCACAATCACAGCTATCGTTCTGATGTTCTGATTGAATGCGGAAATATCCACCCAGGTGTACGTTTGGGCACCACCCTACATGAAGCCTTGGGTTTTAGGGCGAAAAACGGGACGCTGAACATAGCCGCGATTGAAATAAGTAAGAGACGGTTAGAATACTGGTGGCAGAAAACTAGAGAGAACGGACAAAAATAATTATAGGGAAAAATATGGAATTTCTGCCATAAGGGGCAGGGAACTGGGCTATGAAATTCCGTTTTTGATATGGCATGATTGATTTGATTGAAGTAAATTTAAAAGGCATGAGGAAAATTAAAAGAGAACAAAAAAAAAAGTTCTTAAATCTTCTTACGAGCCTGGTGGCGCACATGTCACCGCCCCGTTACAAAGGGGAAGCTCATAGCATCCATCCATCCATCCATCCATCGTAAAGCTATCGGGCCGTAAACGCTTCTCCGATCAACTAAAGCTCGTTTCTGCAACGAATGTTTGCGGCACGGTAACGCTATTCCCATAGCCCCGCTATCACGCTAACGCGCTAAACTAAAAATGTCTATTGTCGAAACGAAGCCCATGTATTCCTTGCGCTGTCACTGTATCTGATATATAATAAGAAGACGCGTTCGGTTTGCAAGAGAGCTAATAATGATTTCTGGGGTTTTACATGCCAAAACCACGATAGATTAAGAGGCACGACCCGTATAGTAGAGTGTCAACGTGCACCTGAATATAAGTATAGCGGCGCTTTCATCTTTCCTTTTTTTTTTTTTTTAATTTGGCCTCCGCCGAGACGCAGCCACCGGAGCCAGAATTCGTGCTTAGCAGGCCAGCAGCTGAGGTACCACATTGCAAAAGACCGTCTGCCTCATTCAGCTCCGGTCGGTTAGTCTCCATACATCAAAGAGGGGAAAATCACAATTATTAAAACGCACACGCACGCAAAGCTCTGCATAGGCCTGTAAACATCAAGCCGTTGCAGGCCTGCAAGCCCGAAAACGTATATATGCGCACGTGCGCACATATATGCTCTTACAGTTCAATCCTGTAATATGCGCTGTTATTATACGCTGTTAAAAGACTACTGAAACTAAAATTCAATGCTCGAGGTGTTTGTGTAGCTCGATTCGCCTGTATGCCACCTTGAACATATTTTTGTCTTGCGTGAGCGGTATGTCAAATTGCAACTCTTCTCTGCCTCATTACCAATACATGAAGTTTAGCCTCTAGTTCGCGTACGGGTATCCGGGAGGGTCTGCCGTTTTCGCGTACGTTATCAACGTCGCACACAGACGTGTAAGGCAGAATACTGTTCATCAATTCCTTGTCGGGCTGCTCTATATGATTGCCAACTCTCTAGAGGAGACAGACCTTAGTCGAAGAGAGTCAGCGACAGTAGCCGCCAGCATACATATGCAAATAATTGCCCAACTTTTTATTTGTACCGTATCACTGGTTACATCGCTAAATACACAACAGTCATCTGGCTAACAGTTCTAGACATATTGCTAGGGATAGTTGGCTCATAACCAACCAACAGGTCTCTCAGTACAGACTGTGCATTCAACGGTCTACAACACGACAAAAACGAAGGCAATAAACGACAGCGTGATGCTGTAAGGTAAAAGCTAAAGGTATCTAAATTTATGTCCGTTACCAAGAGGAAAAATGTTGCATGAATGTTTAGTTACAATATCAAACTAAGTATATGCACGCCCTAGAGCATTCCTAAACATTTCCTTATGCATACAGCCTTGCCATATGAATGGTCAAGAAAAAGTAAACACAAAAATGGCACATCAAGCATATAAGGTAGAAACGTGATTGACAATTAATTTAGAAAAACCATGCACATCCCGCATATTGAAGGAATTGTCATGCGAGGCAGTCAGCGAGTAAAGTGCCTGAGACGAATCGTTTGGCATTCAGCCAAATGAGGATCGATGTGTTTGTGCAAAGTGCAAGTGTACACTCACTGATGAGTGCTTAATTTGGGCTAACCAGGAACGTCGAAATCATCATGGCGACTGAACGGTAGCTCGTGCTACGACGCAACAAGTTGGAACACACGTTAGTCCAAAGCACAAACGTCTATTATACGGAGGAGAAATGCACTGTACTGCGCGTTCATGTGCTGTCAAAAGCGTCGTCCTTTGAAGTATTCCTAAGGGATCGAGCAAAGTTGCATACCCAATGGTAGCAGACGATATGTATTCCTGTGACAGTGCGTACGTATCGCGCATTACAAGCGCAATTCAGGTCGCACAAGCACCATCATTACAGGTGCAGTGTGCGAGGAGCCACCGTAGCTTAGTGCGCTTGCTTGGCACCTCGAGGGCCCGTGCTCGATACCTCCCCACTTCATCCAGCCCCCTACCGCTTGGTAAGTTGCATGTGTGAGCTTATGTCTACATTACGATCGCGAGCGAGGACAAACGGCGTTCCTTCGTCGTTTTAAGAGCGGAGCTCTTTAAAGCGCCCCTAAACCACCCCCGACACCTCTTTGAACCTTTCAAGTTAACACGTGCATCAAGTTGAGACTGCCGTCACCATGAACGATCCCAAATGCGGCAGCGCCACAAACTCGCAAAACAATCCCGTACGCCTCTCCGGGCATTTCGGGCATACCAAATTTAGCCGTGGTGAAAACAAGGGAGAGCAACGTGGTTTTTGGTGACGTCAACAGAGGCAGAGCTTCGTTAATTGGTCGAAGGAGAACTTAGTCTTCCGGTTAGTCTATTGTACAACTATTCGCTCTCTGCCTGTCTTTTCTTCCTCGTCGTGTGTCCTTCGTATGGTCTAGAAACTGTAACAGCTGTACCAGCGGAGCAGAACACGACGTGGTGCGCTAGCACAGAGCGTTGGCACAGAACCAACAAAACACTTGCGCGAGCGCGGAGGCCGGCGGAGGCGCGTCACCGGAAGTGGACAGTTTGAACTCTGCGTCATCGACGATGCATGTCACGTGACATGCGGAGGAGCACTTGGCGAGGAGGTGTCACCGAGAGAGAGAGAGAGAGAGAGAGAGATTCTAGTTAAGATCTGGGGATTCTTTATTGTTGTAGAAAGGTGGAAAGGGGGAGGAGAGTGCACGATAACTGTCTCTCCGGAGAGGACACCTCAACCGGTACACTCAAGGGGAAGGGGGTATGAAAGAATAGGAAGGAAGGAGTTCGAAGCACACACACACACACACACACACACACACACACACAAATCCCACCGAGTCAAAGTCAGTAGGGGGCGAGCTGTCGAGCGGGGTTAAAACCGCCCGGTCAGCCCGGAGTCCTCGATGAAGGTTAGGACTGCGGCGAGAGCGGAGCGTCGACGTTCAGATGATCCGGAAGGGAACAGCACATCTTGCTCCGTGGCACAGGGCAGCCCGAGTTGGCGGTAGCGAGCGCGCAGCTGATCTCGTTCGCTGCTGAAGGCCACTTACTCACACAAGAGGTGTGAAAGGGTTTCGTCCTCTCCGCAGTCGCGGCACGCGGGAGAGGAGAAACCGCGCAGCCGATGGCGGCGCTCCGCTGGCCAAGCACCTCCGGTGCGCATGGCGAGGAGGAGAGTGCGATCTCTCCGGGAGAAACCAGTTGCCGGGAGTGGGCGTGGCAGGCTACCGTCAACAACACGGGCGTCGGGGTGAGCGCGCGCGAGCTCTCTGCGAAAGTTTATCCTCGCGGAGTCGTACGAGCTCGCGCAATCACTCACCGGGGCATCCGGGCTGTGGGCGCACTTCGCGAGGTCATCCGCTGCCTCGTTGCCCGCGATGCCTACGTGTGCAGGGAGCCACTGCAGGACTACGTCGAGTCCGCTCTCCTGCAGGGATAGTAGGCTGCGGGCAACACGTTGGGCGAGAGGCGGGCCGCGTTCCTCCTTCGCGATCAGACGCAGGGCCGGCTTCGAGTCACAGAAAATGGCTGCAGATGTGACGGCCGGCGTTTCCCGAAGAAGGTCCGCGGCCAGTTGGAGCCCGACGAGTTCGGATGTCGTGGATGACGCACAGTAAGCGAGTCTGCACTGTTTGGACACACCGAGTCCGGGCGCGGTGTCGGTCCGCCAGCACCGAGCCGTCCGTGAACAGGTGTGTCCGACCGGCAAGGTCGTCGTGCATTCTGGATGCCGCCTCCTGCGCGACCGCACCGCGGGGCATGTGTCGCTTTGCGCGCATTCCCGGTAGAGACTCACACACGGACAGGTGAAGGTCGCGGTGAGGGGCAGGCCAACGCGCACAGAACACTGGGTCATCGCACACAATCCCCTCGTAGATGTCCATCATGCGCCCCACGCGCGACTCGGGCACACTGCGCAGGCAGTCGAGGAGGGGGGCAGCCCCGGGCGCACGATGGATCCGCTCCAAGTGACACAGGGCTCGCATGTGGGCCGTGAGAGATGGAGGCCACGCACGAGCCTCCGCCAGAGTGTCCACAACACGAGAAGCTCGAGGCATCCCGTGGCACATTCGGAGGACTCGGCGGTGGTCACGGTCGATTTGGAGCCACTGTATCGCGGACACACTACACAGGGGAAGGGCATAAAACACGAGGGAGAGCGCCAATGCCTCATAAATTGCACAAGCAAATGAGGGGGGGGCAACCACACCCTCGTGCCAGCAACCTCCGCACACAGAACTCCACGCGGCGAGTGGCCTGACGAATGCGTCGCACCTCGGGGTTCCACCGCAAACGATTGTCAATCGTCAGCCCGAGGTAACGCACGCAGTTCCGCCAGGAGATGGACGCACCGTGGAGCTGAAGGCACGGCATGATGCAGCGCGGGGCGGCTCGGGGGTGAGCAACAATAAGTGCCTCGGTCTTCGCCGGCGAGATGGTGAGTCCGATACATAGTTAAGAACGTGATGAGAACAGGGTGAAGAGCGCACGGTAACTCTCTCTCAGTGAGGACACGTGGCCAGGAGAGAGCGAAATAAGCAAGCGCCGCGTTTTAAATGCGGAGCATTTCTTAGCGAACTTCGGCGACCTTAAGCGTATCTATCTATCTATCTATCTATCTATCTATCTATCTATCTATCTATCTATCTATCTATCTATCTATCTATCTATCTATCTATCCGCCTAAGATTTTGTGCTCTCCTGGCCGTTTCGCTAATGGTATGTTTACGAAAATTGGTATACCACGACATGACTGCATGATGAACAAAAATGACAGGTCATAACATGAAAATCATGACATTCATGTCATGAGCGGCACGATTTACATGCCACGGTCTTGGTGCTCTCCTGGGCGTTTCGTTAATGGGATGTATACGAAAATTGGTATACCACAACATGACTGCATGATGAACATAAATGACAGGTGATAACATGAAAATCATGACATTCATGTCATGAGCGACATGATTTACATGCCACGCGTTTCGTTAATGGGATGTACACGAAAATTAGCATGCCACAACATGACTGAATGACGAACATAAATGACAGGTCACAACATGAAAATCACGAAGTGTATGTCATGAGCGACGTGATTTACATCCCACGGACTTGGTGCTCTCCTGGCCGTTTCAGTAATGGGATGTATAAGAAAACCGGTATGTCACAACATGACTGCATGACGAACATAAATGACAGGTTATAACATGAAAAGCATGACATGCATGTCATGAGCGGTTTGATTTACGTGCCACGCGTTTCGTTAATGGGATGTATACCAAAATTGCTATGGCACAACACGACTGCATGACGAACGTAAATGACAGGCCATAATATCAGAATCATGACACGCGTGTATGAGCGGCATAGTTTACATGCCACAGTCTTGATGCTCTTGCGGCCGTTTCGTTAACTTCATATGTACCAAACTCGGTATAGCGAGAAAACAATGCAAATCCATTTTACGTTCCTGATGCGTGCTTGGCATTTCCTTGATTCCCACTGCACGTGGGATCTGCCATTTTTTTTAATAGTCAAACGCGTGTAACTCCGCTATTTCGTCACCGTTTCTAAAAATTCTTACGGCTACGTGTTCGTTGCGGGCATCGGTGCAAAAGCAGCACCACAACTAAGTTTTGACCTCTGGGCCGGCGGTGTGTGGGCCGATCTTGGAGGCAGTGTGCACCGTGTGTGTGAGAGAGAGAGCGAACTTTATTGAAAGAGAAAAAAAAATTCAGGTGAGCGTCGTTGGGCCCTCAGTCCAGGGCCCTACTGGCGCGAGCGGCTCGCTGGGCTTGGTCGAGGAGAGCCAATTGGCTCTCCTTTCCCTCGTCCGCAAGCCATGCCTATGTAACATGAGGGGTTGGGCTACAATACACGGGCTCGTAATTTCTGGAGGCCTTACCGGGCACTCCCGCGTCACATGCTGGAGCGTGGGTTTCTGCGGGCACCATGGACAGACGACCGGACATCTAGATGGGCTTATTTTGTTTAGGAGATGCAAATTGGGTAAGCTGTTTTTTTAATGCGGCGCCAGTCCCTACACTGCTGCCTAGTAAGCGCTTTGTGCGGACGACCGTTGACTCTGCGTTCTTCCCGCTGTTGTATAGAAGGATGTCACGAGTGCTTGAAAGAAGTTCTCGGTTACTGAACCCTCGACCTATACGGTCTGCCGAAACGTTACCCTTTAAGCCCTCGTGAGCTGGGCACCAGATAATGTCGTGGTGTTCCTTCAAGGTTTGTCCAAGAATTCTACGAACCAGTTTGGGTACCGTCCCATTAAGAAACAGGCGACATGCCGACTGCGAGTCGGACAGTATGACAGCCGGCTCCTTTCTGTGTCCCGCGTCTGCAATGGCCATGGCTATTGCATGCCGCTTCGGCCACGCACGTGGATCGAGTTAAGACTGTGGCCGTTATGACACGTTGTTGTTGGGTGACCGCTAGCGTGTGAGTCTCTCTGCTGGCTCTGTTGGCGTCTGTGTAGTACGCAGTCGAACCTGTCTCAAAACGATTGCGTAGGTTTATAGCTCGCGCTCGCCTTCTGGCGGCGTGGTACGTTGGATGCATATTCTTTGGTATAGGTGCTGCTGTGAGATGAGATCTCATGCCCCTGTCTAGTAGCACTGTATCCTCGGCGCAGTTTAGTGGTCGCGGTGTGAAACCCACCCTTTCAAGAACTGCACGTTCCCGGTTCGTTGAGCAGAGCCTCTCCGAGCTATGAGGACCGCGCTCGTATATTCCTCATAGGTGTTGTAGAGCCCTAGTTTCTCGACTTTCTCGTTGCTGGCACTTTCGGGAATGCTTAGCGCTGCCTTGAAGGCTTTCCTTATGATTATATTAATTTGTCTCATCTCTTGGTTTGTTAGTGCTTGGTAAGGAAGCGCGTACGTCACCCTGCTAATAATAAACGCCTGGACCAGCCTGACCGTTTCTCCTTCAGTTAAGCCATCTTTGCTGTTAGCTATCCGTCTAATCATACGGGCTACATTCCCTGTTATTCCTCTCAACAATTTGACTGTGTGTGTAGTGCCAGCATTTTGTTGCACCCACATTCCAAGAATGCGCACTGTTTGCACCTCTTTGACGGGATATCCATCCAGAAGTATCGTTATCGGTACGATATCAACCTTTCTAGCGTACTGCCCTGACTCTGAGCAGCTCCGTCTTTCCAGATGAACATTTCATCCCTGATCCACTGTGAAATCCAGTATTTTGTTTACCGCTCTTTGGAGTGTGTCCTATTTCTCCGCACACGACCCTTTTCGTGTCCAAAGAGTTATGCCGTCCGCGTAAATAGCGACGCCTAAATCTGGGTCCTCCTGTAGTTGAATGGCGAGCTTACGCATGGCCGAATTGAAGAGAATGGGGGAAAGGATAGCTGCCTGTGGAGTGCCTTTGTTGGGGAGGTCGAAAATGTCAGACCTAGTCGATCCCAAACCTATTGTCGCTGCTCGGTGCGTATGGAATGACCTAACGTACGCATATACGCGGTGCCCACAGTTTATGGACTCCAGACCTTCCATGATAGAGTCATGGGAGATCGTATCAAAAGCTTTTTTTGATATCGAGCGCCAGTATAAAATTGTCGCTGGAGCCTCTGATCGGGTGTAGGACATCGTGTTTCAGAAGTAGGAACACGTCCTGAGCTGATACGTGCGGCCTGAAGCCGAACATGTTACTGGGTAGGAGATTTGCCGTCATTACATAGTTGGTCTGCCAGGAGAACTTGCGCGAGAGCTTGGCGCTAATTTGAGGGCAGCGACTTGCTTATCATTTGTAGAACCTGCTGTTCAAAAGTATTTCGGCAGGGGCTGCTCGCGGGGGGCTGTGCCTCCTCACTTGGAGCCATAATGGTACTGTAACTAATTTCGTCAAATTCACGCGGGAGTACAGAAGGAGCGGATGAGCAGTTGAATGCCCACAAAGTCGCGGCACCATTCGTTACTGTCACGACAGACGTGGCACAAGTACATCCTTCTTAGCGCAGTTTGGAGGCAGTGGTAGAACTTGCGCGTCAAATGATGACAGGTCGGCAGCAGTGGTTTTGACACGCACACGTGACAGCGACCGAGGCGACATTCAGACGACTTGCTACTATAGTAGCAAGTCGTCTGAAACAACAAAGTTCTCGTCCCTCAAGAGAGAGAGAGAGAAAATTGGCAGATCCCACGTGCAGTGGGAATCAAGGAGAGAGAGAGAGAGAGAGATGATGGGCGGAAGGCAGGGAGGTTAACCGGAAAAAAAATATCCAGTTTGCTACCCTGCACTGGGGAAGGGGTGAAGGGAGACAGAAAGGGATGGAAGAAAATAATAAAGGGAGAAAGAGAGAGGTCAAATCGCGCACACACACAAGCACGGCGTGTGTCAGAGGCGGTTAATGAGGCCCGTTGCGCGCAAAAACTTGAGCACAGCCTTCGTAGCTTTCTGCTGCAAGACACTGTCTGTCCGGCATTCCAGTATGGTTTGCTCGGACAGCGGTCGACCATCAAGGCGTGACAATTCTGTGGCGAGAGTCTGTCGCTGGGAGCAGTACCCAGGGCAATCGCAGAGGACGTGTACAATTGTTTCCTCGTTGCCGCAGTGAACACAGGCAGCACTGTCTTCCAGTCCAATGCGACAGCCGAAACTTCTTGTAAATGACGTGCCTAGCCACAGGCGGCAAAGTACGGTAGTTTCACAGCGGGTAAGCCCACGCGGAACTCGAAGTTGTAGTGATGGGTCGAGGCGGTGTAGACGGGTATGTAGAAGACCAGGGGTGTTCCACTGCGCTATAATCATGTCACGCGCAAGCGAGCGAAGTTTTCTTACTACATCCGTTCTTGAAAGTGGGATGGCTTGCAGCACTCCAATTTCGTGGGCACGTTTCGCAGCATTATCTGCGTGCTCGTTGCCGATTATCCCAGAGTGGCCTGGTAGCCACTGAAACGTGATGTCATGGCCCTTGTCAGTTAATTGGTGATAGAGCTGTCGTGTTTGAAGCACTAATTGGTCTTGCGGCCCGCTACGTAAGGCCGATGAAAGGCACTGAAGGGCTGACTTGGAATCTGTAAAGATGGCCCATTTCTGTGGTGGCTCTCCATCGATCACGCAAAGTGCGGTGCGTAGTGCCTCAAGCTCCACGGCTGTCGATGTTGTGCCATGAGACGTCTTGAACAGTACATCTACTGCTTTGGCAGGGAAGGTCACAGCTCCTGCAGATCTGCCTGCTGCTGTTGAGCCATCAGTGTAAAGCTGAAGATGATTCCTGTAGTCCTCATGTAGCATTAGTAGAGACAGTTGTCAAGGAAATGCGAAGCACGCACAGGAACGTAAAATGTATTTGCATTGTTGCCTCGCTATACAGAGTTTGGTACATATCAAGTTAACGAAACGGCCACAAGAGCATCAAGACTGTGGCATGTAAACCATGCCGCTGGAGGCACACACGCACGTCATGATTCCGATGTTATGGCCTGTCATTTACGTTCGTCATGCAGTCGTGTTGCGCTGTAGCAATTTTGGTATACAGCCCATTAACGAAACGCGTGGCATGTAAATCATGCCGCTCATGATATGCATGTCACAATTTTCACGTTATGACCTGTCATTTATGATCGTCATGCAGTCTTGTTGTGCCATAGCGGTATTCTTACACACACCACTAATGAAACGGCCAGGAGAGCAAAGTCCGTGGCATGTAAATCATGTCGCTCATGACATGCACGTCGTGATTTTTATGTTATCACCTGTCATTTATCTTCGTGATGCAGTCATGTTGCTGCATGCTAATTTTCGTGTACATCCCGTTAATGGAACGCGTGGCATGTAAATCGTGTCGCTCATGACGTGCATTCCATGATTTTCATGTTGTGACCTGTCATTTATGTTCGTCATGCAGTCATGTGGTGGCATACCAATTTTTGGTACACAACCGATTAACGAAACGGCCAGGAGAGCACCAAGACCGTGACATGTAAATCATGTCGCTCATGACATGCGCGTCATGATTTTCATGTTATGACGTGTCATTTATATGTTCGTCATGCAGTCATGTTGGGGTATACAAATTTCCTTATACATCCCATTAACGAAACGGCCAGGAGGGCACCAAGACCGTGGCATGTAAATCATGCCGCTTCTGACATGCATGTCATGCTTTTCATGTTATGATCTGTCACTTATGTTGGTCAGGCAGTCATGTTTTGGCATACCAATTTTCTTGTACATCCCATTAACGAAACGGCCAGGAAAGCCCTAAGACCGTGGCATGTAAATCATGCCGCTCATGACATGCATGCCATGATTTTCATGTTATGACCTGTCCTTTAAGTTCGTCTGGCAGTCATGTTGTGCCATACCAATTTTCGTATACATCCCATTAACGAAACGGCCAGGAGAGCACCAAGACTGTGGCATGTAAATCATGCCGCTCCTGACATGCATGTCATGCTTTTCATGTTATGATCTGTCACTTATGTTGGTCAGGCAGCCATGTTGTGGCATACGTATTTTCGTATATATACCATTAACGAAACGGCCAGGAGAGCACCAAGACCGTGGCATGTAAATCATGCCGCGCATGACATGCGTGTCATGATTTTCATGTTATGACCTGTCATTTATGTTCTTCACGCAGTCATGTTGTGGCATATCAATTTTCGTAAACATCCCATTAGCGAAACGGCCAGGAGAGCACAAAATCTTAGGCGGCTAGATAGATAGGTACGCTCAAACTCGCCGAAGTTCGCTAAGAAATGCTTCGCATTTAAAACTTTATTTGTCCCATGTTAAGGGAGAGGGGCTGCGAGAAAAAGGCGAGGGATCCTACTCACGGTAGGCCTCCTCCACCACCTCAGTCCTCCTCAGGATTTCCTCCTGAAGTGCGTCAAATGTGCATCTGCAAGCGTTGCGAGGAGTGCGCCGTATCTGCAGACGTCTGACGTAGCTGCAGACAATACGTATACGGCAGACACGGGTTCACGAAGCTGGCTGGAAGCACGACAAAACTGTTCAACATCCGTCCCCTTGGCGTGCCTTTCCACTTCATCGCGGACAATCTGCCTTATGGCTGCCGCAAGGTCTCTCTGGATGCTGTAGCCGTCGTCAATGCTTGTAACAGTTGAGACGTTCGCCAACCTCCCGAACTTTGGCGTAATAAGGCGCTGCTTCAGTCTCGAACGCACGGCAATGCCTGATGAGATCAGCGATCTATCTGAGGCTTTCCTTCACGATTAAGTAGTTGCACATATCCTCGGCAATGCCTTTCAGCAAAACAGTCGTCGAAACTGTCTTCGTCACACATCGTTGTCGGCAGAGGAAGGCGGGAAAGACAATCTGCGTCTCCATGGCGACGACCGGACTTGATAGGAGATGACGAAGTCGTGCTCCTGAAGTCGAAGAGCCCAACGTGCCAATCGAATCGACCACTCGGATCGCGGAGATTTACCAGCCGCATTTTCGATGGAGGCGAAAATGCCAGAGGCCTGCGTAGTAAGCGTTGTCAGTGCACGTTAAAGAACCCCAGCTGGTCAAATTTTCCGGAGCCCTCCACGATGGCTTTTCTCTATCTCGTTCACTCCTTTTCCCCTACTCCTACGGACGCTTAGCCGTGCTCCCTACATGGGCTGCAGAAATTTCCTTAACCGAACCACAATCACCATCGTGCTCTTGTGGTGCGAAGGTCTATCTTCTTCTGCGGCGCACGTCTTCGGAAGACGTCCTGCAGTTCTGCCAGTGCACGTATACTGGGCTGAGTAGAAAGAAGCGCGATGAATCCGAGCCAACTTGCCATTTTGCTACAAATTATGAGAGCCTGAAATGCTTCGCATTTAAAACACTGAAACGAGGAGAGAGGGGAGGAAAGTGTTAGAGCGCGTTCTGACACCGGAACACTGCCCCTGGCTTCGTCCCTGTTCCTACGCGTTTGGTTTCAACCCCAACCGTATACCAGTGGCTGCGGTGATGTGCCACTGGTCCTGACAACGAAGCGGCGCTATAACTTGTGAATTATGGGAAATGGCGCCCGCTAATAGGCTTAAGTATAGAGTTCCTAATCGATTATCGCGGCTTTATCTTCCGACCAAATATAAACCCTCGGCGAGCCTCGTGGACCGGGGCGGCGACAGTTTCAATCTCCTCCGTTCTTCTCGCCGCATAATGAGCCCATCATGGCCTTTGGCAGAACCGGGGGTGACGCGACGGCTGGGAAACACCGTGTGTATGCACAGGCGACGAGGGGAGCAGATAATGCAAGAACTCTGTATGCCATTCACCGCAAACGTCACGGCAGCGTCGATGTATACTACTAGACATGTAAGAAGACTTGGAGGGCGTGTAAGGTCGCTCGGAGGGCACCTCGGCTTCTTTGTCGCTATCGGTAGACATTGCTCCGTGCACGTACGCTCCAGCCCTCGAGAGGTTCTACCGCGGTGCCTCCTGCTGATCACGTGCGCGCCAAACCACGCCACTTCCGCCAGCGAAGAAAGCTCGTCTCGGACCTCAAGGCCTATAAGCACCGGCGACACAGCCGCACGGCAGCGTGTGCTCCAGCGTCACACTCTTGCGCAGAAGGGCCCCAGACGAAGCACGTTCTTGATAGCATTAACACGTGACGCTTCCCCCGTTTCTCTGCGGGGAATTGTCGATAGAATTAAGCGGTATATACAGTATAACGCGTGCACATATGCGCTGCTTATCCTTTGCTGTTCCGTCGCGCGTGACCGAACAAGCGCCAAGATGTGTGGGAATCTTCCTGAGGGCCAACTGTGCCACCGAGGGAACTTTTCACCGCGCAGAGTTGCTTCTCGGCTGAAGACGCCTTGCACAGGGTGTGCTACTCTCCTCAGAGCAGCACGCGTATGAATGAATGAGTGAACTTTATATCCCATTTAGAAAAGGGGAGTGGTGGAGAGGGGGCGGGGGCTCGCTGTGCTTAAAAATTCACCTGATGGAATTTGATCCTATGATTTGATTTGATTCCTGGCGTTTAATGTCCCAAAAACACGTTATGATTATGAGAGACCTATGGGCATCACACGTAATGGTACAGAGTGTTCGACCTTTGCAAACTACTATGCGTGCCGATGATTCTTCGCGGTGAAGGACCAAAACTGGAAGAGTAATTACGGGGTGCCTTCAGTCGTCTGCTCAAGCGCCGAGGCACCTTCGCCCGTTCGAAGGAGACCTCAAGTATGTGCATCGATCTTAAATATTCAGGACATGATTAAGGAAGTACAACAAGGTGCCGAAATTTTCGTAAACGTAAAGACAATGTGCATAGCCTAGTTAGAACCCTCTTTGTTTGCCAGTGTTCGTAGTTGAACAGGCTGAGTCGTACACACGCCATATGTTTTGACATTACTGTATGACTGAACGGAAGGAGAAGAGATGCGAGTCAAGGAAGACTAAATATTTTCTTCATTTGGAAACCGGCGACCTCGCTGTTACCTACCGCATACCAATACATATATATTAAATAAAATTTCCTGACCTAAGTTAAACCCTAAGTTGGCAGACACGATTGCATGCTTCTGTTGATTAATAATTGCTGGAGTATTGCATCCCGAAACAAATATATTATGATGAGGCGCGTCGTAGTGAAGATCTTCGAAATTTTCGACCACCCTGGCAGCGATTTGTACACACGCCCCCCCCCCCCTCACACACACACACACACACACACACACACACACACACACACACACACACACACACACACACACACACACACACACACACACACACACACACACACACACGCACGCACGCACGCACGCACGCACGCACACACACACACACACACACACACACACACACAGTCGAAGTTCTGTATAAAGCCCTGCACTTTAGTTTCTTTAACGTGTAAATCTAAGTGCACATGCCTTTTGCATCGCGCCTCCATCGAAATGTAACTGCCTTGGTCGTATCCGCCAGCGAATGTCCTTGCTTGGTGGTAATCTGAATTCAAAAGAAATAAATGACCGCGCCAAGGAAGAAAGTAAAAGGGTTGAGGTAGGAGTAGTGATTAACACAATATTAAGGACGTCGGATACGGACGAAGTGGTCAGGGTTGGTTAGAAAACAAGTTGGGCAAGTTAGCACACTGAAATTCAGTACACTCAAAGCAGAACCCAGTCTTAGACGGGTCGCTCGATAGGTAGGTAGAATGAATTGAGTCGCATCGATTCTGGTATACGTCAGCGACTGCGCCGCATATTACCGGTTACATTCCCTGCCACGGTGGCCGCATTTCAGTGCGGTATAAATTGAAAAATACTGGTGTATAGTTGGACTTACGTGCGAGTTAGAGAACTTGTAGTCCTGAGAAAATTAGTTAGCGTAAATTAAAAAAGAAATCGACATGACACAGAGGAAACACAGAGATATGATGCGTTAACCTGTATCCTTGCTGGTGTGTGCGGCCGTGGCCGTGATGTGCAGTGCCCTAGCGCATTCCGGCTTTGCTTTACGTAGATTAAGGGATGTGAATCACAATAAAGATTAGTTGAGAGTGGCGCCTGTCTTGTATACGGTGTGCTTCTTCTGCGTCTTGTCTTCTTCTTATTTCTTTTTATTTGCACTAACTATAGTTTCTTTCGGCATTATGAACCAACTGGCCCGGCAACAACTCCTCTTAAAACCTCTTCGAGGTCACCCCAATGCGATCTTGGCACGCGAAACACCAAGATTTAAAACAAAAATAAGAAAAAATGTGCCACCCTAGAGTAAGACATGCAGCCTGAGGAATCTGACAGTCACGCTGTTAAGTGCGCCGATGCGTAGGAGAAAAAAAAAACGAAAAGAAAAAGAAGCCAGCTTGATACGCTGGTTCTGTTTTGCTGACTCAGTGGTTACGAGCCCAGTGCTAAGATATTCGTCGGGTGTTTGCCGCGTACTTGCTTGATTGTCCGCAACAGCACGCGGCTTCGTTCGCAGATTCGGCGCTTCGAAACCAAAGAATCGCCGAGGCGACCTTGAGAGAAGCGCCATCTCGGGTGTTGCTAAGGGAGCACTGCACACGCGCAGTGTGCTGCAGTCTCCGGGGGTGTCGTATGGCTTGGTGGTGTCTGCAGCCGCGACCAATCCTGACTAAACTGCACTGAGAAGCTGTCTGGCATATGCGTTGTGGGCCATCCCGTCTCGAGTTCGTCCCTCTTTCGCTGACATTGGTTTGTGTCTACCGGCTGCTTGAAAGATGAGCATCCGTGTCCTCACCGTATATCGAATCAGATTTTCACTTCTTGTAGAACTACTGTATTTCAATCACTGCCACTACAGCTTGCGTTGCATGACATTTATTCCTATACCCGCGGGATGTGAGCGCATGAAAGAGAAAATTAGCATCCACCCGTTTGCAGCACGATTTTACAGTCTCTATGCGCGAGGAAGATGTCGCTCAGGACCGGCGCCAGACATGACCCGACGCACACACCACTTTTCTGAATAAAACGTTGGTCATTCTAAGAGGCATAGATAGAGCGTCAATAATTCTAGAAACCCACCCACCGAAACACCCGAGGCGTTCTGAAACGCCATCGACCCAAAAGCGTCAATGACCCAAAAGCTGAACGCACTGAAGCAGCTCGTCTTGAAGAAGAGGGTAATACAAATCTTTAACATCGATACAAAAAGCCTTTTGTCCCTTGTCACTACATTGTAAAAACATAATTACAGCGTCAGAGTCTCTAACCAGGAAGAAGTCGTCAATTGTTAGTAGGTTAAGCTGGTCCTGTTGAAAACGAGGCAACCGCTTTTTGCCTAGTCCCGTTTTCCTGTACGATTACTCCTAAAGGACACTCAATCTTATGTGTCATTGCAGTAAATAATATGTCACGACTAAGCTTCTTCGATTTGTCTATTACTTTTGCCAGCTCGTCTACCTTAAGATCCTTGAAAAATCATTTGATTTCAATTTTGCAAGCGAAGCGTCGTCACGTTTATAAACAGAATTGATGGCCATTTAGCGGCCTTATCTCTAAACACTTCGAATGGCAAAACTGCAAAACCACATCCTTTGTCAGAATAACTAGGGACTGTGCTTTTAAGAAGCAAACAACATTGTTAGTCCTTAAAACACTGCTGGGCGTCTGTCGCGACTCGGGGGGTTGAAGCGTTCGCTCCTCTCAAGAGGTGGCACGAGGGGTTGGGCCTCTGGTGACTGGCCAGTGGCATATGTGAACGAGACAAGAGCCTTATCCAAGCGAAAACAATTTAATAAGGTATAAAAACAAGATACATAATGATATTAGGTAGTACTGGTTGGCGATACACTACCTAAGAACAAACCGGCTCTAACAGTAGTAGCAAAAAGTGGCATGCACGACAATTTAGACAGGTGCTCACAACACGATCGACTGTCAACAAGATCAACTAACTGGGCTAGCAGCAAAAGCACAGAAAACAGAGTCCGCAGTCCACTAGAAACTCAAAGCGACCTACAGAGACCGGGCGCAGTGACAGTCCTTCCACACCGGCGACGCTTGCGAGATACCTTTGAAGACGGCGTGACGCAGTCAGTGGCGGGCTTCCCCGGTGACCGGCAAGGCGTGGTGTCTGGAAGCGGTGCTGGCTGCGTTGAACCCCGGGAGCTGCTCGGCTTTCTTCTCTCGACTCTGGAGCAGACTGCTTGTTCTTGTTCTTGTTCTTTTTCACCTGACAATATATGGCTCACGCCCACTGTGGGGGATTGGCCAAGAATTGGGTGCTAAAAAATTTAATATTTAGGAATGCAGTAATCTACACAGAGAAATGCTCAAGGGCAGCATCGGGCCGTTTTTCTTTCTTTCTTTTTTCCTTGAGATTTGGCTCTTGCCCACTACGGGGGATTGGCCATGAAGCCGGCGGTTAATATAAAAAAGGAAAAAAATTGAGCTAAAACAAAGGAAGAGTAAGGAATCGGTAACGTAAGGAAGAATTAAAGGTTAGAGAATGATAGACTATTTATAATACAAATGAACCATAATAAGATAATTTGAGGTTTAATAAACTAGTGGCGGCAATTTCGAGGTACGAAGTTTTGGTTGAAAAGATGATTAGCAATGAATTTTTCTTGTGTCACGAAGGAAATTGCACATGGCTAAGCAGACGTTCCTGTTGCTGTAACCTAGTGAGGACGCTCCAAAGGAAAGAATATTCTGAGAATTCAGGGGAATTTTTAAATTCCTGAATGAAATTTCGAAATGCCTTTTTCTCTGACTACTATAACGCTGACAGGTAATTAAAAAGTGATTAATGTTTTCAGGCTCTTGACAATAACAGCATAGCGGAGATGGCACCAGACCAGACCTGTGTAAATAAAAATTCAATGGAGGGATACGACAGCGAAATTTTGTTACGACCACTTCCAGTTTACTAGAGGGACACCACTTATTATCCCAAACAAAAGAAAGATGCCCATATTCTTCAATAGGTAACTTCATTTTTAAAGAATCTTGAAGTAAGGAGTACTTACGGAATCTAGACAAAGTAACAAAGGCAGTAGTAGGCACCACAGACATTACCGGCGCATCTAGGGACCACCGCGCGATAACATCAGCCATCTCGTTTATAAATATGCCACGATGGCCTGGCACCCACACCAATCGCATTTCACGCACGTGGGGAGGAATTAATGAAGTGAATGCGTTTAGAACAGAAGACTTGGAAGGAGAAGCTGAAGCGAGTGATGTGCATACCGAAAGCGAATCAGTCACTATAACAACTGCCGAATTTTGTACAGGAAGTTTGCGTTTTTATAACCTTCTCGGACTCTTTTTCTTCACTTTCAGCAGCCCCGATGTATGCCCGAAGCTGGCACGTACACTCTTGTTGCCATGTAGTGGCTCATACTCTGTTAGCGGTCACCTTCAGCGGCAAACGATTAAAGCACGCACAAAACACCACTCACGTACGCACTTGTTGCCATCGTGGTTCACACTGTGCTGGGGGTCACCTTCACAGACAGATAATTCAATAATACACAAAGCATCTCTCACGTAAGCACTTGTTGCCACCCTGGCTTGCAGCATGCTAGCGGTCACCTTGAACGTTAGACAATCAAATCATACACAAAATACCACCCGCGTAAGCCTTGAGTCTCGCATAGCTCAGAGGTGGTGCCATGTGGTTCAGACTCCGCGTTCTAGAACAAGCCGCTTAATATTACATAGGAGAACAACAGCTTCACAAGGCCAAGCCATGTTGAGACATAGGCAGATCATATTTCCAACAGGATATCTAAAACATACAAGCATAAACGAAAAGACGGTGCCCTTGGGCTTTCCTATCTGTTCTTATACAAAAATTCGGCAGAAGCACGTTTCCACTTGGCGCTCGTTGAAAATACCGTTTCCAAGCATGCTTTAAGACTACACATGCGGAGCGTAATTATTGACATAAGGCGACTTCTGTGACAGCGTCTGACAGCGCGACAACGCATCCACGCCTTCAGCAACGCACCTGTCCGTCTCGCCTTCCGGGGCACGTCGAGCAGCTTGCACGATGGGGCGTTTTGCGAGATTATGCAGCGAACTTGAGGCTTAGGAAGTCACGCACTGTCATATCAGGGGGTTCCACGGCTCCAACACACGGTTTCTTGGAAGCGCCGGCTTCTTCGGCGAGGTGGCCCGCACCAGTCAGCCGAAAACTCACGCCATTTCTTCTTTGCAGTGGAGGGTGTTTCTTAGTGTTGTAGGTACAGGCCCTTTCGGCAGAGACGAGCGTGGCGTCGCTGTACTTTACATATGCGAACGCCATGTCCAATGGAGGGAGTGAATCCGGAACACAGGAAAACCACCTCGGTGAGCAGGATTTTAACACAAAGACCTGGCTTGGCAAACAGCTAGGCCCATGCGACTCACTTTTTTATATACAATTTTTTATGCTATCTTTTATACGACCTTATTTACTATAGGTATAATAGTGCGTTTTAATGAAGGTGTCAGTAAGGACTCAAAATGAACCCTTCAGTGCAGTAACTGCGACCCAAAGACGAACGGGGATCGATGAGTTGGATGCTGTGCCCAGTCATCCCACACTTCAAGACGACCCTGGTTGTAACCAGGATGTAAAGTATTGTAGCATATATATATATGGATGCTGAAAATGACAGAAAGTTGAGCGAGTTGGTAACAGTCCATAATCAAAAGAAGAGGCGTGCAGGACACGGACACAAGGAGAGCAGTGAACAACACGAACGCCGACTAACAACTGATGCACAGCACAGAGGCGAAAAAAAAAAAAAAAGAAGACACACAGCTTATCTGCGCATGCTCGGAATTTTTTGTGGAGGACGAAGCTACCGGATCTACTGCAGAGTAAGAGGAATTCTTTTCCTACTAAATCGCCGTCGGAAAAGGTAATGATTCTCGGAGACGCCGTTTTAGACGAGAACCACAAGAAAATTCTAGCATTAGGCCCTAAGTACTGTTTTCATCCTAACCTAAAAGAAGTTGACGTTTTAAGCTTACCTCGATCTATAACTAACGTTATTCCGGAAGTTGAACGGTCTCGATGTATTTCAGATTGCTTCGCCAGCACCAAGCATTCGAACGATCTCGTTAAGGCCTCTGACCCTATCCGACCGGTTGTAAATTACTGTGTGGAACATAAGCTTCGACCTGTTTTATCTGATAAGGAAGGTTGTTTTGTAATAATGCCGAATAGCACTTTTTCTGATAAAGCCTCAGCAGCTGTTGAAAAGAATTTTAGACCTGTGAAACTGAAACCTTATGTAGTAAAACAACGAGCTGTCGATCTCCTGTTGAAACATAATCTAGATAAGGTAGCTTCCAGTGTTAAAAAGGCAAAACTGCTCACTTTAGAATTATTTTTCTCGGCGAAAACCCATAAGCCAGAAATTCCGTTTCGCTCGATTGTATCAGAGTCAGGGGCTTGGCAAGTTTGTGTAGCTAGCTATTTGCAGAAGTGCTTAACATCCTTAAGTTTTTCTGACCCCTTCCGTGTACGTAATTCTCAGGCTCTAGTTCAGTTGTTAACAGAGGAAAATCCTGGCCACTGCACAGCGTTTAGCATGGATGTAGAAGATTTGTATTACTCGTTGCCGCATGAAGGTTTACTAAATTGCGTGAAAGAATGTATTCAAGAACAAGGGCAGGAGTCCGGTTTCATAGATAGATGCGGAGTTTCCACAGGTGCCTTTCTAGAAATTCTTTCCATGTACTTAACGTCAACATTAGTTGGATACAGGGAAGGCGTGTTTGTGCAGAAATCGGGGATTTGTATAGGTTCAAAGGTAGCTCCTATTCTAAGTGATCTATACTTGAGCAAGTTTGACTGCCGTTTAAAAGAGGCCTTAGGGGACCGCATCATTAGGGTATTTCGGTATGCGGACGATTACTTCGTACTTTGTAATAAGGATGATTTTGAATCCGTCGTCACCTATGTAAGTGATCAATTTAAACTTAATGGAGATGGTCTAAGGTTTACGAAAGAACTACCGGAGAGAAACGTAATACAATTTTTAGATATCTCGTTGTCATTTGAGCAGAATCACGTGTGTTGGCAGTATTCCCCTAGAGCATCTAAGCCGTTGTTAAACTTTGACTCCAAGCATTCGAAAGTAGTAAAAAACGGAATAGCCTTGTCCTGTTTAAAGTCAGCCTTGTCGAAGTCGTGCGTGCACCGTTTGACCATTAGCTTTAATGCGCAGGTCGAGCGCCTCTTAGATGCAGGTTACCCTAGATTAGCCATAGCCACAGTAGCTGAGCGTCTTAAGAAGTCGATTTCGACCGGAACAAAAGCTGTAGCAGAGAGTAACATTAACAAGAAAAAGGTCGTGAGTATTCCGTATATCCACGCGGTTTCGCACAGGCTTAAGAAAGTGGGAAGTAAATATGGGGTTAATGTTGTGTTTACGGCTCCCAATAAGTTAGGAAGGGTTTGTGCTGCAGTGCATAGAAGAAATGAACAGATGGAAGGTAAGAAGCGAACGGATATCTGTCCGGTTAAGCACCTAGCCAAGAACAATTTCACCGACTGTCGCGTGGGTGTGGTTTATAAGATTCCTTTTAGCTGCGGACGTTTTTATGTAGGGCAAACTGCGCGTTGTATTAATCAAAGATTCATTGAACACAGAAGGTCGCTATCAGGTGGGACGCCGTCCAATCTATCCTTGCACTGCCAGGTCTGTAGCTGCATGCCCGAGTTAGACAAAACCGAGATTCTGCACAGGCATAAGAACGAAGATATGCGTTTATTGGTTGAGGCCTGGCATATCAGTATTAGTGGAAGTGCATGCGTGAGTCAGCCGTCGATTAGCTTAAACAGAGAGGAGATAGAAAGCCTTAGGAGTTGTCTATCGCGAAGACCGGCACGTGTAACCGATTGACAGATGGCGCTCCCATTCCGAGCATGCGCAGATAAGCTGTGTGTCTTCTTTTTTTTCGCCTCTGTGCTGTGCATCAGTTGTTAGTCGGCGTTCGTGTTGTTCACTGCTCTCCTTGTGTCCGTGTCCTGCACGCCTCTTCTTTTGATTATGGATGCTGAGTTATCTAAACAGACGGAACACAGCTACAGGGAAGCGCGCTACTTTGGCTTTGTACAGTGGTTACATAAGCAGCTTTGAGAGAGAAGACAAGGAATTCGCGTTATCGGGCAGCAGGGACGATGCGAATAGCTCAGCGAAGGATAAAAAAGAAATATGTGTGTCCTTGAAGAGATAGGTATGAGGGTGCGCAAGTCGTTCTGCGCCCATTTCTTTTTTTTTTCGTCTTTTGACAGCAGCCTCCGTACGCTACAAGAACGTATCCGATTAGGAAGGCATGCAGGGACATTTCTGGAGGGGGCAGGCCCCCCTCCCCCACACACTTTCCGACCGTTTACGCTGAAATCAAATTTTTTTAAAGAATTTTCAAGCTCTTGGCTGTGTGGTCCAGTGCTTTGGAAACCACTGGACCACACGACCACGCGGGTTGCGCGATCTGCGCAGGCTTTCAGTACTTCCGAAATTTCCAACCATTTTTAGTGTGTACCAATGTAAAATAAGCGAGGATGCAAATACGTAAAATTTAATACGGCTAAGGTGTATTGATACATTATTAATCGATGTCATTAAAGCTACTAATCAATAATATACAAACTAGAAGCGAAGCTCAGGGGAAGACGCTGAGCTTCTCTTCTAGTTTGGATATTATTGATTAGTAGTTTTAATGGAGGCTTGAATCGATGAACAGATCGCTAAAAACGATGTAGCACAGGGAATGTCGCAGGAGCCAACGTCTCGACTTACTTGAGGGCGCTGCTTTACGATGCGGCTGAGAGCGCTGTCACGTGGTACTTTTCATATCTTGCGGGGGTCGTTCATCATTCAGTACACAATTAGTACATCGCTGAAAATAGTGCAGCTAGATGCCCCACTACAACTGCCTCATTGACGCTTCAATGATTAGAACAGTAGTTCTCGAATTAGATATTTAATTACAATTACGTAATCAAATTAACGAAACAATTACTCGCGGCCACTCCACTGTACTAGGAACAATATACACCAGGCTTTCTTCGAGTAATGCGAGTGACTTTCTTTAAAATCGTGCTGCGTGATAACTGGGACACCCTGTTTGTACATGCCGACGATAGCCTTGGAGAAGGTTTCGTATAAATGCCCGACTTCGCCCGTATTCTCATATGTAAGCACAACTGCCGTATAGACCGGACCCTCTTCGTTTTTCTTTCAAAGTTTCAAACTTGTTCTCCAAGACAATACTAAATTTGCCCGCCTTTGCTTTGACAACTTCTAGATATCCCTGTTATTTAGTAAATGATTTTGTTCTTGTCTTCTTTTAGGGGCGAAGCTCCGGGTATGTCCGTCCGTTGTAGCGCGTTACCTACTAGGAACGCGCTACCAGCTCGCAAAGAAGGAGAACGTGCCCTCACCCGCGAGAGACAAGCTTGACGCAGGCAGCGTCTTCTAGCGAGTTTCTTTATTGAAAAATACCGACTGCTCGCGCTGGAGAACCGTTCACCGGCCACCCATGTGTGTGTGTATATATATATATATATATATATATATATATATATATATATATATATATATATATATATATATTGTAATGTATAAAAACAGAGAGCTCGCCATGCCTAAGACGCTCGCGCTAGAAGAGCGCAGGGTAAGAGAAGCAGAGGAAGACGAGGGCAGAATAGAACAGCCGGCCTGTAGCTAAGGCGCTGTGTCTACGTCTCGTTCTTATTACAATATATATATATATATATATATATATATATATATATATATATATATATATATATATATATATATATATATATATATAGGCACTGGATCTTGACTTGCAATGAAGTGCCGGTGGGAAATTTCACTTGTGCGTAGTTTAACCATGACGATTCGTAGCGTGCGCGTTAACTAAATTAATCCGGAACTCGGCGCGATCTACGATGAACCTCCGGAGCTTCGCCCACTCATCATCATTCACTGCGTGGATATTCTGTGAATTATTTTTTTTTTTTTCAGGCTGAGCACTTTCTTCTCCCTTGCTAACATGTGATCACTGCGTCTTATTTTAGCCACCACTTCTGTGTCTTGTACGATGCCCGGGTGACCACGCATAAAATCTGATTAGCTTTTTTTTTCTCCTTTCGGGCTTTTCCGTGTCCACTTTTTATTCTTATACTTCTCAAAGAACGTGCTAATTATTCGGTGTCGCTTTGTTTCGGCAAATTGAACTAGCATTTCTCCGCTTATTTCTATTACCGTAATTGCCACTCGCTTGTTCTCTGCTTTGTTTTGTTCCTCCTGCTTTGGCATTAAAATCACCCATGACTATTGTGGTTTGTACTCCTTGCATTGCTAATTCCTCATAGTATTTTTCTGCTCCCTCATCGTCGTCACTCAATGCTGGAGCTTGTCCTTGTGTTATTTCGCAGTCTATATCGGTTACTCCATTTTACCACGGTGCGTGCCACCCTTTCAGTTACCATCCGACATATAATTGCGCGTTAGAAACCCTATGTGATATTCTTTCTTTTCTGTGAGCCCTCTGTAACGTGTCCGTTTTTTTTTCTTTTTTTAAATGTCGCATGTTCTGGTTCTGTTCTGCTAACTTAATTGAGACCAGCGACATCCCAGCGAACGACTTCTGGGTCCTCGAGTAGCTCTGCAAGCCTATCGTAGCCGAGTTTCCAAATGGCGCTCTCCGGGTCCTCCGCTGCGTCACGAGGGCGACCGCCGTCTTTGGTTCCACAGCCGCTGGAGTCTGAGGCGCAGGGTGGAATTGCAGACGGCATGTCGTGCTTCTTAAGCTTCTTAAAGAACTGGTGGCAACAAATGACTCATGACCTATTTAGAGAAAGTATCGGAGTAGGACTAAAAATGAATAAGTAAAAAAAAAAGCCGAAGTAATGCTCAACAGCTTGGCTAAAGCGCATGAATTTAAAGTTGACAACCATACTCTAGAATTTATACATACGTATATCTGGGACAATTGCTACAAGCAGAACCTACTCACGAAAAGGAATTTCTCCGGAGTATAAGACTAGGCTGGAGAGCATAGGGCAAGCATTTCCAAATCATGACCGTAATCTTACCGCTCTCCTTAAAACGAAAAGTGCACAACCACTGCATTCTGCCGGTACTGACATACGCTGGAGAAACGTGGCGGCAGCAAATAAACTCGAGAAGAAATAGAGGTCCACACAACGTGCTATGGAATGAAAAATGGTAGCTGTAACCTTAGCAGACAGAAAGTGAGCGGAATGTATTGGGGAGCCGACAGGAGCAACTGATATCGTTAATGTGAGTAAAGAGAGGGAAATCGCGGTTGATCTCACCAGAATCCGTATAATATACGAAAGTGAAACGTCTCTTCACAGAAGCTGTTGAATGCATAAGAGGCACCACGTCAAATCGAGGGGTGGAAGGCGGGTTGGCTATTGTGGGCGCGTTAACAAATTGCAAGTAGACACCAGCGGCACGTTGACACTACACACGGATCCTCGACGAAGGGACACACACGCTCATGTTGTCGAACAACTCGCATTTCTCCGGAGACGCTACGTTGCACGCGCCCTGCGCAAACCTGCCATAAACCAGGAGCGTTCGCAAAAGATGAAACCGAACGAGCTGTCAGCGGAACGTTTTCTGAACTCGCAGACGGCGAAAGGCGCATGATTTGCTTGTCTGCGCTTGGCCAACGCCTCCTTGAAACAATGCCTGCGACGTGAGCCGAAAAGCTGCAAATAGAAACGAAAGATAGTTCGAATAACATTGTCACTTTACAGCGGAACACTAAAAGGCAAAAAAGAGGTAAGCGCAGAGAAAAATTTTTTGGAAAAATTTTTGGAATATGTCATTCGGGAAAACAAGCGTTTGTAGAGCCGCCGCTGCCGGAATTCGGTCCCGCGACGCTCGGCTCAGCAGTGCCACCGGACCATCGCGGTGGCGGAGCAGTGGTATTGATTCTCGTTCAAGTTACTGTTGTCCGGCCCGCCTTATGATCTGAAGGCAGCAGCTGTAAAGCACATCTTATTTCATCTTCGCTCGGTTGCGGTTCACAGCCCTCGTCGATTTCCGTTTTCCTAAGCTAATATATTTGTGCTTTGTGTCTTCGAGCAACGTGAGATGCTTTCCTTGCGTGACAGCATCATATCTACGATGCCAAAACTTCCTGCGATTTTTCTAACTCGGTCATCTATTTCCTTACGTCCCAGTCCGTTTCTTTTTTAACTTGGTCGCTTGCGCATGCTTTGTCAACCTTCGCTTGGGCCATAATTATTTCTTGTGTTATACCAACACTTTCCTTTGAGAGCCCCGGCGTTCTATTTCGCACGTCCTTTCTAGGTTCGTGTTATTGACCTTTTTCAGTAACAACAGTTATTACGTAATTCCAAAGCTCACCTGGTCCGCTGTGAACAAGATGCATATCTTTGAAACATTGGCTGACGTCAACACTACGTTTACATTATGTTTATTAGCTTAATACGCATCTCTGGTATTAGCAGTTCACTGTCTGAACAACACTTAGCCCCTACGAATATGTCGCAGGTAATTACTGGTATTTTCTATATGTTTTTCGCCGGTGTTCAGGCGTCGTGAGGAAGCCGTTACCTATGAATAGATTTCTGTCTCTAACAGCGTTGAGTTAGCGCAAATAAAACAGACACAAGAAGACAAAAACCGACGACGACAAATGCCGTCCTTGACCGCATTGTCTTTTTCGTGTCTACTTTATTTGCGCTAAATCAGCATTGTTAATAATACAAGGCAAACTATAACAAAAAACTCTACCGCATTGTGGGAATCGGTGTCATGCGAAGCAGTCAGTGAGGAAATTGCCTATGACGAATTGTTTAGCATGAGCCAACTATCACGCGTGAGGGTCATGGTATTTATGCAAAGTGCATGAGCGTGCAATCATGGATATGCTTAACGTGGGCTGATAGGAACGTCGACAGCACCGTGACGACTGAGCTCATGGTACGACGTAACGTTGACGAGCACGTTACTCCAAACAATGCCTCGTCTGGCATTTGCTCCAAAGCACAGACGTGTTGGATGATGGATGGATGAACAAAGGTCCTGCAGGGCGCGCTGTGGGGACTGTCACTGTGGTAACGTCGGGACCGTGAGGCCATGCGTTTGTCGGCCGCTCCGCGGGCCTGCTGGACGGCCCATAGTTGTCTGGCCAGGAGTGGGCTACGGAGGGCCGCCTCCCATCTAGCCGAGGCAGTATCGGTGTTAATGTACGTTTCCCTGCAGCCCCAGAGCATGTGCGCTATAGCGTGGTTGTGTCTCCGCACGCGGAGCCTCTGTGTTGTCCGAGAAAAAATCGCTATATACGTTGCGTTGATGCGCTATCATAAGCGTTGTCCGTTGACGTACTCTTAGGAGATCGAGCAGAGGTTACAGAAAAGCAAACCGAATGTCAGCGGAGCATATGTAGCGCTATGATAGTGCTTATCCCACATTAGGAGCGCAGTTCACGTCACACAAGCACCATCATTACAACTACAGACGCAATAGGCTTATTCACTGTATGTACCGTGTAGGAGGAGCTGCCGTAGCTTAGTGCTTGCTTGGCACCTCGATGCCTGTAAGTAAGGCAGTGTCTTCATGAATTGTTTTGTATGGAATGTAACCCCTGCTGTAGGTGCCAAGGTACTGTAGGTGCCAACCATAATCAGACAACTCGTGAGATAATCGAGGCCTTGCATATACATAATAACAGGACTTCATGCATCAGCGCCCCATAAATCGCCTTGCTGACAAAAGAAATCTTATATTTGAATGGACACATGTGATTTGTATTGTGTATCTCTTCTGATGGTACCCACGTGTGGGTAAAAATGTGCGTGGTGTAAAATAAACTTTAGTTGCGAGTCCGGCGTTCGTCTTCGTGTTTTCTTCTTCTGTAGTATATCGTTTGTGTGTGCTGCGCCGTTTTCTTAA
This sequence comes from Hyalomma asiaticum, assembly GCA_013339685.2. NCBI lineage: Eukaryota > Metazoa > Arthropoda > Arachnida > Ixodida > Ixodidae > Hyalomma > Hyalomma asiaticum. Next base: position 21,965,860 of record CM023484.1, read on the forward strand.
TCATGAATACGCACCAACTCGCCCATTTACCTGTGCTACTGGATATCCTATAAAGGCAGTTCGTAATAGGTGCCTGAGCTTGCACTGATAAGCGAAAAGGTCGTTTAGAGATAAAACAATGGTTCAACTTTAGAAAAAGAAATCTTGAAGTCTGAGATTAACTGTTTTACAATTACGAATTTACCGGTGTAAATTATTGCCCGTAGTGGTTATTTTTTTTTTTTATTCTTCTTGTCCGGAGATATTTGACATAGGTTTTGCCCTGCCACATAGAGTTGCGAGAAGCAGCGGGATTACAGAGTCACGAAGCGTGTGTCGGTGGTGCATTAAAACGCAGCGCGGAGTAGGTGTTGACCACCAATGCCGCCGCTGCTTATCTATGTCTGAGCCCTATCTATATGATCAGTCGTTGCACTCTGTCGCGTCAAATAACGCCTCATCACTGAACCTTCCACAAGGCTCGCTCTATTCGCCGACTCGAGCGAGATAGGATTTCCGCTTACTCACGATACGAAGGTGCCGTGAGGCCATGCGTTTGTCGGCCGCTCCGCGGGCCTGCTGGACGGCCCATAGTTGTCTGGCCAGGAGTGGGCTACGGAGGGCCGCCTCCCATCTAGCCGAGGCAGTATCGGTGTTAATGTACGTTTCCCTGCAGCCCCAGAGCATGTGCGCTATAGCGTGGTTGTGTCTCCGCACGCGGAGCCTCTGTGTTGTCCGAGAAAAAATCGCTATACACGTTGCGTTGATGCGCTATCATAAGCGTTGTCCGTTGACGTACTCTTAGGAGATCGAGCAGAGGTTACAGAAAAGCAAACCGAATGTCAGCGGAGCATATGTAGCGCTATGATAGTGCTTATCCCACATTAGGAGCGCAGTTCACGTCACACAAACACCATCATTACAACTACAGACGCAATAGGCTTATTCACTGTATGTACCGTGTAGGAGGAGCTGCCGTAGCTTAGTGCTTGCTTGGCACCTCGATGCCTGTAAGTAAGGCAGTGTCTTCATGAATTGTTTTGTATGGAATGTACCCTTACGAAAATGCCATATATGGACTGATATGAAAAAATCCATATACGGTTATATTAAAAATTGGGCAGATATGGCCATATATGGCACATACGGCCATTATATGGCCATATCTGCCCAATTTTGAATATATCCGTATACGGGCCCGTATATGGCCATATCTGCCCAATTTTTAATATATCCGTATATGGCGCCTTATACGGCCATATCTGTCCAAGTTTTGATATATCCATATATGACGCCTTATATGGCCATATCTGCCCAATTTTTAATATATCCGTATATGGGCCCTTATATGGCCATATCTGCGCAATTTGTAATATATCCATATATGGCGCCTTATATGGCCATATCTGCTTGACACTGTAGGCCATGTGTGAGAGCTGAATACATATATAAACAAAAACAGAACACAAATGCAAGATGGACCTTTCACGTGTGTATTTTATTTTCCAACTATTTTTTTTTCATTCTTCCGAGTTGTCTTTTGTCTTTTTGCTTCTCAAGTCACTGAGCTTTGCGCCCAGGGATAATATTAAAATTAAGTTTTCCACTGCACTCGAACTGGCACCTCGCAGGGAAGTCATTTGTGCGAGCTGTAAATGGCAAAACACAATTGGAACATGAAAGTAATGCTTACATTATCAGGGCCGATAAATAGCTCCAAAATATGTGCAGCTGATGACGCAATGACACAATATTTCATATGTATACGTGCATGCATTCACTTAGGCGCCAAGAACAACAATCATAAAACATCGGAACACGCCCGTATCGTTAAACCATCCTGCATGACCGTGCATGACTACGCAATGTGCTGGTCGATATGCAAAGCACCTTACAAGCAGTTGCTGAATTATTATTTCAGTTTACTTCCTTGCACTTTGAGGCGAAGGGAAGGGAGATGCTTGTCCCTGTTTTGTCAAAAGCAATTCATGGCAATTAAGCTACAGCTGTCACACAGGAAAAAAAAACACTGTTTTTCTCAACGACGTGATTAGCTTGTTAATCACGTGAGGCCGGTTCTCCGAAATGGCATCAAATGTATGCACATAAAGCACTGTCATTGATAGCTGAACCAGCAAACATGTTTATACATTATTGCAATGAAGCAACTGACCTTTGATGTATAGGGACGACTGAGTGTATTGTAACCTCTCCGAAATAGCGTGTGGAGTGCTCTGTTTGGTAAATAAATAAAATAAATGCAGATAATATCTAAAATGCGGCCACGCCATTTTTATGCTCAATATGGCACTTCCAGCTGCTTCTGAAGCAGCATGCATTTCCAGCCTCACGGCTTCACTGGCGCCAGATTCCGTGAATAAGCTACAATAACGAGAATTTCACTAGTGAAAGGGCGGGGGAAGGGCACCGGTAAAACGAACAGAATTTCAACAGCAACTTGTCTAAGGCATTCGTAAGGAAAAATCAGAAAACGATAGCGTGTCTAAGCACGGTACATCTGTTGGGTGACCTTCGATCTCGCCACAATAAGAAAATACTGCATTTGGCGTCTTTTTACAACGCCGCTAAAGGGTCGGAAGCAGAAGCAATGGCTAAGGCGCAACTTAAAATATAGAAAAGAAACACGCTAGCTTTTCGACATTAGCCGTTTATCCGATATCCGATGGCGAAAACAAAGCGCTTAGCAGCTATAAAATTGTCCAATTCACGGGCTTCTGAACTGACACACCGTATTAGAATTTTAGTAACAAGCATCAAAGCTTACCTTGCAGCAATCAGCCTGGCATAAAGAAGCCTTTGTACTGCCACCAAACTTGCACTTGTGGCCCCACTTCGTTAGGAATGTGCTCTTCCGTCACTCCCGACGCAGGTCATTTTAGAACATCGAAGGTTGTCCACTTATTTGCGACACGATCGAAACATGCCACTCACTGCACTCAGTACCACAGCACCACCTTTTTCGGAAAGCACAGCCATGCAGCCCACAACAAAACCTTCGTGGAGAAAATGGCTCCAGTTGTGACGGCTACGCAAATGTAGTCCGTAAGAAAAAGAGAGAGGTGTATCGTTCCGAGAGGAAACGGCAAACGTAAAGCAGAAACTCGCATATTTCGATTGTTTCCCCGAAAATACGAGCGCGTTTTGTCAAAATGATGAGAAATGTGTTATGATTTAAGGCTGCCAGTGAGACATGTGTATTTTCTTGCTTACCACAAGCAATGGACTACTTTTTGGACGCGAAAGTACACAGCGTAAACATGAGAGCTAGCTTTGGCAGCGCTTCGCCTGATGCATGAAATCTGTTCCACGTGCACGTGGAAAAAGCGAGGGGCCGTCTCCAAAGGTCCTGCGCACTGTTCCGAGAAAAAAAAAAGCGTGGCTCTTTGCGGAAGAACCGGAGGGCGGGGGGGGGGGGGTGGGGGGGTGGACAGAGGGGGGCTCTTTTTTGTCATTTATTTTTTGGCTCGTCTTTGGCATTCTTTTGAGCAATGGTGGGTCAGCTGTAGAAAGAGTAGAAGCGATAGCCCTCTTTCGCGCCGCACTCGGACAAGACGAGGTAAAGAAAATAAAAATAAAAGTAAAGAACGTTGCTGACACATTCCAACAATCATTCGTTTAGCCATAACTTACGGTGAACATGCAATCTAGGCGCTTATTGTGGTACAGCTGGCACAAGTTTTGCATTAATGCACCACTATAATGCGCACGTATATACAATTGCTTTTGGCTTTTGCAACTGCAACATCGACGAAACAATAATAGTTCAGCTTGATACATCGTTTTAATGCGGATAATAATTAGCTCGCGCTGTAGGTAAATCGCGTATTAAATGAAATTACGATGCCATGAGAAAGCAGAACTCACCGCCAACCCTCCCTTACTCTAATTACTAATTGCTGGATGGGACGAAATATATGGTTCCATCGATTATCTGTGTGTATATAAATAACATTACAGGGTATTTATTGTTGCGCTTCGCGTGATATATTATCAGTCACCATGACGCGAGAAAATTATATATATATATATATATATATATATATATAGTGAGGAACTGCTCCTTAATTGGATGTCGACACATAAATAATATAATACACCTATGTATATGACTGTTAATTGCATTATGTGACTTTTGATGCATACTCCTTATATCGAGTATATAAAGCCATATACGGGCCACGGACGCCGTATACGGAAGTATCCTGCTACCCTATATGCCGTATAAGGCGCAATATAAAGCCATATATGGCAGTATATAGCTGCCTTATATGGCATATAAAACGCTATATACGTTTATATCTGGCTGTATATGACCTTATATTGCACCTTATATGGTAGTATATAGCCTGATATAAGTGCTTATATGTCCATATCTGGCCATATATAAAACATATCTGGCCCATATATGATATTTCCGTAAGGGTAACCCCTGCTGTAGGTGCCAAGGTACTGTAGGTGCCAACCATAATCAGACAACTCGTGAGATAATCGAGGCCTTGCATATACATAATAACAGGACTTCATGCATCAGCGCCCCATAAATCGCCTTGCTGACAAAAGAAATCTTATATTTGAATGGACACATGTGATTTGTATTGTGTATCTCTTCTGATGGTACCCACGTGTGGGTAAAAATGTGCGTGGTGTAAAATAAACTTTAGTTGCGAGTCCGGCGTTCGTCTTCGTGTTTTCTTCTTCTGTAGTATATCGTTTGTGTGTGCTGCGCCGTTTTCTTAATCATGAATACGCACCAACTCGCCCATTTACCTGTGCTACTGGATATCCTATAAAGGCAGTTCGTAATAGGTGCCTGAGCTTGCACTGATAAGCGAAAAGGTCGTTTAGAGATAAAACAATGGTTCAACTTTAGAAAAAGAAATCTTGAAGTCTGAGATTAACTGTTTTACAATTACGAATTTACCGGTGTAAATTATTGCCCGTAGTGGTTATTTTTTTTTTATTCTTCTTGTCCGGAGATATTTGACATAGGTTTTGCCCTGCCACATAGAGTTGCGAGAAGCAGCGGGATTACAGAGTCACGAAGCGTGTGTCGGTGGTGCATTAAAACGCAGCGCGGAGTAGGTGTTGACCACCAATGCCGCCGCTGCTTATCTATGTCTGAGCCCTATCTATATGATCAGTCGTTGCACTCTGTCGCGTCAAATAACGCCTCATCACTGAACCTTCCACAAGGCTCGCTCTATTCGCCGACTCGAGCGAGATAGGATTTCCGCTTACTCACGATACGAAGGTGCCGCAGAATCGCAGTCGTCCGGTGGCCTCCACCCGCAAATGTTGCTGGCTTCCTCCATATCCAAAGCAAAAAGCACGAGGATGCGAAAAGAACACACAGAAATGAAACCAGCGTTGAGAAATAGGAGTAGGATAGAGTCCTGACAGAATGTCGACAACAGCCTCAGGGATGCATTTTAGAAAAATCTGAAGAAACATGAAGCGTAATAGAGAGTCAATCGGGATTGTGTCGGGATATGGTGCATTCGAGCGCGCTGTACGAGCTCACCGTGGCTCGATGTACTGAAACACGCCATCACTGAGACAGCCAGGGCCTTCACCTCGGTTGTCGTGCTTGACTCCGGTCGTTTTCGCTTCTGTAAGAAAATACCAACTAAGCTCACTAATTTGCTCGACGCTGACGCGCCGTCCTTCCTCTTCGCTCGTTTCTATTCGATGATCCCACAGTGAACGTGCCTCAGATAAAAAATATCACAGGGCTTTCAATTCGTTACTGACAGCTGGAGAACTTGAAACATTTTTAAATGCGAAGCATTTCTTGGCTAATGTAAATCACTTTGATCTATCTATCTATCTATCTATCTATCTATCTATCTATCTATCTATCTATCTATCTATCTATCTATCTATCTATCTATCTATCTATCTATCTATCTATCCTCGACGTCTCCGTCCTCTCCAGGTCGTATTTTGTCTTTTCACCTGGTATACACCAAAATTATCATGCACAAAAATTTGCATAGTAGTGTTGGTGATAACACTACTATCTAACGTATGACCAACATGGATAATACATATCCACATAACTAATATGATACACCAGTCGTGTACGTCATCACGTGTGGCTCATACCTGTAGCGATCGGTCCCTGGTATGCGGATATGCGCCAAGGGTGTTTGAGCTTTACACAGCCTATATTATTCAGCTTAAGATCAAGCCCCTTAGTTAGCCTCCAAGTTTCTGCCCCGTAGCTGAGTACCGGTAAGATGCCAGCTGTTATACACATTCCTCTTCAGAGACAATGGTAAGCTACCTTTCATTATCTGACAATGCTTGCCGTATGCACTCCGCCCCATTCTTATCCACCTATCAGACGGCGCAGCGAGCAATGTAACGGAAAATGGTAGGTGTAACATTAAGGGACAAGAAGAGAGCGGAGTGGGTTACGTATAACAAAGGCGTGTTAAGGACATATTGATAGAAATTAGGAAGGAGAAATGAACGTGGGCGGGCCATGTAATGCGCAGACAGGTCAACCGTTGGTCGTTAAGGCCACTAAACAGGCTCCTACTTTTTTTCAAAGCCGCCCAAACAAGCTAACTCAATCATAGAGAAGGTTGCGGCGACCACATTCTGCGAATATGACAGCGCTGCACGCCACACAGACGCCGTATTTCAAAAAACAATTCGCGCGCTTCTTTCCGGCGACTGACCAGTCGCGCTCGCATCCTAGGTGTCGTCATGTCGTACCGCGAACAACTTTGCGTAGTCGTATCCCGTTGATTGGTCGAAACGTCTATTGTCAGATCCCCTGGCCATCCCACCGGCGTGAGCGCGCAGGAGCAGCCCAACGTTTCTAGAACGGGAGCAACCGGTTCCGCAGCGCAAGCGTCAATGACATCAAATGATCACGTCAGGTCACGTGTCAAAAGTGGGCGGAGTCTCGGCGGCGCGCCGCCCCTACCCTCTCCTCAGCAGAGAAGGGTGGGGTGCCCGACCGAGAAAACGAAACCGGCGCAAGCGGTCACTCAAACCCGTGTAACTTCTTCATTATTACACCTATTCGCAAAATTCTTGCGGGAGCATGTTCACACCGCACAGGAGCGCAGTTATATCTTTAAAACAAATTTTACATCTCGGGGTTGTTTAGGGGCCCTTTAAGGGTAACAGTGTGGATACCTAGAGAAGGCAAGCGTGACGGGGGGCGCCGGGAAGTTAGGTGGGTATATGAGATGAGGAAGTCTGCGGGAATAAACTGGGCATAGTTAGCACAAGACCGGGACAATTGGAGATCGATGGCCTTTGCCCTGTGTGGGCGCAGACAGGCTGCTGCTGCTGCTGCTGCTGCTGCTGCTGCTGATGATGATGATGATGATGATGTTATACAAACACCAACAAAATGGACATTTCACATATCATTGGAATACAATTAAAAACAAGAAAGACATACCGTTTGTCGTAGGCTCAAATAGACATAGCACACAAACGAGCTGTAATCTCCGAAGGCACTAAGCACTACAGGGGTACCGAACCCGGGCCCCCGAGGTGTCAAGCAAGCACGCTACGGCGGCTCCTGCCACACAGTACATAGTGCTGTAAACCTTTGTGCACCAGCAGCTGCGATGAGAGTTCTTTTGCGACGTCAATTTCTCTTCCAATGTGTGTGAAGCGCTATCATAGCAATGCAGCAAGAAAGGTCACAGTTTCGCCGGAAGGGCGAAGCATTGAGTGCGACAGCAATGCATGATGTAATATATGATCACTACAGCAGCTTTAGGGGCAATCTGAAATGTAGTGAACGTGGGATTATTAAGTAAGTATGCAGGTGCGCAAAGTACCATATGTGACGGCCGAGCGACAGAAACAACGGCCCAGCAAAGCTGCGAGCTAAAACATGTTTTGAGTTCTTTGGGCAGGCACTTCACACCGCGCGACCGCGCTAAGCAGCGTGAACTTTGCGCGCTTTGCGCCGTCGAGAACTTGCTCCCGTAGAGTCGTGACAAAAAGTCGCCACTTTTTGTCAAGAAAGTGTGGGAGAGATCTCGGGAGCACCTGCTCCGATGAATTTAGAGAGATACGAGCTTAATGTGTTGAGGGAACACACGTTACTTTATACATGCAAAAAACGGAAGCATCAAACAAGAGAAAACTCAATTTTCACACTAAACAGGAAAACAAAAGTTAAGTAACCTAATTCCCACCACCCAATTAGTCTCTAAAGTTCCTCTGCGTTGGGTGCAGTCCTAACGGGAGTCCGCCAACAATAGGCCTCGCGTTCACGTCCGCGGTAGCTGCCCGAGTAATAGAAACTTTTAGTATATCGGAAAGCAGCAAACGTAAAGATTTAGCGTTAAGGTTAACGTTACGGTAAAGCTGGGTGCACTTAGCGGCACAAACTAGACTTTTAGTATAGCGGAAGAGAGCGAAACGCTAAAGCTAACGCAAAGGCATGTACGGCGACAACTACACCTTAAAACAGCTCTTATTGAATCCCTAAGTGCGCCACAAAATCATTGAGCCAGTATCGTGTAAGTGTGTTGTTAGTGCCGTGTCGGCAGACCCGAAAAACATCGCTTCGTTTCAAAATGCCGCCATCGAGTCTCCTTTCTGACCCGTACTGCCTGTCATTTCGAAGTTGCGATGACATAGGAGCGTTTAATTTATACTTTGGAAACCAGAGAAGCTACGCAGTGTGATGAAGTGAAGTGGCCGTGCGGGGCAAAGTTAAATGTGTTTAAAGTGCGCGCCACCGATTCTGTCAAAGAAGACGAAGAAGCAGTGCGTCATTGCGCGTGGTGGCGCGAAGCCGTTCGGCCAATGAGGAGGCGCCACGGCAGAGGCAAAGGGACTGCCGAGGCTTCCAGAGCAGAGGCAGGCAGACGTGGCGGAAGAAGGAAGCATACCAGGGCGCGGGAGTGGCGGCCGAGTTCCTGTGGCAAGGCCGCTGCAGGCTCCCACCTGGGCGTGTACCCGAGAGGTACAGCACCTGGCGTTGGCCAGGCTTTCCGGCATCTGGCGTTGGCCAGCCTTTCTACCGGCTTCTCATCGCCTGGCGTTGGCCAGGCATTCCACCGACTTCCCATCGCCTGGCGTTGGCCAGGCACAACTGCGTCTCCGGTTCGGCGTCCCAGCGTCGGCTGAGGAAAGCCGAGAGGTTGCTGACCCCGACTCGCCCGACGCTACCCTCCCTCCGAGCGACACCTCGATCCAAGTCCTCTCCAAGTGGGTCTGCTGCCTCCACCTCGCCATCTACTTTCATGTGCCCACCAGAACGGTGACAGCCTCTTCTTCTGAACTATCTCTTACACACCGTTAATTATTCTATATCATTCGTAGTTGTGTTAAGTTTTCCTCTACTTCTTATGCTTCGTCCTGTCTTTATCCTTTCCTCTCTTTAATCCGTTTCTGTAAATACAGCGAGTGTTGTTTGTTTTGTTTTGAACAAACGGTCTCGTCTATCCTTTCTCGATGACTGTCAAACCATCGACTATTGAACACACGAACCTACACGAGGGCACGTTAATTGGCTAGCTCCGTGACACGCAGGCAGTCCATGTCGTCGAGGCTATGCCGTATAGACCTATTCCATGTTGGTAAACAGTGGTAGGCACCGGCGATATAACCAGGGCTTGTGTCGACGTCGCGGCGCGGAGGCCCCGCCCACCGCTTGCCGCGGCCCTGCACGGTCGCGCCACCGCCGCCGGCGAAGCGCGTGCGAAAGCTGCCTCCGAGCACGGGGCGTCGGAGCGCCGACGGCCTGTTTACAACAGTTTTCGAGGGGCAGCCGCGTGAGATGAAGTCGCGTTAGCTCTGTAGGAAGCATTCGATGAATGTAGAAAAGAATGTGCTGACGACCAGCTATGACAAGATGTGAGAAATTGATTGAAAGGATAAGCACCTTGCAACATGATGCGAACGATCGCGAGCTATCATGTCGGCATCGCTTCATGCGTATGCTTTAATTCGGTAACTGGCGCAAGGATGAACCACTTGCAACAGTGAGACTTGTTTAAATACGACTTGAAGATGCCTCAGCTAAAATACTGTTTCGGACTAAAGCCTCTAATCCCTACACGAAATCCTTGCGCAAAAACAAATGTAACTCAAGCATGCGATATTGGTGACGCTAGAACCTATGTAAATACGGCTGTGATAACGCACACACACAAAAATGCAATGACGAGCCAAGGACAAGGCTCTCAAATAACTGACAGCAAGGCGCATAACCGCGGCTTGCGGCTCTGCCCATACGCTAAGTTCCGATCGTGACGGCGTGAAGTCCTGTGACGACGCGGCACACAAGCGTGTAGTTCATTCGAGCAGTCTGACAATCTAAAAAAAAAAAAAATTAAAGCGCATCGTAACCACTACAGCATTGCCAAAGAGACTTCTCGTGTGTATGCTGTCGCAGCCACAAGCAATTTGCAAAAGCGTCGCTGTAATCGGCCTTTCGCTCACGGCTACGTGAATTAAGCTCTTATATATTTGTTTCATTTGAGTGATTGAAATTCGTATGACGTATGTATAGCTTCCCCACTTCAATAATACACGGCGACCGCGATTACTTCTACACATCGAGCTAAGCTAACGTCGTGCGCGCTTTGCGGTAAGCGTCATCGCTCTGTGTCCGCACTTTGTTTATGCCAAGAAATTTGGTGTCGAGCATTACACTTGCCAAACTTGTGACAATGCTATTTCTCTCAAATGAAACAAGCCGCACTAATGCCAAATAATTACCCATACGCTTAACCGTGACGAAAATGTTTGGCGCATAACCGATGCGCCAAACAACCGGCATTACAGGTTCGTCCCTTTCCTTAAGACAGACATAAGCAGGAAACCGATAAAAACCTATCGCACATATCTTGTGCGTTGCTGAGCAACCAACCCACGGCGCAGGTCATCGGTAAACACTTTTTTCTTCATTTCACGGCGGTGAGAAGCGCACGCACCAGCGAAAACACAGCGGCTGCTACGGTAGGCGCGCCGGCGGTTGCCTACCATGCGAAACCAAAACTCCCGACGACAGCGCCACCGCATCTTCGTGACGTAGGCCGGGTGGAATAGGTCTATACGAGAAATTTCGCCGACATTTCCGCTTTGAGAAGGTCATCAGTGCCCCGGAGCTTCTGCAACATTTCTCCAGTGCCCAGGGGGTGCGCATCTGTGCATGTGCCTGCGAAGGCTGGCTTATCCAAGTCGCCTTTGTGACTGAAGGAATAGTTCGCCAAACAATACTGTCATTTCAAGCATTATACATACAGTAATGCACCACACTACTCGTCTCGGCTTTATTTAATTGGTTGTAGCTTGAAACAGCCGATGTACAGAAAGAAAAAAGAGCCCCGGTGGCAGTGCCGCCATCTCGACGAGACTACCGTAAACGTGAGCAAATCGACATGGCCTCTGAGATTTCGTGCGCCGGCACGCGCAGTCTCGAAGGCCGTGAAAGCGAGTGCGCTCACATTTTAAGCCTTGTGTGCCGCTTACTGAGAGCGTATCTTGAAAACGGCGACACATTGTCACAATACACGGCTGGCGAAGCTTATTTAGCCAAACCTAAGGCAAATAAGAACATGAGCGGGTAGTGAATGAGCTTAGCAATGCAGGCCTATGTCCCGACAGATCTGAAGCGAGCGGTCTCACTTCGACTGACGCCGCCATCTTGCCAGCCGTACGGGTCCCTTTGCGAGCGTTAGCGTTCAACGATATCTTCCGAAAATAGTGAGCTTTAGTATATCGGAAAGCAGCAAACGCAAAGATTTAGCGTAAGGTTAACGTTACCGTGGAACACACCGCGCATGCGCAGAACCTTAACGTATACGATACCCTTACGTGCCTACCCTATTTTCGGAAGATATCGTTCAACGCTAACGCCCGTAAGGGTACCGTATACGTTAACGTTCTGCGCATGCGCGGTGTGTTCCACGGTAACGTTAACCTTATGCTAAATCTTTGCGTTTGCTGCTTTCCGATATACTAAAACTCACTAATGTCTAACGTTCATACGTTGGTTGAAGTGTGCGTTCGACGACTGATCGAGCCCCCTCGGCGGTGCCACGTCCAAGTTGCCGTTGCCGACAAACGGTACTTGTAGTAGCCGCCGCTCGCGCAGTCTGTCAGTCTCCGCCGCCTTCCTTCCCGGCTGACGTGGCAGTCACCGGTTCTTTGCTAGGCCTAGCCGAAGCCTCGGTCTCTCCCTTGAAGATATGCCCGGCCTCCCAAGCGACCTCGCCCTCTGCTGTGATTGCTCTGCGGGTCGTCCCGTTCTGCCGGTTAAGGTGGAGCGTTGCGGGTACACCAGGAACCGCTGCAGTTCGGCCGCTGCCGCTCCGAAGTTCACGCTCGACTATAAGCCAGGTCGACGGCCACCCCTGAGCCCGGCCGGCGCCCTTGGCTCCTCGTCACCAGTCCGCAGCTGGCAGGACAACCTTCGTCGACCGGTGCCACGCAGAGAATGCCAGCTCAACCTTTTCCAGTTTTGGTCGCGCCACGACCCCGCTGTCCACCATTTACATGCATGGACGTGTCCACCCCGCGTGCTTTTCCGCGCCACTTTGCTGATCTCTCCTTTTCGCCTAGTGGACTGTGTTTTGGGTCCCTTTACTCATGACACATCTCCAACCCGTGCCGCTTGCATCGTTGGCAAGGCTGCTCCGTGGCGTATAGTTGTCTGAGGCACTCACCCGGCTGGTCGCTTGGCAACCGAGCGGCCGTGGGTTCGAATCCACGCTCTGGCGCGTCGCAAAAGTTCCTTTAAGGTTCTTTCTTTCTTCTTTCTTAGAAATTTTGGTTCATATATACGTACTTATATACAGGACATAACGGTGCGGCGAAAACCCCGTTCAAAGGTCCATATAATTGCTCTCGCAATAAAATACATGTTTTACTATCACTCGGCATGCTTTTGTCCAACTTTGCTCGATCCTTTACGAACACTTCAAAAAACCACGCTTATGATTCGCAATGCGCAATGTTGCATGCTTCTTTGACAAAGCAGACGTCTGTGCTGTTCACTAACGTGAGTACGAACATTACGTCGTACCATGAACGACCATCCAGTCGCCACGCTGCTGTCGACGACCCTGGTTACCACTGGTACACCCACTGATGCTCTTTGCACAAATACCTTGATCATACACCTAACACTTGGCTGAACACCTAACCATTCCTCATAGGCACTTTCTTCGCTGACTGCTTTCCATGACACTGATTCCTACAATTAGCGGCCTCTGCAGGATTTTTTTTTTTTCAAAATTAGCGCTGCAACGAAAAAGAACGCTATGAAGGAACATATGTAGTTGCACATGTGGCTCGCGAGTTTATTGTCCTCTTTTTTTTCCTATGTCCTCGGTCCTCGTAAGACAATATCTTTTTTCAAGAATCACTATCTACCTTAAAATCCAGAATCATCGCCCGATACAATTTTACATGAAAAACTGATTAGTATGTCAAGAGCATCGAGTCATCGCCCACATCTACAATACGTAAGCAGCGGGCCTGGCAATATGTGAAAAAAATGTGGCTGATCCCTCTGTCAAACGAATCTGTATAACACGAGAGTGAAATGTCTCTTCGCATAAGCAGTTGAATGTTTATTGTTATATCGAGCTGAACTTGCCCGTTGTTATCGGTGTTTCACTGGTACGGCACCGTTTGACGTGGATGATCCCACGTTCACACATCGCCTCCATAACATCAAGGGCCAACCCTGTCTGGTAACTGAAGTAGTAGTTTACCTAACAACTCGGCATAGGCTATAGTAAATGCCGTGCGAGAAAGGTATCAGTCATATTTACTTGAGCCACATTGAGTCGACAACGTGGTTGGCGTGGTCTGGCGCCTAACGCAGCAGTTTTCTTGTTCCCATCAAGCTCGAGGAGCGGTCGGCGAGGAAACGCCACCGACGAAAAAAGGTGACCGGTGCCCTACCACTGCGCTATCAGCGCAAATACGCTCGAAGCCGTACGCGGATATGCGCGCGGCTCTATACGTGTTCATCGAGGCGGGCTTTGCCTGGAATGGTGCCGCCATCCAGCAGAGACGAAGCTGCAGTGATTCGCCTCTTCTGGATCGCGGCACAGTGCGCGCGTGCTGAGCCGGGCGAGACAAGAAGGCGCGTTCGTACAGCATCGAGCATGTGCGGTGTCAGAGCATTGGTAGCGCACCGGGCCCCTTTCGTCGTGGAGCGGGGGCTATGAGTTCGATTCCCAGCGCATCAACACAAGTTTTTCTGCGTGTTATTCTTCATTGTTCTTCCACGTCTATTTTAGTGCGTCATATCCGTTACGGCAGTGACGTATGGGGTCGTTGTGGACACCGGCATAAAACACTTTCGCGTTAAAATGGGCTCTCAAATGTCTCGACCGCTGAAAAAAGATCAGTGAAATGAATATTGCGAGGATGCAAATGAAAGACGCGCAGACACGGACGCGAGAGTAGAGGAATCGACATTAGGAACGCCGACTATCAACTGAAGAGCACTGAAGAAGAAGAAGGGGGGAACAAAAGAGAAAACAAGGAAGAGACGAAACCTACCTGCGTTGTTCTTACGAGCAAGACAACCAACCTCCTGTAAAAGCCTAGTGTATTCCTTGTCACGCCACGCTGGATGCGAATAAAATGGACGTATATTTTCAGCATTTTTCTATTTTTTGTTTGTCCTCAAGGATCGACGTTGCCCACCACATTTTTCTATGAATATCAGGTTGAGATGGGACAGACGAATGACCAGGTGCATTGACGGTATATAATGACCGTGTTCTCGCGTCTTTTTCCTGGTGCCTATGGTAAAGTGTGCGCATGGTATTTCGAGAACAGCTCTGCCTTCAACTTACGCAGATGTCGCGAATCCCTGAAGGTCTAAATGTACACGCTGTGGAAGCCTTATTCGCCGGGCTTCACATTCGCTCACGTGAAGTGTCGACTCGTGGACGCACGCGATAAGGCTCTACTCGAAAAAGCATGGGCGGTCTGCTGTGCCGGTAAGAATGGGAGAGATAAAATCGCGCGGAGCCTAACGGGCTTCTTGCTCGACAGCAACAGACAAACTCGGTGATGATGCGGCTAAAAAAAACAAACATTCGGAGGGCGCGTTTAGTAAACAGTTTCACGATGCGTGACTCACACAAGGAGGGTCCCTTTCATCATCACCTCCAGCGACCGATACGACGCGTGCTTATCTCAATATGGCGCCACTGGTCAGGTGGCCGGTCGGCCGCCGCATGCAGTCCGCCTGTGTGGTACGAGGTCGGAATAGCCGAGAGACGGTACACTGCAGAAGTTGAACTCACGGTTGTGCCTAAAGTCGAAACAACTATGCAACCACTGCATTTTACCACGTACGGAGCATAACCAAGAAACTCGAGAGAAAGTTAGGGACGATGAGAGCGGAGCAGAGAACAAATAGGGGTATAGGTTCAAGAGAGAAAGAAAAGAAAATCGGAGCTTCACCCGTAATAATGGCAAAGGGCGCTGCCAGAGAGGGTGTCAAAACACCCGCTGAAATATTCGGACAGCTGCGCAACCGTCCGCACCCCTCTACCTTTTTCCTGCCACGATATCCCCGAAAAATACTGCTGGCTAGGAGCCCCCCCCCCCCCCTCGCATAGCTGTTGAATGCTAGGATTATTTAAGTTTCCTCGGAACACAGTTGTGTTTTCTCTTTAAAATTACAGTCCGAGCTGCAGGATTTACTTATTTCCAAGTTTAAAAATTTTTCCTGGCGGATTTTTTGATAAATGTAATTTTGTTCATCGTGGCGGTACGTCTTGCATGGTCGGGTGCTCCGGGTTGCTATGTGGCGGTTGTTTGAAATTATTTATTTCCGCTGTGGACGCCAACGCTGACACCGTATTTTCTGCGACACGAACTCTTTAACGCTGTCGAGTTAAAATATTTGACCTTGGCAGATCCCATAGGTCAAGTAAGCGGGCGCCGAGTGACAGTCGAAAGCGGTAGGAGGTGGGGTCATTGATGAATCAGCTCACGCAGGAAGGGGTTATCAATGGGAGATAACCTGGCCTACACGTAAGATAGGCTGACTATGATGATAAAGAATAAAAGGAAGTGCACCGAGCTGTGTTTACTTGTAACAGTAGAATCTGATATGGCTGTTGAAGAACTGCTGCACTTTGCGACAATCGAGAAACGCCCCGTTGCGGTATCTGAGTGACGATAAGACTGCGCCCTCCCTCGTACGGTTATCAGGGCGAGTATGGTGCGACCGACTGCGAACACAAGCGGCACGTTCCTTACGTTGCCGTGTTTCCTCTCCGGCAGCTTATCGCAGAATGCAATCGAGCGATACGGCGCCAAAAGTACGCAGAATCGGGCGTCAGAGTGCGTTAGCCTGCAATGGGACTCGACCACGTGCAAGCGACGCTCGTTTTTTCTGTGGGAGAAGTGTTTCTCTGCTGCGCCGTGAACCGGGCGACAGAAATAATCTGCGGAAAACGCCAGATAACCGTTCGAGGCAGAATGCACGAGCTCGGTTGATACGTTGTGATACGGGCGTAGAAAATGTTATCCTCTTCGAAGAAAACGGTGGCGAACTTGATGCAGTGAGAAACCGCGCTTTGAGTGACATTCGCGGAAGTCTGTAGAACAGCGCGAAAGTGCTCCGTGTCCCATCTTTCGCGTATATCAGTGTGCGCTGAAAAAAAAAAAATGCGACATGAGAACTTTAGAATATAGCATTTTAGGCACGCAACAAGAAAAACGAGCGCACGCGTCTGTCTGTGAACCGAACACCGATTAAAACCTCGTAAGCTTCCGCTGGAGATTTTTGCGGTATATCTCAGGGTTGCTGTCCATTTTCGGTAGTTATACAGGGTGTCCCACGTAACTTGAGCCAAGAATTTGAAAATGAAAGGCACTTCAGAGGAGAACTGAACCAAACGTATACTATTCGTACTGGTTTATAGATACTCAGGTTATTTTTTATTTCCCCCTAAAGTAATTAGTTAAGTATTTTTAATTAGCTAACTCCTTAATTATGGGCTGAAAAACCAAAATATGAACACTGAGCTGTAGAGCACCTTCATAAACGACCGACTGAATTGTTTCCTGTACGATATGTCTTACGGTGTTAATTTTTCCGCATTCTAAAGAAAGCCCGCGAAATTTGAAAATGAGCCACGTGACGGACCGCGAGCGCACTGCTATAGTGCTGGTCTCAAGCGTGCAACCGGTGAACAAGGTCGCCTGCGGCTGCCACGGGGAAGCGACATGATGCTTTGAAGGTGGTCGATGTTTGGGCGTCCGTCTTTGGTTCAATGACAGTGCACATTCACGCTGCTGGCCGAGCGCTGCCGAGATAAGCGTCCAAGACGGATAAATAAAACAAGAAAATAGCTTTATTTTCTTGTTTTCTTGATCTTCTTGATCTTCTGTTGTCTTGATCTTCGTGAATCAGAATCAAACAGCTTTTTTTTTTTTTCCTCGCAGTATTGAGCGCTTTACCACCGCGGCAGCGCTCGGCCAGCAGTGTGAATTTGCACCGTCATTGAACCAAAGACGGACGCCCAAACATCGACCACCTTCAAAGCATCATGTCGCTTCCCCGTGGCAGCCGCAGGCGACCTTGTTCACCGGTTGCACGCTTGAGACCAGCACTATAGCAGTGCGCTCGCGGTCCGTCACGTGGCTCATTTTCAAATTTCGCGGACTTTCTTTAGAATGCGGAAAAATTAACACCGTAAGACATATCGTACAGGAAACAATTCAGTCGGTGGTTTATGAAGGTGCTCTACAGCTCAGTGCACGTTTACAGGGATGTGAAAGACACCCAAGAAAGAAGACTATGATGTATCTTGGGTGAGCGTGGTGTGACTACCAGCTTGGTCGGTCTGAAATACAAACGCTGTAAATAATTCCACCGTTTGTTCTGTTCCGTTTCAGTACTCCGGAGTTGGAACACGTTACATGTAGGCAGCGCTGGGCAGACATACCCGAAAAAGTAATCAGGAAAACAGATATCGAAATACACGGTTTGGAAGCCTAAAATACAGATACTGAGATACATTTCTAATTGACGTAGCGGGATATTTCAGAGATACTTTTGCAAAAAGACGAAGGAAGTATTCCGGAATACAGATACAACAATACAGATACTGAAATACTTTAAGGGGCGAAGCTCCTCTTAGTCTAACCTTGTCCTACGTCAGGCGTAACCGGCAGGCACGCGCTCGCCCTCGGCGCGTGCCTCTCTCGCTCTCACTCTTCCATCTGCTGTCTTGTGAGAGAGAGAGAGAGAGCGAAAGGCGCGCGTTGACTATGGAAACGCTCTTTCTTAGATGAACGCTCTACCAGCTCGCAAAGAAGGAGAACGCGCCCTCACCCGCGAGAGACAACGTTGGCGCAGGCAGCGTCTCCTAGCGAGTTTCTTGATTGAGAAATACCGACTGCTCACACGTTCACCGGCCACCCATATATATATATATATATATATATATATATATATATATATATATGCACTGGATCTTCACTTGCAATGAAGTGCCGGTGGGAGATTTCACTTGTGCATAGTTGAACCATAAGGATTCGTAGCGTGCGCGTTAACTAAATTAATCCGGAACTCGGCACGATGTACGATGAACCTCCTGAGCTTCGCCCACTCATCATCATTCACTCCGTGGATATGCTGTAATTTTTTTTCTATGTCGGGGATGTTTATACTCCGTAAATACATTTATTAAGTGCAGCATAATATTTAAAATGTTGCAGCGCATTGAAACTTGCGATTTATTCATTATTTTATCACAGTACTCTGAGTGCCATTACGGCATTACAAAGGAGGGCTTACACTGTGCATATTTGTTAATAACGACAAATGTACAGATAGCAGCTACAGTAAAAAAAATTATACTGTGTCACATTAATAGCAACACACACTGTACACCAAAATCGACATACTTGGCGGCAACAGTATCATCTGTGCTAGAAATAGCATAGCCCAAGCGAAGCACTTTGCTTTGCCCGTCGTCGCCGTTCCCAAGAGTGCAGAGCATGCGGCACGAGTGCCGAACAGTGCCTACTGTACAACGGGGCGCTGCTTAAATACCGTATGGCCGGCTTGGCCACGTGATGCCATAATGCCTAATTGCATTGTGGCTATAGAGTGACTGGAAAAAATTACACCATCTCCCGCTAAAGGGGACCACGAGGCGATGCGAAGCAGCACGGGGGGTGCACACCGCGTTTGCATCGGTTTTACTAGGTGTTTCCGTTAATGTTGCGTATTTAGTGTTATCGTTTGTGTTGTGTTTATGTTCTTATGTTGCATGTCTCGATGGGAACCTCGCATGAACCGGCGCAGTGACTGAGGGCTGCTGAGAACGCGACCCTTTTATCTAAACGAGGAGGGGGAATGTAGGGAGAGGGAGGTGGGGAGCTGTAAAAGAAAAATACTCCCAGGTCGGAGTAAAATGCCTGTCCTCTAGCGACCCCCCTATTGGGAGTTTTTTTCTACTCCGGACCTCCGAAGTAAAGCTTTTACTCCGGCTGGCCGGAGTTATTGCGTGGTGCCTCCGGATTACCTTTTGCAATTGTTCACTCCGGCTCGCCGGAGTTATTGCGTGGTGCTTCCGGACTACTTTTCGCTGTTTTTCACTCCGGCTCGCCGGAGTTCTTGCGTGGCGCCTCCGGACTAATTTTCGCTGTTTTTCACTCCGGCTCGCCGGAGTTCTTGCGTGGCGCTTCCGGACTACTTTTCGCTGTTTTTCACTCCGGCGAGCCGGAGTTATTGCGTGGTGCTTCCGGACTACTTTTCGCTGTTTTTCACTCCGGCGAGCCGGAGTTCTTGCGTGGCGCCTCCGGACTAATTTTCGCTGTTTTTCACTCCGGCTCGCCGGAGTTCTTGCGTGGCGCTTCCGGACTACTATTCGCTGTTTTTCACTCCGGCGAGCCGGAGTTCTTGCGTGGCGCCTCCGGACTAATTTTCGCTGTTTTTCACTCCGGCTCGCCGGAGTTCTTGCGTGGCGCCTCCGGACTAATTTTCGCTGTTTTTCACTCCGGCTCGCCGGAGTTCTTGCGTGGCGCTTCCGGACTACTTCTCGCTGTTTTTCACTCCGGCGAGCCGGAGTTCTTGCGTGGCGCCTCCGGACAAATTTTCGCTGTTTTTCATTCCGGCTAGCCGGAGTTATTGTGTGCTGCCTCCGGACTAAATTTTGCTGTATGCTACTCCGACGCGCCGGAGTTTTTACGTGACGCCTCCGGACTAATTATTGCTGTTTCTCACTCCGGCTGACCGGAGTCATTGTGTGGTGCCTCCGGATTACTTTTTATTATTTCAGTCCGGCGGGACAGGAATTCTGCGTGACGCACCAGGAGTACCTCTGTGTATTTTTCTTCTCACTCCGGCTGGCTAGTCTCTGCATGCCTCTTTTCAGACATTTAAATGGTATTTATTAATCGGCCAGGTTGGAGATGTGTGGTGCATTGCGAGTAATCGTTTTACCCCATCATCAACATAAAACATTGAGATACAAATGCTGTATAAAAGTTTATTGCATGTTTCGCGCAGCGTGCAAACAGGGCACACAAACAAATAAAGCACCAAAAGTGGCAAGAAATAGTACAATAATTGCAGTACAATGCAGTAATATGCACAACCATAAGCACTTTTTCACACTGTACAGTTATTCAGGCTGCAATGAACAAACGTTTTTTGCTGGAGTAAAAGAAAGGCAAAATAACGAAACAAGGAACAGAACATTTCGCACTGAACACAATATTTATATATATATAATCTGCAGGAACGTGTCAGAAACACAACCCTAGCTGTTGTCGCCAAAGCTTGAAAACAGGCAGTGCAACTGTTTGCGAAGGATAATGCTGCGAGTCGCCCGCACTGTGGTTTGCATTCCACTGTGTCCAGGCGTGCTGGCGCATATTGTCAGCACGCCAACCATGTGTTCTTTGGCCGCAGTACTGTGGTGTGGGCCATTCGAACTAACGTAGCTCTGCACCGCAAACATGGTTCTAATACAACGTTGCGTTATACTTGTTGAGAATGCAGGCGCGCGCCCTTCCTTTTCCTTTTTATATATATTTTTTGCGTTTCTTGAAAACCACGGAAGGACCATTAGCCGGGGCTTTGCCGTTTCTAATGGCGTATTCGGTTGGCCACTCTGATTCGGTTGGCCACTCTGGCTCGGAGTCGCCAGATGCCAAGGCAGCTCGCAATCAGAGCGCGAGAGGCAGCGTACCAACCGAATACATCGGCGATCTCGGATGGATGGATGGATGGATGGATGCACGGGGCGGTGACATGTGCGCCACCAGGCTCGTAAGAAGATTTAAGAACTTTTTTTTTTCTCTTTTAATTTTCCTCATGCCTTTTAAATTTACTTCAATCAAATCGATCATGCCATATCAAAAACGGAATTTCATATCCCAGTTCCCTGCCCCTTATGGCAGAAATTCCATATTTTTCCCTATAATTATTTTTGTCCGTTCTCTCTAGTTTTCTGCCACCAGTATTCTAACCGTCTCTTACTTATTTCAATCGCGGCTATGTTCAGCTTCCCGTTGTTCGCCCTAAAACCCAAGGCTTCATGTAGGGTGGTGCCCAAACGTACACCTGGGTGGATATTTCCGCATTCAATCAGAACATGCTCTGTCGTTTCCCTATCTTCCTCACAGCATGTGAGATACAAATGCGGGACAGGCGGGACAGGAGCAACGCGCCTGCAGCGCCACCGTGCAGCCAGCGTGGAAACCCGCCGCGTAAACATCACGACCTCCTCTATTTTATACAGGGGGTCGTGGTAAACATTCCTGCGCTGCAACGACAAATGGCGCCGACCAGTTCAGTGGCTATCCCCGTCATGTCTGGAAGCAGCGACAGCCCTCTGAGTCCAGCACAGTCGGTGTTGCTGACAATGTGTGAAGGTGAGTAAAGTGAAAAAAAAAAAAAAAAGCTTACGAGTGAACTTTTCGCGTGCGGCTTGAGCTGCAATGCAACAACCCCTTCGCGCTTGTTTAAGGAGCTTTTGAGTAGCCCCTGTACCGGCACCGTTTTTTACCTACGTGCATGTTTCGCAAAGGTCATATTGAGACTTTGCTCTGTTAGTACAGCCTAACAATATTGGGTCAAAATTAGCGTGTATTCGCAGTACACCAAACACACGCCGTGTTGTCATCTTCGTCATATGCGCGATTGATCAGCCGACCCTTTCGCTTGCCCGCATACGCACCGCTGAACGTGCCTTGTGCAGCAATGCGCCTTTTCATATATGTGAGAACCCACTGTGATACCTATAAATGTCGTGTCATTGAAATTACTGTTTCTCGCAGGAAACGAACAAAGCCCCGTCTCGCCTGTGGACGCTGGCACTGCAGGCAGCGTGGGTACTGCTTGCACTGGTAAGCGTTAGCGTCGCAACGTTTTTTTTTTTTTTTTTGTTTCGTTCCGTCATTGTGGTAAACTGTTTTCAAACAGGCGTGACTTGACTTCAGTGTTTACTGCCGTCTTGCGCACACGCTTTAGGCTGCAGTGACAACAATAATATACTTGTGTGGCCATTAAGAACACTGGTTTTTCTTTCTATAACAGAAAATCTAAATGTTTGTGGAAATGTCACCTGTATTTAAACCCAGTATTTTTTTTGCTTTTACTTGTAATGTTAACTGCAGTCCTGCATGTACTTTTTCTTCATTTACTATTATGCTTGAGTACCACACACACACATGCAGACACAGACACTTTTGTGGCCATTCGAAACCCGATGTTTTCTTCACAAAATGTTTGGATCTCCAGAATGTCACTTGTGTTATAACCAAGCATTTATTTTTCTCTATGTAAACAGGACCATGGGGAGAAGGAGAAACGAGACTTTTATTGACGCTATATGCACAATATTCCAGCAAGATCGGCCCCATGAAAAAATTTCGTAGCAAGCGAGCTATGTATGAGCACATCTCTAAGGAAATATTACAAATACTCGGAATATCCCGAACCGCAACGCAATGCGAGTCACGGTTTAAAACAATAGCAAAAAGGAAGAAAACTGAAGACACCAACAACCGAACTTCAGGCCACACTCACTGCCAGGTGTCATATGAAGAAGAGTTTGCTCATATAAGGGCAGCAAATGACAGCATTGAGCCAGAAGTTCTTCGTGAGTTCTTCGTGGAGTCAACTCGGTGACATACAAGAGTGCACCTAAAGCAGCTGAGCAAGCCAGCACATCTGCAGACAGTGCAGGCGCATCCATAAGTACATCTGCATCATCTGAAAGCCCTGACCACAGCAGCTCCGAACCTCTGAATGATTCCACAAGTGAAGCTTCGGAGAATTCGGGCCA
Source organism: Hyalomma asiaticum (assembly GCA_013339685.2). Classification (NCBI taxonomy): domain Eukaryota; kingdom Metazoa; phylum Arthropoda; class Arachnida; order Ixodida; family Ixodidae; genus Hyalomma; species Hyalomma asiaticum. The sequence continues at coordinate 21,989,142 of CM023484.1, forward strand.
ACAACAACGAAAAAAAAAGGAAAAAAGATGAGAGTAATCATCCCACTGCTGGCCGAATGAGGCACATTGAATATTTTTTCGAACAAATGGAGAAACTAAATCAAGAACGAGAAGCCAAAAAGGATGAAAGAGAGAAAAGAAGAACGTTATCTTGAGCTGGTTAAGTTGCACAGGGAGCACATTGATGCCCTGAAAGACCTTGCGGCAAAGGCCGACACTTGAAGGCATAGCATACCTTGCACACGTGACTGCCTTTGTGCGTCAACATACATGTACAATAAATAAACCTAAGTTTTGCCAATATGACAACTTGCCCTCAGTTATTGCTCTCATCACTCCCTACAGTTGCTGCATCAAAGCGTTTCTTTTCAGTTAGCCTCGACAGCGCAGCACACTTTCACGGTCAGTCAGTGGCTGCCTGTTTTGATTCAACTCTGCACACTCCTCCCCGATCTGCAGAAGTTGATCTTGTCTAAATTCTTCTCTCTCTTCTTCACTCAACAGGTCCTCCACACCTGTGTCACCGCTGTCGAGGCATATGTTGTGGAGCACACAGCATGCTATTATAAACTGTGTGATCTTGTCCACTTTGGTAAACTCAATGTATCGGAGCTGTCGAAACCTCTGCTTCAAAAGAGCAAAGGCATTCTCGATCACCACCCTTGTTGATGAAAGGCGATAATTGAACCTGCTTTTATCTGGTGTCATGTTGCCATAATTTTTAAATGGCGTAAGCAGGTGTTCTCTAATTGCATACGCGGCATCTCCTAGAATATGATACTTGTTCACCTGGCAGTGTCGGCAGGTCTTGCTGAACACTTGATAAACTCGGCACACGCGAATCGTGCACCTTGCTTGGTGGGCCAGTAAAAGCATCCTGAAATCCACTTTTGCTATCGCAGATACCCTGTATAGTCATGGATACCTCGTCGTGCCTGTTTATGTACGTAGACCTAATCTTATTCGCCGGGCAGCGCATCGGGATGTATGTGCTATCGATGCATCCTATGACACCTGGGAATCCTGCTAGCTGAAAAGAGAGCAAACAATTGCTAAGTCAGAATAAACTTGATACGCATACTTAGTAAAGACGTGAAAAATGTGTAAGTACGCTCCAGTCTGCAGTATTCAGTGCAATGCATTAGAAGTGGAAATTATTAGGCCTGATCAGCCAAGTAATGTCCCGATTCGATTTTGTGTACATGTAACTTTCCGAGAATAAGCACACAGTACTTATTATTATATCGCTTTCAGTTAAGTAAACAAAAATATGGAGTTCAAGGGACTGCTTCATCATGCATATTTAATTATTCCTCGACATAATATATGAATGCACATAAAAATAGAAGGCAATATACACACTTCCTGGAAATCCCTCGCCAGTGCATCTTTGTCCACTCCAAAGTGTATTATGTCTGAAGCAATCTTGCACAAGAAGCCAAGAACTCTATCGATCACGGCAAACTGTGTTGACTCTGCCATGTCGAAGAGGACAGCAACCTCTCTCATTGATGCCTTGTTGACAGCATACCTACAAATATCGTACAGGTTAATGCACTTATGTGTCTTAACAAGAAGATACATCATACATGCAACTGCATAGCACTGTGTTTAAATCAAGATATGGATCCAATAATGTGACAGTTGAAATGACACTAATTAAAGCTGCATGCGCAAGTCACTACATCGTTGCATACGTAATGTTTGTGAGCGCTCTGCATGGGCCTCAAGTTGGCCCTTTATTACTAAATTTGTAGTTTTTTTGTCGCTTGGTAACATGACAAGTACTCATTTGTGCCGTAATGTGCACCAAGATTAAATGAAACAGCATGTGTCTACGTGACCCCTTAAAGTGAAGCAACATCACAGAAACCACAACGTTAATAAGGACAAGCACATGCAGTATGCATAGTAGGCCAGAGGCTGGAAATATCTGTTGTCCTGCTTGCTAATCAACATCCACGGGAAATTAGGGAGCTCTAATGCTTTATGGAATTCCATGTTTCCCACAAATAAAAGGGGGCAGAGGGGACGTGCCTACAGCAATTTTTGTTGAGACTGTACACGAAGTACTGCCTCAAGGATGTGGATACCTTTTTTTTAGCATTTATGGGAACATAACAACGAAAAGCGCTGTTCCTGTAAAGCACTTTCTCAGAACGGTGGTGGAGGCACTAAGCAGCATGACTCTTTCAAAAAAAAAAAAAAAATAAGAGAGAGAGAAAAGAAAAAAAAAACTCTCCGTTAACGAACTAAAGGGATGATCACAATAGAGAACGAAAATCCACAGACGCTCGATATGTATATTGCCGGTTGAGCTACACTGCCGGTATTATGAACACCGCAAGCAGTACTTGTCGCGTGCAGCGAACAGAAAAAGTAATTTGCTCACCAGAGAAATGAGAGAATGTGCTCCTCTGACGTTTTTACGGGCACACCACCATGGCTTCTGTCTGACGGGAAAAATTCCGATTCTTCAAACTGTTTGATCAGGTTGTAACAAGCCGATCGAGCGGGGCGGAAGTTGCTGCGAAACTGTAAATGGAGATAACATTACGTTCTGCCACTTTTGCCTCGCGACCGACCTTACCTGTTTGTCGGAATAATTGCTGACAACGTTCCGAACGTAGCCGTTGACTTTCGGAACATCAAGAGGCTCGACGAACAACTCTGCGAACTTGTTAGCATAGATCTGGCTATCGTCGTCGTCGTCGTCGTCCGAGCGTCAAGGCATTCATCTGCGAGCTGCTGTAATAACAGCATTGACGTTTCCTCCGCCTTCAGTAGCCGCCTCCTTTTTGACATGACTTCGTAGGTGTGAACTCGGCCGAAAACGCCACGAAGAACGCACGTGCACGAAGGTTTACGCGTCCAGCGATGTGCCCGTGTCGCCCGTGTGTCCCTCTGAAGCGCTCACTCGCGCTGTCACCTGCCGGCAACTGCGGCATCTTGTGTCACGTGACCCGCGCTCCCGGCCAGATCGCGCGACGCTCTCGCTTCGAAGTCAGAGCGGTCTGGAGCGCTCTGAGTCAGAGGCTCACGCTCCGAAAGAACCAACCGAAGGTAGTTCGAGCGCTCGAATTTTACCAACCGAAGGCGCGGCCACTTTTCAGAGCGCTCCAGAGCGCTCAAAATACGCCATCCGAAGACGCCATAACAATGCTTCTAAGTACTGCAGGACGACTGTCACTCAAACTAGTGAGAGAGGGACAGACGGGGGGGAGCTAACAAAGGGATTGTAGAAGCGCGACAGTGAGAACGAACGACAAGAACGACTCGGAGAGCGGACGAGAAGGGACCCAACGACGACCCCTCCGAAGAGATTTGTTTGGTGCACTTGGAATTACGTTTGTTTAAAGTTGCAAATGCATGTAAATAAATAACGTGAAAATATCGAAGCGTTTCTTCTACTCAACGGGCATCAAGCAACCATCTACGCTGAATAATTAGATCGAACAATACTGTTTACTTGCTATTTCCTCTATCTCATTCTGCGTGTGCGTTAACATCAATAATAATAATAATAATAATAATAATAATAATAATAATAATAATAATAATAATAATAATAATAATAATAATATAGCACAAGTGAAAATACTGAAATAAGACAATTTTAACGTTTAATTTGCTCCTGAAGTCCGCTTCTACACCAACGGCCGCGCCGTACGGCAGTATTTGGCAGAGGAAGCTGGGCCTTGAGGCACGCGACTGATGCGGTTTGTGTTGACTGATTGGGCAGGATATAAGGACTGAGTGTACGCCACTATGCTGTACGTCAACCGCGTACAACACCTAAGATTCAAGACAAGCTCTACACTTTTCAAAGCTATAAAGCGGACAAATTTGTGCAGTAGTGGGAGTGCGCTTGCAGCAGCCACTAGGTGTGACACCCGTCGATTTAGCTCAACAGTGCGAACCTAGGCATTTGAATGTGACATGTGAGTGCAATGTCACCATCTCTAGCACAAACAAGAGGTGAAAAGAACGTAGCAAAAGCACACACCTTTCTGGTTATGCTCCCTCTCTATGCCCTTATTTTGAAGCACTACATTTAAAATCACAGAAGCGGGTCCAACTCGATGAAAGCCCACAGGGCACGCTCAAAGAACTAACTGCTTGATCTAAGTGCTTGCATTGAAGTTGAATAATTTCTATTTGGCAGTGCCAATTTTTGTAGTTTCTTTAGCGTTTACCTCAAGAAAGCAAAAACAAAAACTTCTGATTCATATGTTTGGTGAAATATTAACAAGGCCACTGAAGTTTATTACAAAGGCTCTTTCAGTTAATTTGCCTCAGATTGTAAAAAAAAAAAAAAGTCCCGCAGGTGCGTTACAAGGATGCAATCATATTAGTACTTACTGTCGTATAGACCATCTGACACATTTTTTTTTCAATGAACTCAGGCAAATAACTCTTGCTTATTGTTTGCCCTACATTTTTAGCCTGTTCTTTTAAACGAAAAATATTTATTCGAGAAGTTGAAACCATTCGAACTAGTGTACGGGCAACGTACTTTAATAGTGCATCGGTTTAAAATTTTACGGGATTTAAAAGGGACTTTACAAGTTACAAGACTTCTGAATATAGTCAGAGAACGGTGCAGGTCTATGGAGGATGCTCCTGTGAACATGTCAGGAAAATATTAATGCACTGCACGCACCAATGAATTCGCAATTTGGTTTTAAACACAGCTGGAAAGCGCCTGCTCTTAATTTCAGTAAGTGGCGTCACCGGGGCTACGACTACGCCACTTGCTTTTTTCAGTCCTTTAAGAGATACACGCCCATTTCCTTCATTTGTTGAATTCAAAACGAACAAATAAAGCATAGCAGATTATCTTCCGCTCTCATGAAATCAGCCAACGCTGTTTTTTTTTTTTGTTTTGTTTTTTTTGTCAAGCGAACTAGCCGGCGCCTCCAGTGATGTCATTTATTGAAAGAAGAGCGGGCGCTTTCCAGCTGTGTTCGAAACAATATCTTGGATTCCCTGGAGCGTTCAGTGCAATAACGTTTGGCTCACATGTTCACAGCAGCCTTCACGACTGATCGGCACCTCTTTCTGACTCTACCCAGAAAAAAAAAAAAGTAATAGAGGGCTTTAAGCTTGCACTAAGCCGCGAAAAGCTCATGCACAGCGAAGCTGAACGGTGACATGCTTATTGCTGTGACGAGGTTGAACTTGACCACGCATTCCAGATCTGCTCCGCGCCGTCGATTTCGTTCTCGCGTAGCGGCAAGCCTTCGATTTTCGGATCGTGGTGTCTTCCTCGCGAGTGCGATTTAGCTTCGGGCTACCCATGGCTGCATGCGTTTGTGCATAGCCTCGCGTCGTGAGAGGACGCATGCTCTCGCAGTGCGAAGCAATGCACAAACGCAGAGCTTCGCGAGACACTGTGCACCAGGCATATCAACGCATACAGGATTTCTCTTTCTCCTGCTTGCGGCCGCCAGCCGCCGTTTTGCCAGTGTATAGTAGTGGGCTTTGGCCATGTGCGCAGGAGAAGAAAGAATCGCGCGTGTGGTAGCGTCGTGTGTTCGGGAACATCATCATCAACAACACTGCGCATTCGGCATCGCATAGTTCGCCCGCTCTTTAGGGGACATGAACTAAAGGTGATGATATTTTTTTTTTTTTGGTTCTCCGGACAAGGAACGATTTGTTAAAAAAGCTTTGCTGTTTAAAGTGCTGTCGGACCCCTTTAAGAAAGTGCGCAAGGTTCGAATATACGACGTGACTGGGCACTTGCGTGCAGTGACATCAGCTCCTTCGAACATATACCAACAAGCAATCGATGATGCACATAGACCGTACGCATCAAGAAGCCGAGAGGGCGTAAAGTGTGGCCACGTCTTATCAATACTCTTGTGGCGTGTCCAGTGCTGTATGTCTTCGCGCATCACCGATCATCTTGTTGTAGCATGTTTGAGAGTGCTGATGACAAGTCTTGGAAACGCTTCGTCACGTGGTACTTTTTCGAATCTCCCAGACCTTTTTGGGAGCCCAAAAACGTAAAGCCACTGAACCTATTACCATGATTTTACATTATCAGGACAATAATTTACATGCTGAAAAATTCCCAATTGAGCAAGTTGTGCTTAACGCAACTGCTTGAAACTTGGGTAACTATAATGTTAATTACCTCAGTTCATTGAAACAATAGCCTGAGATGGGCAAGATAACAGTCAACAATATCAATATGGTTGCGTCTTTGAAGTGCACTCGTGAATTTTTATAAACCCTGGCGTAATTGTTAACTGACGCACCCCGTGTGTTACCATGTTTTCGACAACCCCTTTCTGCTTCCGGTCGACAAATCACGAAGCTAACAAAGCTACCTGCTTCATTTAACAGTTAAAGGGCTGTTCACCCTACTGGAGCTGTTGTAATGAAACTACTTTTTTAAAACACAACACCGGCTGGCCGTGCGATATATTTTCTGCGCACACATTAAAACATTTCAGTAGACCTTTAGCAATAGCGAAATAAAAAGCGATATACAGGGCGTCCCACTTACACGTAATGTATTTTTTAAACTTAATGTTAGTTCTTGATTGATTTGTGGGGTTTAACGTCCCAAAACCAGTTCTGATTATGAGAGACGCCGTAGTGGAGGACTCCGGAAATTTCGACCTACCTGGGGTTCTTTAGCGTGCACTGACATCGCACAGCATACGGGCCTCAACATTTCGCCTCCATCGAAATGCAGCCGCCGCGGCCGGGATAATGTTAGTTCTTAAAAATGACGGAGCGTGCTAGCGAGTTGCAACAAACTCGGCCGTGTTAAGGATCAAGTCTCCTAGTGTTACGAGTTTTTTTCATTCTTCATGATCAATTAATTAGAATAAACTAATTACCGAACTCTTTATTTGTCCGCTTCAGCAAGAAATTGTCGATACAACAAATTCATATTTGCGTGCGCCCAATTCCTTCACAATGCCAATGCCCCGAAAGTTGTAGATCAAATAAAAAAAAATCCCCTTAAGCAGCATTGATGGGTATTTTGATATGTACCGTTAAAGAAAGCCCACGAAACGTAAAAGTAACCACGTGACAGCGCCACTAATCCGGCGCAAAAAAAAAAAAAAAGGAAACTATACATGCGCTTTTAGGAGCCCAAAAACGTAATGTGCGTTTCGCACTGTGCGCACTGTGCGTCTGATTGCACTGTGCGTCTAATTGCTACAGCGCTTGTACCTGCAGCGCTGTAGCAATCAGACGCACAGTGCGAGTGACGACGAAAGTGCATTATTACGCTCCCTAGTGACGTTGCATAAAGATGTGTTTTCTATTAAATGTGGGAACGTGAGAATGTAGGCTGCATAAAGATATTATTCTCTTCGATTCGTCGAATGAAGCCCGCGCACGCACGAACACGCATCTTGTGGCCACCGCAAACGCCAGGCATGTCTCGGACAGCGCTGCAGAGACAAGCGGACGTTGTTCCGTGGTCGGCTGCCTGGAAGCGCTAATTTAGTGGCGCTATCACACGGTTATTTTTGTATATCGCGGGCTTTCTTTGACGGCACATACAAGCCGACCATTTCACATTTCAATTTGATCTACAAGTTTCTCAGCGACAATTTCTTTCTGAAGCGAATAATTAAACAAGTTATCTCATTAGTTTAGGCCAATTTATTGATTTTGGAAAACGAAAAGAAAAATCGTAACACTAGGGCACTTTATCCTCAACATATATGAGTTTCTCGCAAATCCACTAAGACGCTCCATCATTTTTGAAAACATGGTTACGCTTAGGTGGGACATCCTGTATGTGTCGGGGCAACCAAAAAGAGAAAAATGTATGGTGCTCAGCTCGTCAGACAGAACTATATCTGGCATACTCATGCCACACCAAATACAACGAGGAGATTTAAAGCACGTAACAAAATAACACACTGCAATGAAAGTTCGGCAACAATAAGGGTACCACAGTACACCTTTGCTTTTGTTTGATTATGACAATGTGCAAATAAAGGACAACTAGGGTCGTTATCGGCCGCTACACGAGAAAAGCAACTTTGCACTGCTGGCAAGTAGCAGTTTCAGATTAGCTTATACCACGACATAAGCCGCCCTTGATTGCTACATAACGAGCCAAAGCGAAAATAGACATTTTTCTTCTTACTTAACTTCGCACTTCATGACTGTGCGAGAAACATTCCTGAAACCTTATACAAAGAGTGAAGGGAGACTCATAGCAGGGTAAACTACGTCCCAAAGCATTTAAACGGCGAAAGTAAATGTGTTATGCACGACAAAAGAACAAGAAATGAGCAAGTTGTAATAAGTCAGAGTCGCATATGCATGTCACAGTTCCTAGAATGCGCGAAACTTCCTTACAGAACATGTTGAGGCAAGAGAAATTCTTTTATCAGGATGACACTACAACAGCCATGTCTGCCTTGAAAATAAAAAATAAAAACTTCACAATTTAATCCGAAAATGTACTTAACAGTTGCCGTCTGCAACAACCCGTATTCCCGGAACACACGCGTAGGCCAAGGATTGGGAGCGCGGTCGAAGCTTGCACTTGGACTTGGATAGAAGAGGAAAGAAGAAAGACCCAAACCAACTTCTCGAAGCAAAATACGTCAGCTGGCTTGGTAGCAGTGCACTTTCCTTCTTTTTCTTTGCAGAGGCCCTCCTGTCGTGTCCGTCTTCTCCTCGGACATACAAAAGAAAGAAGGGCACCGTACCACGAGAAAAAAAAAAAATAGAACAGACGGAGAGGACGGTAAATTCTTACATTTGTAGGTACACCGATTGTTAGCTATCAGGATGGCAGTAAACGAAAGAAAAATAAACGCACAGTTCAAGGGAGCAAAGATGAAAACTATCTACTAGGGTAATTAAACAGTCTGAATAAAGCATAACCACACACTTCGCACAGCCGCCGACTTCGCTCGCATGACGGACATCGCGCTCCCTTTCGCGGCCAGTCAGGTGACTACCGGGTTTTCCCTCGCTTTTTTTGTTTTGCTTTTTTTATTTTTTCATGTGACGACTTCCCCGGCAGCTCCGGGCACTTGCGCTCATGCGCATTGTCACGAACGCACAAGCACCTGCGCCCACGAACACTGCTCAGCGGGTTTTTCAACGAGGCAGAGTGGCCCCCAGACCGAGAAGGCTTCACGCAGGAGAAGAGTGGATGGGGGGAGAGTGACAGGAAAAAGAATAAATATAAAATAACTAAAAGGGTTTGCCAGAGGTCGCGTACACGGTTCTGAAAAATGCTTAAAGGGCCCATGACACCAAAATTTCAAACCCGATATGTTTGTGTTGTTTGGTTGTCGAACATCTGAGGGCACTTGTGGCCAAGTATTAACGGCGAACGTTGTCGTTAAGATATTTTAATATGTATTTAAAGTGACCAGAAATGCTCATCTGGGTTTGCGGCACCTCGCGACATCGTCACTAGTATGACGTAGTTTGTGGGCCATCTGTGACGTTTCACTTTTGTAAGTTGATATCGTGACGTCACAGAGAGACACGGCGCGCCGCGCTATGGCCTCCGAGCGTGGCCTCCAAGATCGGCTCTCGCAGCCGATCGCGGAGGCCACGCCAAAAGCCGTATTTTTCTGCTTCCTCTCCGTGTTGGTCCCTCAAGCGTACATTGTACACACGCTATGATGCAAAGCGAGTGTGGCGAGCTGGTCTGGCGCTCGCGCTCTCCGCAACGTCATCGAATCTTGAGCTCAAGTGATCAGTGCATGCGCTCACTTCCGACAGCCGCCGCGCTAGCCCCGCGGCGCTAGTTTCTTGCAGTTTTTGGCGCGCGTTTCGAAGCTTCATTAAAACTGAACAAAATTAACGATGCTGTGACTAATTAGACTTCACGCTGGAGAATTTGCCACTCCATGCCATGATTACAAGACACTGTTCTACTCATTAGAACATAAAAGTATCCAACAAAAAAATAGCTGTCATGGGCCCTTTAAGTAGCAGTTCCTGCGATGTTAGTGAGCCAGAACGGACGACAGGCCGAAAAAAAAAAGAAAGAAAAAGGCTATGCAAGATTTTTACATTCTGCACGGCCGTGACAAAGCGAAGAGATCGCGGTACAGCCATGGCTGCCTGAACAGCTCGCGGTGCACCAGCCGAGCCCGCAGTGTTCGCGTCGACCAGCGAGGTTGCTTTGCACGCTCCCATTCCTGAAATGCACTCAGTGGACACAGTCCTCGGTTGGAGCGCAAGTGCTGGCAAGAGCATTCGATGCACAACAGCGTGCAGGGAGGAATCTAGCCGCGAGCACAGGGACAAAAAAGGTCTACGCGAATGTCGCGGTTCGTTAAGTGTGTCAGCCTTCGAACCAGCAGAAGAAAAATGCGGTTTTCGACGGGGGGTGGATAGCCGAATTATATTCTGGAAAGTTCACTTTCCATACGGCCTCCTCTAGCGAGTCTCTCGGCCCTGTTCGTTGCCACAAGAAGTTTGGAAAGCTTTTCTGAGCTACCAGCTGATGGGACTGTTCTAGGAACATGTTCGACACTCGCTCCTCTTTTTCGTTTTCCCATGCATTCTTTCCTACAGGAGGGCTAAGATTGACGCCACTGCCTCGGCGGTGCTGTTTGGGAGTCACGCATATTTACATGCAGAGGAGATTGTGGCTACATCACGGGACGTCTGGAATGGCCACGACCGCTGTATCGACGAAGTTCAACACTCCCCCCCCCCCCCCCCCCCTCGTGCCACCCTCTGCCTGGTCACTGCACTTGCTCAGAAACGTGAATGTACCTGCAGCTACACTCTGTTTCAGTAGTTCCGTGCAGCGCAGCCAAGGCCATGCCACCATGACCACAGTAGCGGCTGGAAATAAACGTTGCAGGAAGGCCTGCTTACAATTTGTTTTTAATCGGTCGACTGATATCTCCACTTCTACATACCCTTTTTAAACACGTCACTAGACTAAGCGCATAGATGCATTCTCAAAGGCAATACAAAAAGAATTGTATAGCTCGTTTCGTAACATTTTAAAAAGGCATATTATCGATTTTAGTTGTTATTAGGCCAGTTTACAAGACAGATCCAAATAAATTGCAGGTGATAATATACAATGACGCAGCGTTTATTATACTCATTGTAGAGAAAGATAAATTGATAGATACGTGACATATAACATAAAAACACATTTTAATTTTAATATCTTTATAACGTCGTTATGAATATAGCTACGGCCATAGTTTTGCGAGATAGCATGCATCTCCGTGCAGGCATTCTACGCGCTAAATCTCACACTCCTACGTGTAGAAGCTATTCCCATTCATATAGCTTTAAAAACACGTGTTTCAAACAATGGCAATTCGGCCGAATTTCTTACTCCTATATTTTTCTGTTACATACCCGGTACTTCTAGTACTACTCAATTCTACATTACCGATATTGTTATTTGTTAAACTGCACCAAACTTTACTTGATTTGGACAAAAATAACGCACGCACTTCAAAAAGTATTCGCAACTTCCATAGACTGTCACGCCGCACCGCGGCGCACGACAGAAATGCCACGAGGAGGATAGGTTGACGACGCGCTGTACTGTCCGTCGCCGCCGCACCCTTGCGTACGTATTTTGGCGTGATGCCCAAAAAGCACAACAGTAACCGCATTTGCTGCATGCCCCAATGCACAAATCGAGCTGTTCACAACGAAATAATCCGGCATTCTTTCCTGCAAGATCCGCTACGAAAGAAGGAATGGATAGTGAGGTTTCGCATCGGAAAGCGCGACGCCGCCGATGAGAGAGTGCAGCGCACATTTCACTCCCGGCAGTTTCTTCTGGAGCAATATGGGTAGGCGGAAATCGCTTTCGCCTTTTGGCTAAACCGCACAGTGGGCATGCTGTACGTCGGATTTATAGTGAGAAGGACGTTTCTGTAGATGCGTGCGCCTGCTAGCATGGCAACGCGGCAGTTAAATGTCAGTCTGCGAACCACTGGAAGGCGCAAAGTTGCTTGTTTGCGTGGCATTCGCTCTTTTTTTCCCACATATTACACACAGCCGCACGCACCAACGAATGTTTATATTTCAATCAGTGCTGACATCGATGCACATCGGTGCCAAACGGGGATTTTTTATCGCGATCTGGGCCGATCCTGTTTAGACTCTATCTGGAACAGGTGCTGGCACGCGATCACTGTTGATCGTGATCAAGCATGACACACTGATCTCAAGACGATCGCCATCTGCGCATCGTGATTCAGCTCTGACCTCCCGATTTGGCCGACGCCAGCGCTAAACTCTACCACGATTAGGCTAGAGCAGCGACCACCGTTGATTGCGATTAAGATATGTAACCCTGATCAATCCCAGTCGCTATTAAATGTGCCCGCGCGACGCCGATATTTACTCACTTGTGGACTCTGACTTGTGGAGACCACGTGAAAAGAGGCTGCTGTCAACAGCTCTGCCTTCACAGAAGCTTCCAAAATGGTCGCTAATGAAATCGGCTTCGCAAAAACAAGCTGTCGGACATGGTGAAAAACCCGTTGAAGCTTCTGTGACACGCGGCGAACGGCGTACACTCCGGGTACAGTGTGCTAGAACTCCGGGCATGCGGATAGTCTATGGACTATCCTCCTCCAGGCAGCCATTTTGGTTGGACTCTCGCGCCACCTATAGACCTATTCCATGTTGGTAAACAGTGGTAGGCACCGGCGATATAACCAGGGCTTGTGTCGACGTCGCGGCGCGGATGCCCCGCCCACCGCTTACCGCGGCCCTGCACGGTCGCGCCACCGCCGCCGGCGAAGCGTGTGCGAAAGCTGCCTCCGAGCACGGGACGTCGGAGCAGCGCCGACGGCGTGTTTATAACAGTTTGCGAGGGGCAGCCGCGTGAGATGAAGTTGCGTTAGCTCTGTAGGAAGCATTCAATGAATGTAGAAAAGAATGTGCCGACACCCAGCTATGACAAGATGTGAGAAACTGACTGAAAGGATATAAGCACCTTGCCACATGATGCGAATGATCGCGAGCTATCATGTCGGCATCGCTTCATGCGTATGATTTAATTCGGTAACTAGCGCAAGAATGAACCACTTGCAACAGCGAGACTTGTTTAAATGCTACTTGAAAAGCGCCTCTAACCCCTACAGGAAATCCTTGCGCAAAAACAAATGCAACGGAATAGGTACTAGCATATGCGATAATGGTGACGCTATAACCTATGTAAACACGGCTGTGATAACGCACACACACACAAAAAAGCAATAACGTGCCAAGGACAAGGCTCTCAAATAACCGCCAGCAAGGCGCATAATCGCGGCTTGTGGCTCTGCCTATAGACCTATTCCATGTTGGTAAACAGTGGTAGGAACCGGCGATATAACCAGCGCTTGTGTCGACGTCGCGGCGCGGAGGCCCCGCCCACCGCTTGCCGCGGCTCTGCACGGTCGCGCCACCGCCGCAGGCAAAGCGTGTGCGAAAGCTGCCTCCGAGCACGGGACGTCGGAGCGCCGACGGCGTGTTTACAACAGTTTGCGAGGGGCAGCCGCGTGAGAGGAAGTTGCGATAGCTCTGTAGGATGCATTCAATGAATGTAGAAAAGAATGTGCCGACGCCCAGCTATGACAAGATGTGAGAAACTGAGTGAAAGGATAAGCACCTTGCCACATGATGCGAATGATCGCGAGCTATCATGTCGGCATCGCTTCATGCGTATGCTTTAATTCGGTAACTAGCGCAAGGATGAACCACTTGCAACAGCGCGACTTGTTTAAATGCGACTTGAAGATGCCTCAGCTAAAATACTGTTTCGGACCTAAAGCCTCTAATCCCTACAGGAAATCCTTGCGCAAAAACAAATGTAACGGAATAGGTACTCAAGCATATGCGATATTGGTGACGCTATAACCTATGTAAATACGGCTGTGATAACGCACACACACACAAAAAAAGCAATAACGTGCCAAGGACAAGGCTCTCAAATAACCGCCAGCAAGGCGCATAACCGCGGCTTGCGGCTCTGATAGTGAAGGCATGAAGTCCTGTAACGACGCGGCAAATTTCAAGCGTGTAGTTCATTCGAGCAGCCTGACAATCGAAAAAAAAATTAAAGCGCGTCATAACCACTACAGCATTGTCAAAGACACTTCTCGTGTGTATGCTATCGCAGCCGCAAGCAATATGCAAAAGCGTCGCTGTAATCGGCCTTTCACTCACGGCTACGTGAATTAAGCTCTTATATATTTGTTTCATTTGAGTGAATGAAATTCGTATGACGTATGTATAGCTTCCCCACTTCAATAATACACGGCGACCGCGATTACTTCTACACATCGAGCTAAGCTAACGTCGTGCGCGCTTTGCGGTAAGCGTCATCGCTCTGTGTCCGCACTTTGTTTATGCCAAGAAATTTGGTGTCGAGCATTACACTTTACAAACTTGTGAGAATGCTATTTCTCTCAAATGAAACAAGCCGGACTAACGCTAAATAATTACACATATGCTTAGTCGTGACGAAAATATTTGGCGCATAACCGATGCGCCAAACAGCCGGCATTACAGGTTCGTCCATTTCCTTAAGGCAGACATAAGCAGGAAAACGATAAAAACCTATCGCACGTGTCTTGTGCGTTGCTGAGCAACCAACCCACGGCGCAGGTCATCGGTGAACACTTTTTTCTTCATTGTACGGCGGTGAGAAGCGCCCGCACCAGCGAAAACGCAGCGGCTGCTACGGTAGGCGCGCCGGCGGATGCCTACCATGCGAAACCAAAACTCCCGACGACAGCGCCACCGCATCTTCGTGACGTAGGCCCGGTGGAATAGGTCTATACGCTCAGTTCCGATCGTGAAGGCGTGAAGTCCTGTAACGACGCGGCAAATTTCAAGCGTGTAGTTCATTCGAGCAGCCTGACAATCGAAAAAAAAATATTTAAAGCGCATCATAACCACTACAGCATTGCCAAAGACACTTCTCGCGTGTGTGCTATCGCAGCCGCAAGCAATTTGCAAAAGCGTCGCTGTAATCGGCCTTTCGCTCACGGCTACGTGAATTACGCTCTTATATATTTGTTTCATTTGAGTGAATGAAATTCGTATGACGTGTGTGTAGCTTCCCCACTTCAAGAATACACGGCGACCGCGATTACTTCTACACATCGAGCTAAGCACGTCGTGCGCGCTTTGCGGTAAGCGTCGCTCTGTGCCCGCACTTTGTTTATGCCAAGAAATTTGGTGTCGAGCATTACACTTGACAAACTTGTGAGAATGCTATTTCTCTCAAATGAAACAAGCCGCACTAACGCTAAATAATTACACATATGCTTAGTCGTGACGAAAATGTTTGGCGCATAACCGATGCGCCAAACAGCCGGCATTACAGGTTTGTCCCTTTCTTTACGACAGACATAAGCAGGAAACCGATAAAAACCTATCGCACATATATTGTGCGTTGCCGAGCTACCATCCCACGGCGCAGGTCATCGGTGAACACTTTTTTCTTCATTTCACGGCGGTGAGAAACGCCCGCACCAGCGAAAACGCAGCGGCTGCTACGGTAGGCGCGCCGGCGGATGCCTACCATGCGAAACCAAAACTCCCGACGACAGCGCCACCGCATCTTCGTGACGTAGGCCCGGTGGAATAGGTCTATAGTTCGTGGACATTGCGAATCTCCGTGGCTGACATTCGATCACTTCACAACACTAGCACGACGTAGGTTCCAGCGACGCTTTGCTGCTGTCGGCCAGTGTCCCTTGGTGCTCATCGCTGCTTGTAACGTTCACAAGATGCACGAAACGATTTCATTTTTTGCTAACGCGGCCTAAGGCCTGCCATTTCGCCTAAGCATCGCATCGGTTCGACTGTGTAGCTAGGACCGGCGCCATGCTATAGGTTTGAGAGGCCTTGTCGGGCTGCGACGTCACTCCTCCAGCAGCCAATGAGAGCTGCCGGGCGCGGTCAGGCGGTGGTACCGGAGGATTTGCGGGCACATACCGGAGGGAAATACGAGCTCCGGTCATTGTTCGCCGGAGGACAATCTTGGAAGGCGGCCCGTTTCCCTCCGTGCTTCATGCGCCGGATTGAAAGCGCGGCGAGGCCTCGCACGTACTCCGGCGCATCCCGACGCGTAGAGTATATGGTGACGTCACCGGAGGTTAGCGGGAGTATTATCCTGCAAGACCTCCCAGCTGGGCATATTTTCGTTTACAGTGGCACAGGTGGTAGCTGGAGGAGGAGAATTACCTACGTGTGTAGTGCACGTGGAGAGGGGTAGTCGAAGGGAGGTGTGTGGAGAGGGTTTGCGCATGCGCAGTAAGGGTGGTCACGCCGCACACCACCACCATATGAAGTCAGCCATAAGCTGCTCCGCATCTAATGCGGAGTTCAGGCCGTTCTACGCGCTATCCGCAACACCCGTCCCGCACGTGGCGGGAAACCTGCCGCCAGCAAGCGAGGGGTGAAAGAGCGGAACCACGGCCGCTCGATTAGCAACGCACCAGTCCACGTGCGTTTTTATCGAGCGGCCGTGGCGGAACAGCATCATAACGGCACCAAATGGACCTTTGGATGGATGGATGGATGGATGCTATGAGCTTCCCCTTTGTAACGGGGCGGTGACATGTGCGCCACCAGGCTCGTAAGAAGATTTAAGAACTTTTTTTTTCTCTTTTAATTTTTCTCATGCCTTCCAAATTTACTTCAATCAAATCGATCATGCCATATCAAAAACGGAATTTCATATCCCAGTTCCCTGCCCCTTATGGCAGAAATTCCATATTTTTCCCTATAATTATTTTTGTCCGTTCTCTCTAGTTTTCTGCCACCAGTATGCTAACCGTCTCTTACTTATTTCAATCGCGGCTATGTTCAGCTTCCCGTTGTTCGCCCTAAAACCCAAGGCTTCATGTAGGGTGGTGCCCAAACGTACACCTGGGTGGATATTTCCGCATTCAATCAGAACATGCTCTGTCGTTTCCCTATCTTCCTCACAGCATGTGCATTTTTCTTCTTCTTTACTGAATTTCGCTTTATAAACACGCGTTCTAAGGCAGCCCGATCTCGCTTCAAACAATAAAGCGCTTCCTCTTGAATTATCATAAAATGCCTCCCTCTTTATTTCGTTCTTGCCCTCTCGGTAGTTATTCAGAGTCGGTTTTTTTTCCATCGCTGTCCTCCAGTAAATCTTCTCCGCCTCTCTGACTTTTCCCTTTACGCTCTTTGTTGTCAGTTCTCTTAGAGCCGTATATTTACTGGTGAGCCTCCTAGTTCTCTTTCTCCACTGCGTGTCAACGCTCTTTCTATATAAATAGCGGAACACCTTCACTGCCCACCTAACCTCTTTCATATTCCTTAGCCTTTCTTCAAACCTTATTTTGCTCTGCGCTTCCCTTGCCTCAAAACTCGCCCATCCCATATCGCCCTTTACAGCCTCGTTTGTAGTTTTCCCGTGAGCACCCAACGCGAGGCGTCCCACAGTTCTTTGATTCACATCCATTCCCGATTGTATCTCTGGCCTCATGCACACCACTGAGTTCCCAAATGTAAGCCCCGGTACCATTACCCCTTTCCACAGACCCCTAAGCACCTCGTACCTATTGTGTCCCCATAACGCTCTGTGCTTCATTATTCCTGCGTTCCTCTTTCCCTTTGCTGCCAAGGCTTTTTCCTGTACCTTCATGTATCTATCGCCCTCATTTACCCATACGCCAAGGTACTTGTATTCGCTTACTCTCGGTATTTCTTGGCCCTGTATGGATACCGCCTGGTCGTTGGGATCATTGAATACCATCAATCCGCATTTTGTTACACTAAATCCTAGTCCTAGATCCTCGCCTTCCTTCCCGCATATATTCACCAGCCGTTGTATATCATCTCGACTGTTTGCGAATAAGACAATATCATCAGCATAAAATAAACCCGGAAGCATCTGCTCAATCATCACGCCGCCCTGTTTGTGTGACAGATTAAAACCAATGTGGCTATCTCCTAGCGCTTTTTCCATTCTAACCATGTACAGCATGAATAACAGCGGCGACAAAGGACATCCCTGTCTCAGCCCCTTGCTAATATCAACGTTCTCTCTGCTACTTATTCCTTCCCATTCTATGCAAACTGTATTTTCTCGATATATTTCCCTCAAAAGCTGTACACAATCGTCGCCTATGCCCATTCCTTCCAAAATTTCCCACAATATTTCCTGATTAACATTGTCATACGCCCCAGTGATGTCTAGAAAAGCCACATACAACGGCCTCCTTTCTATTTTAGATATTTCTATACACTGAGTAAGAACAAATAGGTTATCGTCTAAACGCCTGTCTACTCGAAATCCATTCTGAAGTTCTCCCAAAATATTGTTACGTTCTGCCCAGGCTTCTATTTTTAATTTTACTGCTTGCATAGCCATCCTGTATAGTACCGATGTAATGGTTAGCGGTCTATACGAGCGAATGTTATTCTTTTCCCCCTTGCCTTTATAGATTAAGTTCATTCTGCTTTTTCGCCAACTGTCCGGTATTTGCCTCTCCTGTAAGCATTTTTCTACGGCTTTCAATAGCGCTTCTTTAGTGTTCTGTCCTAATTCGTTAATGAGGCTAACGGGGACCCCATCTAAACCCATAGCAGTGCGCTTTGGAATTTTTCCTTCGGCCTTTTTCCAGTTGAAATTCTCAAGTTCTAGCTCTTCCTTAGTTTCGCTCTCCGTCATGGTTTTATCCACTGGGGGAATCTTTTGGACGATCTTTTTAAACGAATCGGCTGTTACCTTCTGGATGTAACCCAACGCTTCGTACCCTTCCAATTGATTTCCTCTTTCATCAACAATATGTTGTTGCAATGTGGCAGACTTTTTACCTAGCGCTTTTATGTGGTTCCAAAATATCCTAGGCGCGTCCTTCTTTTTGTCATGAATTTCTGTAACCCAGCGTTCGCTTTCACCTTTAATTTTTGCCTCGACCAATTTCACGTTGGGAGAGCGCCTCTAGCGGCGAGAAGCAGAAACGGTCGACGCGCGACGGCAGCGAGGTCATCCACAGCGTGACAAGCGACAGCTAGTGCTGCTTCGCATTGTGCCGCTCCCGTAACCTTTCTGTCCGCCTGTTCACTTCTGCGAAGCCTTCTGTTATGTGTTCTACATATTGAAGACTTGGAAGAGTCTTCATGACTCTGGCGGTGCGTGGAGCCGCGGTTTTGGAGCTCGTGCTACCGGTGACGGTCAGTGTGTGTGATCGAGAGCTATTTCGGCGGGTTGCACCGGCAGCTACATAAAGACTGGCTTTTCAAAGAAGAAAAATACATTCGCCGGATCGAATGTCTCGTGCGACGAGAACCTGCAGGGACCAATCTCGTTGTGCTGCGCAGCATACGTTTGTGCTCTGCGAAGGCTGGAGTCGCAACGCTCCGTGAAGGTGCAACAAGTGCTGTCGTACTGCGATTGCGTTGCTCTTGAGAAACGTGTCAGATGATGTGCTGCCCGCGGTTCTTACACTGAAAGCCGATATAGAAAACGGGCTTCCAAACAACGCGGTGTTTACAAAGCGGCGGCGCAGTCACAGCTTCTGAAAAAATGTAGTAATATGCATGAAATGCGTGCGTAACGTGCATACAAGCGTATGCATTTGGTTATTTTCAGGTCAAAACCCCTTGGGTGACGAAGACCTTGGCAGACACCACCTTTAAGAAACATGATAAACAAAATGGTGCAGGCCGAAGCTAAGCGAGAACTTCCTCCACATTTCAAAACGCCTGGATCATCCATATTTATTCTTTTATTTAGTAGTACTGTAAATCCCATCAGGAATTTTTACAGCTGTGGGTCAGAAAGATCTACAGGCATTACGGTGCAAAATTATGCAATTAAAACTAAATAAAAATGTGATTAATGCGATTAATGTGAAAATAGTGATTAGAAATAATAATCATAATTGACCTATGCTATTAAACAATGCAAAAATAACCAAGGCGAAGGGTAAGCACATAAATGATCAAGTTGATAACAATTTCCACCATTTTATACCACAAATATCGAATATACAGAAAAAAAGGACGATAATAGACACAATACAGATAACGTTTCTAACGTGTTGCTGATAGCACGGTCTCGCCAGCAAGTTCAACAAATTAGTCGACACTGGGCTGCGCGACCGCCATCTCAGCTAGCGTGTTCCACTCCGAACAGCCCGCGGGAAGAAGGAAAAATTAAATGTATTGTTGGCGCAAAAGTATTCCTGGAGTGTAAGGTGGTGTTTTTGACGGGTTTCATGGTAGTGTTGAAAGAAATGTAGGTGGCTGATTCCAATTTAACCTTGTTATGTATGAGGTACATAAATTTGAGGCGTCGAACTTCAGGAACGACATTGCCACATATGCACTTGAGGTGGTGTGGAACCGCTGCGCAGGACGGCCAGCACCACTGAGAAATACTAGCCCCATAGCGGACACGGAGAATATGAAAAAAAAAATCGCACGTTTGAAACTCTTCCGCTGGCATTGCTGCAGCCAACGGCAGCACGTCGCTGTGGCATCGCAAAGCAGAAAAATAAAGCACGGCGAAAACAAGAATCGCAAAGGTGCGACGCGGAAACTGTCAACACAAACACGAACGCTGTACGGGCCTGTTCTCGCTCAGACCGCACTCCGTTTAGCACGCATGCGGAGGGCGTGCGGAAGGGTGAAAACGGCTGTCAAACGGAGCTAATCGCGAATTATTGAAGTCGCTGATGGCACGCAAGCCCCACCAAATTCGATATTTTGCGATCCGTACCCTTTGACACTGTTTCGTTCCTACTTTTGCGTTGAAATCCCCCATGACTACTGTGTATTGCGTCCGTACTTTCTTTATTGCTAATTCGATATCCTCGTAGAATTGCTCTACTTGTTCATCGTCGTAGCTCGTTGTTGGCGCATATCCCTGGATTATCTTAAGTTTATACCGCTTATTTAGTTTTATTACGACGGATGCTACCCTTTCGTTAATGCTGTAGAATTCATCTACGTTGCCCGCTATATTTTTGTGGATTAGGAACCCAACGCCATATTCTCTCTTTTCGGGTAATCCTCTATAGCAGAGGACGTGTCCATTGTTTAAGACTATGTAAGCTTCGCCTGCTCTCCTAACTTCGCTAAGGCCAATGACGTCTCCCTCTAGTTCCTCGAGTAATTCCGCTAATCTAGCTTCGCTTGAGAGGGATCTTGCGTTGAACGTTCCAATGTTTAGATTCCAGTGGCGGCCTGTCCGGGTCCAGTTGTTCTTACCGCCCTCTGCTGCTTCACAGAGCTGACCGCCGCCGTGGACAGATGTTCTGCAGCTGCTGGACACTGAGGGCGAGGGTTTAATTGTAGACATCGTGTGGGAGGCGGTGGCCAAGTACTTCACCAGGGAGGCCAATTCCTGTTCTGGTGTAGGAGTGAGTTGTAAACGGCACTTGAACGACTGAAAGCCTTTCAGGTGTCCAACCGTCGCCAGGACCCCCCTACCGACGTAATCTCGAGCTTATGACAACCATCCCTGAAAAAAAAAAAAGAAAGGGGGGGGGGGGTCGAACCTGTGACCCTCGGCGGTCTCAGTAGCCGCGGTTCCGCATCGTTAAACGTACACGCTTACAAAGCATTTCAGGCGCGATAACTTCTATGCGCTTTACTATTTTGTACAGTATTTGGTCTCAAAATGTCCACGATTATCTAGTTTTGCTGATCGCGACATCCAGGACGTCATGGTTATTAAAATTGCTCTGACAAGTAGCTGGCCGCGCGTGGAAAGTCGTGTTTTAGCGAGCGGTTTTAACTGCGCCGTTGTAGCTAATGAGGTATGTTTTCGCGCACCGCATTCCGTGCGTAGCGCGAACGTTGTTGAAGTTGGGGTAAAAGAAATTATTGCGACCTTCCACGTGGGTAAAACATAAGTATTTTTTTAAAATTTTTACGACGTACGTAAACGGAAAAACAAAACAAATCGCTGGTTGTAAGTCGCGGTTGCATGGTGTGTAATGAGTAATGAAATCTATAATTTCCTATGCCGGAATGGACGTGCGAAGAAAAATGGAAATATATAGGCATCAGGGAGGTAGCAGTCACACAGATACATACACACATATCTATATACAGCGGCACATCCACGCAAACATACACCCCAGGAAAGACACGCAAACTATCTATTGTGGTGGTGAAGGCATATTATCGTGTACATTCCTTATAGGAAGTCGATTCAGAGTGTTAAATTCGTCCGAATTTCTTCGGCCAGCTAAAAGATTTGTGTAAAGGTTAGTAGTGTACGGCTTGTCTGAAGGCAAGGAGTAATCAAGGAGTAATTTATATTCCTTATTGCGCTTGCAATGTTAATTTCGCCATGAATCTATCTATCGAGCTATCTATCTATCTATTTTCTCCGTCCGTTTCTTACGAGTTGCTATTATCGGAGACCGTCGGTTGGTTATGTCCAGCGTCGCATGCATGGGTTTCCTGCCTGTGCGGAATACTATGAGAATATGAGAATATGTAGTCGTGCTAGTAGCTAACACATTTTACTATCTGTTATAAGAAAAACGGTTTGTTTAGCTGCTCACCGAATTATCGTCGGCTCGTTGGGCTGGGCGCGGTTGTATTCCTGGGCAAGCTCACACGTGCATCATAGCTCGTTTGCAACCCCACGGTTATTCCTACGGCGTCGGCCGTAGGAATAACCGTGGGGAAATGCTAGTACAATTTGCAGAAAGGAACCAGCTTCGAATAATGAATACGTTCTTCAAGAAACACAAGAATAGGAAGTGGACGTGGAAAAGCCCTAACGGGGAAACAAAGAATGAAATTGACTTTATAATGTGCGAACAACCAGGTATAATTCAAGACACAGAAGTAGTGGGGAAGGTAAAATGCAGCGATCACAGATTAGTAAGGGCAAAGATTGTACTTAACCTAAAGAAAACAAGAACTAAATTATTTACTAGAAAAAAATGTAATGTAGAGGTAATCAGAGCGAAAGACGACGAATTTAAAGTCGCCCTAAGCAACAAGTTCGAGGCCTTAGACGAAAACGGTGACGATTTAGGACAAATAAACAAAACCATAACGAAAACAATCCTTGCAACCGCGATAGAAGTCGGGGGTAAAACAACAAAGCAAGCAAAAAGTAAGCTGTCCCAATCTACCAAGGACTTAATAAAAAAACGCCAACAATTGAAAGTAACTTCAGCAAAAGATAAGATAGAATTCGCAGAACTATCGAAATTGATCAGTAAAGCCAGGCAAAGAGATGTAAGAAACTTTAACATGAGAGAAATAGAGAAAGGCACCAGCATTAAATCGGTCAAAAAGAAACTGCACTTAGGACAAACAAAATGCATGCGCTAAAAGATAAACAAGGTAACGTTATCAACAGTTTCACCGAAATAGTAAAGGTAGCAGAAGATTTCTACTCTTAACTGTACAGCTCTCAGACAGAACATACAACCTTATTAGAAATAGAACCAGAGGAGAACACCGAACTTCCATATCCTCCTGAGTGCCAGCTATGGCGATTTGTCCAATATATTGGACATCAAATACTCCGTTACTATGAAGATCTCAGCATATTTTTCGCCTTAAAAACAAGTTGTCCAATATTTTGGACACCTACTAGCGCCATCTATGAAGTTTTTTTCAAAGCTGTGCCAGCGGCGCCAAAAATAAACACGAGAACGTGGCGGCGTTCAGCGGAGCAGCGTTCTACGGCGACTGCTGGAGAAGCAAGTGCTGTTTATAGTATTTTCCTGCCCGTTTTAGCGTGATATGTATGATTAACTAGTAAGGTAGTGATACAGGAGCATGTTGAATGGAAAATTTAAGTTGCGCGGACGCCTGTTTTTCACTGGCAATGAGTTGATTATGCGTGTCCAACATGTTGGACACTGGCACTCAAAACCGTCTTTTCGAATACACTGACGCGATGTGCGCTGCATTGCAAGCCCCTTCATATCAGTGTCATGTGGCGTTTATTTTTGCTTGCTTGGCTTTTCTGTTATGGCGTTCCGCTGTTCCGCTGCCAGCTTCAAGGATGAAGTCATTGTCGTCATCACCGTCATCATCATCAGCTTAATTTAGGTCCACTGCAGTACGAAAGCCTCTCCCAACGATTTCCAATCCACCCTGTCCTGAGCGAGCTGGTTCCACTTTATGCCCGCAAACTTTTTAATTTCATTGCTCCATCTAACCTTTTGCCTGCCTCTGTTGCGTTTTCCCTCTCTTGGTGCCCATTCCGTTGTTCTTACTGTCCTGGTGTTATCTTTCCTCCTCATGACATGTTATACCCAGGTGCACTTCTTTCGTTTAATTGATATAATAATATCAGCTACTCCCGTCTGTGCCCTAATCCATTTCGTTTAATTCAATTCCATTTTAATACTTTCCCGGTTTAGGTCACCAATCATTATTTGAAGTTCACCTCCGTCATTTCTAAAGAGCACAATGTCGTCTGCAAATATTAAATTGCTGAGATATTCTCGTGTATTAGAATTCCCTTTTCTTCCCAGTCTAGACGTTTAAAGGATGCAGTATGAAGACGAAAGTCTTCTGTGCAAAGTGCCAGCTATTTTTTTTTTTTTTGCTTAACGATGGAAAGAAACTGTTTCGAGTTGGCCCACAATGCTAACTTCTCATAAATATAATTTGAGGATAGCAAATTAGGGCCAACTTTTGTTTGTATTTTATTCATATTTACGTAATTTGAATAATAAACGGTTCTTTCAGAATTTGTAACAATTTTCTTCAGTAAAGGAGCTTCGTGTGGATGCAAGCCCACTACTTCATAATTTAACTGATAAAGTTCCAGTGTCCAATATATTGGACATCACGCCATACTGAAACCAGTGATATTACCGAGATAATAAGCATCACTTTTTATCTTTGCTATCTGCACATCACATTTTGAAAGTTTCAGGAAAATCTGTTAACTCAAATCCAACTCGGAAGTCAGGAGGATATATAACCGCTGACGAAATTCAAAAAAGCTGCCAAAGGCATGTCCCGCGGTAAAGCAGCTGGTGACGATGGTATAACAGCCGACTTGGTCAAAGACGGAGGAGATATTGTACTTGAAAAACTTGCATCGCTCTTCACGAAATGTATCAAGACATGTAGCGTACCGCGCAGCTGGAAAAATGCTAATATAATCCTTATCCACAAGAAAGGTGACGTAAAGGACTTAAAGAATTACAGACCAATCAGCCTACTCCCCGTAATATACAAGCTATTTACAAAGGTAATTTCTACGAGGATAAGAGAAACACTCGACTTTAACCAACCGAGAGAACAAGCTGGTTTTAGGAAAGGTTACTCGACAATGGACCACAGCCACGCTATCAACCTAGTAATTGAGAAGTACGCGGAAGATAACAAACCTCTTTACATGGCGTTTATCGACTACGAGAAAGCATTTGACTCCATAGAAATACAAGCAGTTCTAGAAGCTCTACATCGACAAGGGGTACCTGGCGTATACGTGAAAACCATAAACAACATATACAAAGATTGCACAGCCACACTACTCCTACATGAGAGAAGCAGAGAAATCCCGATCAGGAGAGGTGTGAGACAGGGAGATACAATATCCCCGATGCTATTCACTGCATGTTTAGAGGAAGTCTTTAAACGTCTAGACTGGGAAGAAAAGTGCATTCGAATAGACGGAGAATATCTAAACAACTTAAGATTTGCAGACGACATTGCGCTCTTTAGCAATGATGGTGACGGATTGCAAAACATGATTGATGACCTAAACAGGGAAAGCATTAAAATTGGATTAAAAATGAATAGGCAAAAGACCAAAGTTATGCTCAATAGCTTAGCTAAGGAACAGGAATTTAAAATCAACAATGAACCCTTACAATCTGTAAACGAATATGTATATCTGGGACAGTTAATATCAGGAACTCCTACCCAGGAAAATAACGAAAGGGAAGGGGTCAAGGGCTCGTTCTTTTATCTGTTAGAAACAACTTAATGAGCAAAGAGACAATGAAGCCTAGGAAAGCATAGGGGAAGTTACTTATGGTATTGCAATTGTGGAGAAAGTAGAAAGGAATTAAAGTGGACGAAAAGACAAACCTGCCTTCGGTGGGACCCGAACCCACGACCTTCGGATGTCGCGTCCGATGCTCTACCAACTGAGCTACAAAGGCGGTCGTCCCCCCGTCCACTTTATTGTGTATTTATTTACGTATTATCCTGGGAGTGTTAGGCAGCGCCACTCGTGGCCAAGGCGGCGTGTGTAGAACACATTTTCTTGCCAGGAGGCGTCACGTAGAACGTGAACTTAGATGAGATGGCTGCTGCCCAATAAGCCCTCGCATGCTACCTAAGGCACCAAGTCTGCCGCAACGAGGCCCAATCTATGAAATAACGAAAGGGAAGGGGTCAAGGGCTCGTTCTTTTATCTGTTAGAAACAACTTAATGAGCAAACAGACAATGAAGCCTAGGAAAGCATAGGGGAAGTTACTTATGGTATTGTAATTGTGGAGAAAGTAGAAAGGAATTAAAGTGGACGAAAAGACAAACCTGCCTTCGGTGGGACCCGAACCCACGACCTTCGGATGTCGCGTCCGATGCTCTACCAACTGAGCTACGAAGGCGGCCGTCCCCCCGTCCACTTTATTGTGTATTTATTTACGTATTATCGTGGGAGTGTTAGGCAGCGCCACTCGTGGCCAAGGCGGCGTGCGTGGAACGCACTTTCTTGCCAGGAGGCGTCACGTAGAACGTGAACTTAGATGAGATGGCTGCTGCCCAATAAGCCCTCGCATGCTACCTAAGGCACCAAGTCTGCCGCAACGAGGCCCAATCTATAAAATAACGAAAGGGAAGGGGTCAAGGGCTCGTTCTTTTATCTTTTAGAAACAACTTAATGAGCAAACAGACAATGAAGCCTAGGAAAGCATAGGAGTAGTTACTTATGGTA
This sequence comes from Hyalomma asiaticum, assembly GCA_013339685.2. Taxonomy (NCBI): domain Eukaryota; kingdom Metazoa; phylum Arthropoda; class Arachnida; order Ixodida; family Ixodidae; genus Hyalomma; species Hyalomma asiaticum. Next base: position 22,016,009 of record CM023484.1, read on the forward strand.
TTGTAATTGTGGAGAAAGTAGAAAGGAATTAAAGTGGACGAAAAGACAAACCTGCCTTCGGTGGGACCCGAACCCACGACCTTCGGATGTCGCGGTCGTGGGTTCGGGTCCCACCGAAGGCAGGTTTGTCTTTTCGTCCACTTTAATTCCGTTCTACTTTCTCCACAATTACAATACCATAAGTAACTACTCCTATGCTTTCCTAGGCTTCATTGTCTGTTTGCTCATTAAGTTGTTTCTAAAAGATAAAAGAACGAGCCCTTGACCCCTTCCCTTTCGTTATTTCATAGCTTGGGCCTCGTTGCGGCAGACTTGGTGCCTTAGGTAGCATGCGAGGGCTTATTGGGCAGCAGCCATCTCAACTAAGTTCACGTTCTACGTGACGCCTCCTGGCAAGAAAGTGCGTTCCACGCACGCCGCCTTGGCCATGAGTGGCGCTGCCTAACACTCCCACGATAATATGCACATAAATACACAATAAAGTGGACGGGGGGACGGCCGCCTTCGTAGCTCAGTTGGTAGAGCATCGGACGCGACATCCGAAGGTCGTGGGTTCGGGTCCCACCGAAGGCAGGTTTGTCTTTTCGTCCACTTTAATTCCTTTCTACTTTCTCCACAATTACAATACCATAAGTAACTTCCCCTATGCTTTCCTAGGCTTCATTGTCTGTTTGCTCATTAAGTTGTTTCTAAAAGATAAAAGAACGAGCCCTTGACCCCTGGCAAGAAAATGTGTTCTACACACGCCGCCTTGGCCACGAGTGGCGCTGCCTAACACTCCCAGGATAATACGTAAATAAATACACAATAAAGTGGACGGGGGGACGACTTTCTTTGTAGCTCAGTTGGTAGAGCATCGGACGCGACATCCGAAGGTCGTGGGTTCGGGTCCCACCGAAGGCAGGTTTGTCTTTTCGTCCACTTTAATTCCTTTCTACTTTCTCCACAATTACAATACCATAAGTAACTTCCCCTATGCTTTCCTAGGCTTCATTGTCTGTTTACCCAGGAAAATGAAATTCTCCGTAGAATAAGGCTGGGCTGGAGCGCATTCGGAAGGCATTACGAAATCATGACCGGACGCTTACCGCTCTCATTAAAGCGAAAATTATTCAATCACTGCATTCTCCCAGTACTAACGTACGGTGCAGAAACATGGAGAATAACGAAAAAACTAGAGATGAAACTAAGGAGCACGCAACGTGCAATGGAAATAAAAATGATAGGGGTAACGCTAAGAGATAAAAAACGAGCGGAATGGATCAGAGAACAGACAGTAGTAGCCGATATTATCTTATCAATTAAAAGAAAGAAGTGGACCTGGGCAGGACATGTCATGAGGAGGAAGGATAATATGTGGACAGTAAGAGCGACGGAATGGATACCACGAGAGGGAAAACGCAACAGAGGTAGGCAAAAGGTTAGATGGAGCGATGAAATTAAAAAGTTTGCGGGCATAAAATGGAACCAACTCGCTCAGGATAGGGTGGATTGGAAATCGTTGGGAGAGGCCTTCGTCCTGCAGTGGACCTAAACAGGCTGATGATGATGATGATGATGATGATGATGATGATGACCCTTTGACAGCCGTTTTCCCCCTTCCGCACGCCCTCCGCCCACGGCCGGACTGGATAGAGCGGTGCGCGTGCTTTCCTTCCAAGGGAAGCTTGCGCCCCTCCAAACCGGCCGTGAGCCACCAAAATTATTTCGGGCGCTCGCCGCTACTGGCGCCCCGAGTTCACTTCCGGTGCGCATGCGCAGAAGCCTCCTGTGGAAAAGGTCCATTTCCGCGTGGAAACACGTCTCAGCTCATTCTCGGAAAAATAAAGTAGCGAGATACCCGTGTCCTTCATAGTAACGAGATACGGCCAATACATCGTAAACGTATTTCACTACCGAGATACAAATGCATTTTTCAAATGTATCTCGATAAACCAATACAGATACTCAAAAGTATCCCTGAAATACTATCGCGGTACTCTTGCATCGCGATACTGCCCAGCCCTGCATGTAGGCATCAGTGGCACCTGGATACGGCACAGGGATTCTCGACAGTTGTACACAAGATAAAGTTCTCGAGCGACTCACATTTCCCCGAAGACACTGATTTGCACGTGCCCTGCGCAAACCTGTCATAAGCGAGGAGCGTCCGCGTTGTTAGCGGATAGTTTTGTGAACACAGCCCACTGCAGAAAGGCGCATTGTTTGCTTGGGCATTCCTGAGGCAGTGCGCATCGCAACACACCTGGCCACAGAAGACAAATTTTGTAGCGGCCGTGGTTGTACTTGTCCCTAATTTCGGCGGCGATCGATGTGCGAATACTACCGGCACGCATTAGCCCGACAATCTGCTTCGCACTATCGTTCCTAGATGACGGCGAACCAAGAGTGCAGTGGAAGGGAGGCGATGTTAATCTAAGAGTAATTTTGCTTGCTAAACACATTTGCTTTAACCGGACGTCAATTAGATGCAACTTGTAAAGCGCTGTAGCGAAGATATAAGGCCCGTATCTTCCCTATATCACCAATGTCGCGGTGGTGCATTGGTAGAGCTTCCAGCTGAATGTGGGTTCGAGTCCCGGCGGGTGGTAGGTACTTTTTCATAAGTTTCAGACATCCACTTCCGTTACGGAAGTAGGAAAGAAGGATATAGCAGAGAGGGAAAGGCAGGGATGTTAACCAGTGTAGGACAACCGGTATGCTACATTGCACAAGAGCAAGGGGATGGGGGAGATTGAAAGTTGGGAGAAAAGAGGAAGAGAGAGAAAGGAAGCACATATAGCACATTGTCAGTGTGACTGGCTGCTGCATAGCATGCGACATCACTGTTATAATTGCTTGTGCAAGTCTATTGTCTTCAAAAACTTAGCAGTGCCTTTGTCGCCCTCAGCTGCGATGGCTCGTGTTGTCAACATTCCAGAATGGCATCGACTGACACCCGTCGCAGCTCAGGGTGAGCAAGAGCGGACGCCAGTGACTGCATCAGCATGTTATACGAGGACAGTCGCATAAGATGTGCTGCAGCGTCTCTTCGCGACGACCGGTGTCACAAAGAGCGCTGTCGGCCATTCCGATCAAAGATTAAGAGTTCGTAGAAACCAGCCACAAGCGATAAAACAGGGGGCCTCTGCTCGGCGGAGTCCAGTTGGCATTCGAAAATGCTGTAAAAACGACAGGTGGTGGTGTCGACTGGTCTGAATGGTTACGTTTCGGAAGTATGTCACTGGTTTCTTGGTGGACTCCGACATACAACACTTTCGTTGCTTTCGTGTTAGAACACGTCGACGCGCCGCTATGACAAATTTGTGAGAAACTGATTGAAACGACAAACATCTCGCTAGTGTGGATGTGAATGATTCGCGAGCTATCATATTCCGACGTCGCTGTAGCATAGCTCAGGCGTTTAGGTTTTAACTCAGTTACTAGCGCAAAGATGAACCACATAGTATCGAGACGTGTTTATACACGACTTGAAAATTCCTGAGCTAAAAATACACGGACAAAGGTTCCAAACGCTACGCTAAATCTTTACGCACAAACAAATGGATCGGATTAGTTACTCAAGCATAGGAAAGGGCGATAATTACGGCGCTTTCACCATATAAATACGGCTGGGATAACGTACTAAGAAAAGCAGTTGCGTGCTAAGGAAGGACGAGACTCTTGGATAACCACCTGCAAGGCATGCCTGACCACATGCACGCGATACTGTAACGACAGCGACAAGCGACGCGACAGGCAGCCACTGTCGCACTGACTCGCCGTGGGCTGGAGCAACCACATGTAGGCTACGCGACAAGGCAGAAAAATAAAAAAGAATAAAAGACATAATGGTGGTATATATGGCCTCCAAGACTTGGCGCTCTGGCAGCACCCGCGCGTGGGAGTTTCGGGGGCCCCGGCCATATTTATGTCGTTGTAGAAACCAGACATTAGAAGTCTTAGAAGAATACCTATATCTAGGACAGCTACTGACTGGAGAACCCGCCCATATAAAAGAAATCCACCGTGGAATAAACATAGGATGGCGCGCGTACGGGAGACATTCCCAGCTCATGAAAGGAAATCTACCACTATCACTCAAGCGGAAACTATATAACTACTGCATTTTGCCAGTACTGACACACGGGGCAGAAACATGGAGAATTACGAAGAAGCTCGAGAGGAAGTTAAGAACCGCGCAGTGGGCGATGGAACGAAAAATGATAGGCGTTACATTAAGAGATAGAAGGAGCCGAATGGGTCAGAGAACAGACGGGAGTCGCCGACATAGTAACCGACGTTAAGAAGAAAAAATGGACATGGGCAGGCCACGTGATGAGAAGGATAGATAACCGATGGACAGTTAGAACGACGGAATGTATACCAAGAGAGGGCAAGCGTAGCCGAGGACGACAGAGAGTAAGATGGGGGGACGAAATCAAGAAATTCGCAGGCATCAAATGGAATCAGCTCGCGCAGGAAAGGCAAGAATGGAGAGGATTGGGAGAGGCTTTCGTCCTGCAGTGGACATAAGATGGGCTGATGATGATGGTGATGATGATGATGATGAATAAGTAGAGTCCTACACGGGTGAAAAACATTGGAAACGTGCTGAGAGGCCAACGTTCTCACTTTATTGCATTAGTTCTAGAACAAATACGCCGTCATTGCCGTCAAAAACAGGTGCCAACCCGCTAGTGGGAAACGCTGCATGTAGCGCCATTCAGTGATTAATAATTAAACAACTTTTGAGGTTCACGGCAGCGACTTAGGCTTAGCAGTGTCAAAATCAGCCTTTTTTCTGAATAATGACTGTAGAACATGGTAAATAATTTGTCCCCTTTAGTGCATGAGATTAAGGGAAGGCTCATTTTAAGGTTTGGTTCTGGCCGTGGGTGCGAATAGCAAGCAACTAATGCGAATTAGAATTGAAGCGGGCGCTTTGGTAGCCGCCATGTCGTTGCGAAATCACTCGGCGACTAGCGCTCTTTTCTAGCTGGCCAGAAATCGGCAACACGACAGGCGACAGCGACGGATGGCCCTCCGCGACGGAAATTCTCGTTTCGGAAATCACGGAAATCACGGTATTCCGAGATGGTCGAGTATGCGCCGGAGAAGACGCACAGCCACGTGGGGTACACGCGGGGCAGGAGGCGACCTTTGTTGGAATTCGTAGTACAGCTGGGAACAGGCTAGCTGGTGACTGGAAACCGGTTTGACGGGAGTTTGGCGGCCCCAGGGAAACGAGTAGTTCAGGAAGCATGTCCAGGAATGTCCGTAGTGACCAGCCGGTTTGGCGCCACGGCACCCCATGCAGCGTCTTTGTTAAAAGCACCTGGGAGCAAGGGGCACAGTGGCGGCCAAGTTTATTGTTCACGGGTTGTCTTTTGTTGTCAGTGTGGATGGTCCTGCCTGATGTGTTTCCATGTTCCTTTCAGTGGGCTGGTTCCTATGTGGGGGTCGGTTTGTTTGATGCCTGTATGTTGCTAGGGGTTTGGCACCATCTTAGACATGTGGGGTTCTGTTTGTGCGAAAGATTGCGATTGGCTGTGAGGGATTCAGGGGCGGAGCAACCGGTGTTTATAAGGTGACCCCTCGTCCCTGTCAGTGTGGTTGGAAGCGAGGTTGGAAGGCTGAAGGTGAACTGAAGGTTGGAAGATAGCCAGAAGGTTGGTGAGGACGGAGTGGATAGTGCTAGAGAGGACATCTTGCACGAGTCCGGGTGGTGGCTACGGTCGCAGGAGCAGTGCTATTCACTGGGGTCGGCTCTGCCGAAGGGAAGCGGCTCGTTCCACCAAGGTCCTCCCAACCGGGTCTAGGGCGCGGACAGTGCTAGAGAGACCATGTAGTACGAGTCCGGGTGGTGGTTGAGGTCGCAGGAGAGGTGCTATGCACTGGTCGGCTCTGCCGAATAGACCCTTTTCGGAATACAGCGCCACCTATTGAGAAGGATGGGGACTATGAGACGGCCGCCATCAGTTGGTCGGACTCGCGGGCGCTACACGTAGAGAACCGGCGAACGGCACCCCTAGCTCGCCGCAAAATCCTATCGCTTGTGGATTCGGTGACATGCCTGTGCATTGCTGCGTGCCGCTTTGCAAACAGCGAGGAGTATTAGGCGATGACGGCTCGAAGGCAAGTCTGCGTTTATACATTTCGTTAGCTTCCTATGTGTTACTTTTGCTAGCGCGCGTCTTACGTCGCTTTTGTCGACTTGCAGGTGTCGTTCTTCGCCTTCTCAAAGGACCCGCTTCTGAAAAAGAGATGGCTTGTTGCAATCAAACGCGACGAAGGAAAGTTGTTTGCCGTGACGAAGCACACAAAAGTGTGCTCGACACATTTCGCCAACGACGACTACTTGCCGAATGTAGTCGGCGGTCGGCGTTATCTTCGTGTTGACGCCGTACCGAGCGTGTTTGCGTTTGGAAAACCCCAGCGTCCAGCTAGAAGAAAGCCGAGGGACCGACAGCAGTGCGTCTCGCGAGCGCAACGGCTGTCCGCCATCGGTCAGGCTGGCAGCTCCGAGCTTGCGTTGGAAACAACGCTTTCTCCCGGTGGCGATGTCGCCGTGTCGCGGGACTGCGCGACAGCAGATGAGGTTCTGGACGCCACCTTGTGCAGTGATAGTGCTTCAGCGCCAACCGGACTTTCAAGAGCGCCAGGAAGTGTGTGGACGCACATGTGCAGCCACAGTGGTCAATCTGGAGGAGCAGCTGTCTGAGCACCAAGCCAACTGGAAAGCGATTTAGAAGGTAGGACCGAAGAGGTGAAGTGTGCGAGTGCCAGTGCAGCGAGAGTGCCCGAGCTCGAAATGCAGCTATCTCTGCTTCAAGTCCACGTTCAACAGCTAAAGAGCGACTTGGAAGCTAGAACCAAGGAGGTGAAGTCAGCAAAAGATGCGCTTTATAAAGCTCAAAGAGAGTGCGGAATAGTCACTATGGAAAACAAAAAACTTGATCAACAGAAAAGCAGGCGATTTTCAATCGAATGTTTCATGGACAGCCCAGAGGACATAAGCTTCTACACTGGGCTTCCCAACTTTGAATCATTCATGAGCTTTCTGCGTTTGATAGACCCGGTGAGAATGCAGAAAATATAAGAGTATGGTCTAGGAGGTACTCAGGTAGGCCAAGTAATGCAGGAAGGCCACACATGTTGACAGCCGAGGACCAGCTTTTTCTTGTTCTTGTGAGGCTGCGCCTCGGTCTCTTCGAAAGGGACCTAGCATACAGGTTCAAGGTGTCAGTTGCTACAGTTTCAAGAATATGCACCACATGGATCAGCTTCATTTATTTGCAAGTTGGCCAGATGGACCTATGGGTGGGCAGAGAGGAGGTTGACAGAACTATGCCAGCCATTTTTAAAGAGCGATACCCAACAACAAGGGCCATTATTGACACAACAGAACTGAGATGCGAAGTACCAATTTCCCTGGTTCTTCAGTCAGCTACATACTCAACCTACAAACCAAATAATACAATGAAGGGTTTGGTTGTCGTTGCACCCGACGGCGCGATCACGTTTTTGTCAAAGCTATTTACAGGGTCAGTGTCAGACAAAGAGCTTGTCGAAAAAAGTGGTTTTTTAAACCTACAGTTTCAGCCTGGCGACTCGGTAATGGCCGACAAGGGCTTCAAGATACAGGACCTGCTCAGCGCAAAAGGAGTTGCTTTGAACATTCCCCCTTTCCTGCAGAGGCAGCGCCTGACTGAAGAAGAAGTTAGAGCAACAGAAGAAATTGCAAGCCTCAGAATACATGTCGAGCGACGCATTCAACGAATTAAGGCCTTCCACATTTTTGATAGGCCTATTCCACTGTCTATTGCACCAATCATCAGTGAAATTTGGGCATTGTGTGCATTCTTAAGCAATTTCCAAAGTCCTTTAATAGCAACGTAGGGTTTGCAGTAGCAAGTCTTGCTGCAGTTATGTACGTGTCGTGTCAGTTCAGTGTAACATTGCAGGGACAACCAAGATGGCTCAGTGAAAGCCACGACTTTTACTCAAGTTGCAAGAAAAGAACACAAGGCTCTGTAGTATCAATTTTATTGACACATCAACAGTTCAAAAATCATCCTGTGCACTGCATCATAGGTCAGCAAACTCACTCATGAGTCGACTCATTCAGACTCAGATCGAGCTGTGAGTATGAGTGAGTCCGGTAGAGGAAAATTTCGGTGAATCCGAGTTCGAGTGAGCTTTCACAGCATGAGTGCGTCTGAGTGAGTTAAAAAATTTTGCCGACCTATGCAGTGCATGACTTTTTTGCCAAGTACGGCAGAAGTGTCGAGAAATAAAAGCTGTCCAACTTCATTCTGCATTTCTTCCACTCAGATTCATTGAATCGAATTCTTTCGACAACCAGAAATTGTGGAGCATACACAACAAAGTCGCCCCAAGTCACCCCTGCAATTGCCATCTGCCCAAGCACCTGATAATAGTAACAGTGGGTGCGGTTTAGCCTATATGTGCCATTATTGTCCTTTATAAGGCATGAGCCTTGAATACATGGTTCTTTAAGGTCTTTCAATGAGTAGAAGCACTTGATTTCTACGATGCCATGAGGTTCCTGTTCCTCGGGGTCCCATACCACACGATCAGGAGAGGCACCAAGCCACGGGCATCCTGGGTCCACGACAAGGCCGCAGTGAAATGTCTGGATGTTGTGCCTGATGGTGCGCAGCATTGCTTCGTATTTATGAACAGCCACGGCTTCACTTGAAACTCCATACCTGAAACAGCAATATTTTGCAGGCTTAGTCATGCTTGCATTCTACGATACAATCAACATTTTGCAGTGCATACAAGGTGTATACATATGTTAAACACAGCATGCAAAGCTACTTCCTTTTTCAAAGTTTCTTGAATACTGTGATAGTAGACACATGAGTGTGATTTGTTGATAACATTGCACCTGTGCATTCATTAGTGAAAATCACTTATAGCCACTGGTGTTTACTGGAAGCAGTGCTACGTATAGCAGATGTAAACAGGGCATAGGAAGTTACTTAACGTGTATACTGTGTTACTGTACCATATCTTCTTGCTTTGTTACAAACCAACTTTTTCAATAAAATGTTCAACTCATACTTGCTGTATGGCCCTTACTCGAGAGAGATATCTGTCTGTGGTGAGGTTTTGCAGGCCTTTCTCCGTCCACTTTTCACGAGAGACGGCAACACCAAAGTTAGATGCCGTTAAGCGGTCTTTGCGAGCAACTCTCCATGTTGCACTTTGGCTCTGCTGGCGAGAGGTCTGCTCAAGCTTGCGAGCTTCGTCAGCAGACATCACGAGAGCCTGCATATAAAGGTGCAGCACATGTTGGGGTTAACACAAAAAATGCCGATATAATCACACTTTACAATGCCTGGTTGCTAAAGCGAACGAAAGTAGTTGTAGAAATAGGTTGATTAGTACAAGCTATGTTTATAGGACAAGACAAAAGCACAAAATGGAAGAGCAGGTTCTACTTGGAAGTTATGCACAATATTCCTGTTTTTCCGTGCTTTATTTCATGCTACACGCATACTATACATTGCCCTACTGGTAAGAGGTTGGTTTAAGCCTGTTTTCTGTGCTTTGTGCCATTCCACATGCCAACAGGTATTTACATGCATGTGCTTGCCTCGATTACAGCTTGCTGCGTTGGTGGCAGGCCCACACACGACACAACAGTGGGCACAGTTTTTGAAAATAGTGCTAGCTGCACGGGTGTCAGCTGCGTAGCTGAACCCTGCTGAATTTCTGGGCACAAATAAGTCGTGAAGTCGTGTGGCACAAGCGGTTTCTGGCTCCACAAGAGGCTGCCTACACGTGTCGCCAAACAAGCTGTCTGCTTTTGTCTATGCTGTAGACTTCCAGTGCCCCAGAAGTGAACTCTTAGTATGCGCAGCCATCTCGATTGCAAACAGTTTTGCAGCTTCTTGAACGTCTTCTAGGGACCTCGGCCTTTTTCTGGCTTCATAAAGACGCGACTGGAGCGGGTTAGACACATCCTCTGGCCTTGCGGCTCTCCAATCAATGTCATCAACGCTGGAAGCCGGTATTTTCTGCCCCCGGGGCCCCCTCCACATTTGAGGAAGTTCCGTACATGACAGTTCTGGCGGAGGCTCCTCATACCCATTTGTGATAAGGAGCACAAGGACTTTCAACAGTCCCATTACATGATGACATGCTCCATTGTCTCCGGCGGCGCATTCGCATACGCATTCTCGCACGTAACCATCATGTGTCAGTGCGGCGGACACGGTGTACCAGTAGCGCATCCAGGATCTCTACCAGGGGGGGGGGGGGGGGGGGGTTCCATTTTTCACGAAGGGCCGGGCATGCCATTACACAGTTGTTGCGTGTGTAAAAAAAAGTAAATAAAATGCCAAATAATAGTAACATCCATGATGATAATTATTTTTATTATTTTTTCGGCATATTGCAGAGACATTAGCGCCACATCCTTCTAGGACATAGGAGCAGTTACGGAGTGGGATGGGATTAGGTCGGCCTCAGGGGGGGGGGGTTACAACACCCGAACCCCCCCCCCCCCCCCGTCGGTGCGCCACTGTGCTCAACGATGCGGTAAAACGCATTTTGTGCGACTTCTGATCGAGTCAAAATTTCACAAAAAACACAATACTATAGTCTCACCTTTTTGGGCATTTTGGGCAAAATTTTGAGAGACCGTATTTTTATTCAGGAAGGCGCGCAATAAGTAGAGGAATGCTCTACGATGCGGGAAAACGCATTTTGTGCGACTTCTGATCGAGTCAAAATTTCACAAGAAACCCAATATTATAGTCTTACCTTTTTTGGCATTTTGGGCAAAATTTTGAGAGACCGTAATTTTATTCAGGAAGGCGCGCAATAAGTAGAGGAATGCTCTACGATGCGGGAAAACGCATTTTGTGCGACTTCTGATCGAGTCAAAATTTCACAAGAAACCCAATATTATAGTCTTACCTTTTTTGGCATTTTGGGCAAAATTTTGAGAGACCGTATTTTTATTCAGGAAGGCGCGCAATAAGTAGAGGAATGCTCTACGATGCGGGAAAACGCATTTTGTACGACTTCTGATCGAGTGAAAATTTCACAAAAAACCCAAGACTATAGTCTTACCTTTTTGCAATTTTGGGCAAAATTTTGAGAGACCACATTTTTATTCAGGAAGGCGCGCAATAAGTAGAGGAATGCTCTGTGATGCGGTAAAACGCAGTTTGTGCGACTTCTGATTGAGTCAAAATTTCACAAAAAATCCAACACTATAGTCTTACCTTTTTT